>JABMCL010003335.1:482500-510000 GCA_018857735.1 Alviniconcha marisindica | reverse complement strand
AATCGTGACTATAAACGCTTACCTCTGCAATCAAGAGGCGAGCACACTCCACATGGTCGTTGGTGACGGCGATATGCAGAGCGTTGAATTCCCCCTGCATCAAGTTGTCGATGTGGCTTGTGTCCCTCTGCAGAATCTTCTCCACCGCACTGAAGAATAGCAAGTGCATGCTGAGTGGGTCTCATGCACAGCATGTTATCAGTGATCGTGCTTGACATTTTTCAAACATGTGGCGTGACAGCTATAAGGTGGCAAAAGTGGTTCACGGAAACCGGACAGATAATCAGTGTAACTGGTCAGATACATGGTCGTCCATACTACTGACAGAGCTGTACTAGCAAACACCCAGCTCCCTTCCCCACCTAAAATATGCATGCACACACACGCATGCACACGTACAGGCACACATGCACACACACACGCACACACACATATGAACACACACACACACACACACACACACACATACAAGAATGGCATATCTGGGCCATTCTTCTTCTTCTGCTTATACACTCATGGCCTCTACAGTTAGGCCATTTACATTACTAGTGTTTTCGGGGTTGCTGATGATAAAAATGAGACAGCTGCGACTAGCAGGCCAGCAAATCATGGGACTTTAAGGCTTCCTCCATGTTTAGATGTAAACATTATTAATGTATCTCTGTGTTGTGGGCTTTCTCGTTCTAATTTGTGAATTATTTTTCCAAGAAAAAAACCAAGTTGGTTTTTCCTGGGGAAAACCAGCAGCCACTGAAAGACTGGTACTTCTTGCCCTTAATGATCCACACAACACTCACTGAACGTGGCCACAGAGAAAGATCAACTGCAGCATGCTGAAGCCCTTTCACAGGTCCTGTTGCTCTGGACTACATGTATACAGCCTGCCCTTAATGATCCACACAACACTCACTGAACATAGCCATGGAGGAAGACCATGCAGCTACACCGTTTTGAACCCCCCCCCCCCCCCCCTGCCTTATGACCCAAAACCTATGAATGTAAACAAAATGGCTATGCGCTACACCATTTTAAAGACTCCACCCCCCCCCCCCCCCCCAACCACTGAGCCCACAACCTCACTAATGAACCCAAAAACGGCTTGAAACTAACCATTTTGAAGCCCACACCCCCTGCCTTACAAAAAACCCACCCTCCAAATGTAACCCGGCGGGTATAAACTACCCTTTGAAGCCCCCACCCCCCCCCCCCCCCCCTTCTAAAGAACCCAAAAATCCTGAATGTAACCCGAACGGGCAAAACACACCTTTTGGCCCCCCCCCCCCCCCCCCCCCCCCCACAACCTTTCACTGGAATGTAACCAGGAAAAGGCTATGAAACTACACCATTTTGAACCCACTCCCCCCCCCCCCCCCCCCTTCAAAAAACCACACAACACTCACTGAATGTAACCACGGAAACAGGCTATGCACTACACCATTTTGACCCCCCCCCCCCCCTTACTAAAGAACCACAAAACACTCACTGAATGTAACCACGGAAACAGGCTATGAAACTACACCATTTTAAGCCCCCCCCCCCCCCCCCCAAAAGAACCAACAACACTCACTGAATGTAACCACGGAAACAGGCTATGCAGCTACACCATTTTAAAGCCCCCCCCCCCCCCCTAAAGAACCACAAAACACTCACTGAACATAACCACAGAGAAGGATGCAACTACACCATTTTAAAGCCCACCACCACACCACCCCTGACCTTCAAAAGACAAGACCTTACTGCGTAACCACAGAGACAGTCCATGCAGCTACACTGTTTTAAAGCCCCCCCCCCCCCTTTAAAAACCAAAACACTCACTGAATGTAACCATGGAGACAGACCAGCTGCTACACCATTTTGAAGCCCCCCACCCCACCACCCCTGACCTTACCAAAGAGCCACACAACACTCACTGAACGTAGCCATGGAGGAAGACCATGCAGCTACACCGCTTTGAAGCCCACCCCACCCCCCACCCCCCCTCCCACCTTACTAAAAAGCCACATAACACTCACTGAACATACCCACAGAGACAGACCTGCTGCTACACCGTTTTGAAGCCCACACCCCACCACCCCTGACCTTACCAAAGAGCCACACAACACTCACTGAACGTAGCCATGGGAAAGACCATGCAGCTAACCCCCCCCCAACCTTACTAAAGAACCACACAACACTCACTGAATGTAACCACGGAAACAGGCTATGCACTACACCATTTTGAAGCCCCCCCCCCCCCCCCCCCAACCTTACTAAAGGACCACAAAACACTCACTGAATGTAACCACGGAAACAGGCTATGCAACTACACCATTTTAAAGCCCATTCCACCCCCCCCCCCCCAACCTTACTAAAGAACCACACAACACTCACTGAATGTAAACAAACAGGCTATGCAACTCCACCATTTTGAAGCCCACTCCCCCCTCCCCCCAACCTTCAAAGACCCACCCTCCTGATGCCCGGGAAAACGGCTTGCCTACACCATTTGAACCCCCCACCAACCTTACTAAAGAACCACACAACCTCACTGAATGTAACCAGGAAACAGGCTATGCACTACCCCTTTTTGAAGCCCACTCCCCCCCTCCCCACCTTACTAAAGAACCACACAACACTCACTGAATGTAACCAGGGAAAACAGGCTATGCAGCTACACCATTTTGGGAACCCCCCCCCCCCCCACCTTACTAAAGAACCACACAACACTCACTGAATGTAACACGGAAACAGGCTATGCACTACCCATTTTGAAGCCCACCCCACCCCCCCCCTAACCTTCTAAGACCACCAACACTCATGAATGTAACCACGGAAGGCTATGCACTAAAAATTTTTGAACCCCCCCCCCCCCCCCTTACTAAAGAACCACACAACACTCACTGAACATAACCACAGAGACAGGCCATGCAACTACACCATTTTGAAGCCCACGCACCACACCACCCCTGACCTTACTAAAGAGCCACAGAGACCTTACTGAACGTAACCACAGAGACAGTCCATGCAGCTACACTGTTTTGAAGCCCCCCCCCCCCCCCCCCCCCCCCCCCCCAACCTTACTAAAGAACCACACAACACTCACTGAATGTAACCATGGAGACAGACCAGCTGCTACACCATTTTGAAGCCCCCCACCCCACCACCCCTGACCTTACCAAAGAGCCACACAACACTCACTGAACGTAGCCATGGAGGAAGACCATGCAGCTACACCGCTTTGAAGCCCACCCCACCCCCCACCCCCCCTCCCACCTTACTAAAAAGCCACATAACACTCACTGAACATACCCACAGAGACAGACCTGCTGCTACACCGTTTTGAAGCCCACACCCCACCACCCCTGACCTTACCAAAGAGCCACACAACACTCACTGAACGTAGCCATGGAGGAAGACCATGCAGCTACACCGCTTAAACCCCCCCCCCCCCAACCTTACTAAAGAACCACACAACACTCACTGAATGTAACCACGGAAACAGGCTATGCAGCTACCCTTTGCCCCCCCTCCCCCCCCCCCCCCAACCTTACAAAAGGGAACCCAACAACACTCACTGAATGTAACCACGGAAACAGGCTATGAAACTACACCCATTTTGAACCCCATTCCACCCCCCCCCCCCCCCCCAACCCTTTATAAAGACCACACAACACTCACGGGATGTACCACGGAACAGCTTGCAACTCCACCATTTTGAAGCCCACTCCCCCCCCCCCCCCCCCAACCTTACTAAAGAACACACAACACTCACTGAATGAACCACGGAAACGGGCTATGCAACTACACCATTTTGAAGCCCATCCCCCCCCCCCCCCAAACCTTACTAAAGAACCACACAACACTCACTGAATGTAACAACGGAAACAGGCTAGCAACTCCACCATTTTGAAGCCCACTCCCCCCTCCCCCCCCCCCCAACACTAAAGACCACACAACACTCACTGATGAAACCAGGGAAAACAGGCTTGCAACTACACCATTTTAAAGCCCACTCCACCCCCCCCCCCCCCACCTTCTAAAAAACCCACCGACACTCACTGAACATAACCACAGAGACGGGGCCATGCAACTACACCATTTTGAAGCCCACGCACCACACCACCCCTGACCTTACAAAAGAGCCACGAGACCTTACTGAACGAAACCCAGAGACGTCCATGCAGCTACACTGTTTTGAAGCCCCCCCCCTCCCCCCCCCTCCCCACCTTACTAAAGAACCACACAACACTCACTGAATGTAACCATGGAGACAGACCAGCTGCTACACCATTTTGAAGCCCCCCACCCCACCACCCCTGACCTTACCAAAGAGCCACACAACACTCACTGAACGTAGCCATGGAAACCATGCACTACACCTTTTGAAGCCCCCCCCCCCCCCCACCCCCCCCACCCCCCCCACCTTACTAAAGAGCCACACAACACTCACTGAACATAGCCGCGGAGACAGGCCAGCTGCAGCATGTTGAAGCCCTTCTGGTTGCACAGCTGAAGGTTCAGGCCCGGTGCCGTCATCAGCACGTCCACAGCCTCTCCGTTCTCTTTCTCTATGGCGTCGTGAAGGGGCGAGTCTCCGTAGTTGTCCTGGGCACAGGGCAAGAAGTAAGTAAGTAACTTGGTGTTTTACACCCAGTCTATCGTTACAGTTATAATGATCAGGGCGAGCAGGGTAACAAAGATGTGTGTAACAAGTAAGTAACTTGGTGTTTTACACACAGTCAACTATTACAGTTATATCAGGGTGAACAGGGTAACAAAGATGTGGGTAACAAGTAAGTAACATGGTGTTTTATGCCCAGTCTACCGTTACAGTTATATCAGGGTGAACAGGGTAACAAAGACGTGGGTAACAAGTAAGTAACTTGGTGCTTTATGCCCAGTCTACTGTTACAGTTATGTCAGGGAAAGCAGGGTAACAAAGATGTGGGTAACAAGTAACTTTGTGTTTTACACCAAGTCAACCAATACAGTTATATCAGGGTGAGCAGGGTAACAAAGATGTGGGTAACAAGTAAGTGACTTGGTGTTTTACGCCCAGTCAACCATTACAGTTATATCAGGGTAACAAAGATGTGGGTAACAAGTAAGTGACTTGGTGTTTTACGCCCAGTCAACCATTACAGTTATATCAGGGTAACGAAGATGTGGGTAACAAGTAAGTGACTTGGTGTTTTACGCCCAGTCAACCATTACAGTTATATCAGGGTAACGAAGATGTGGGTAACAAGTAAGTGACTTGGTGTTTTACGCCCAGTCAACCATTACAGTTATATCAGGGTAACGAAGATGTGGGTAACAAGTAAGTGACTTGGTGTTTTACGCCCAGTCAACCATTACAGTTATATCAGGGTAACGAAGATGTGGGTAACAAGTAAGTGACTTGGTGTTTTACGCCCAGTCAACCATTACAGTTATATCAGGGTAACGAAGATGTGGGTAAGGGTAAGGGGACTCCGGTGTTTTAAACAGCCCAGGACAACCATTACTGTTTTTTATAGGGTAACACAAGGTGTGGTATAGTTTCAGAGGTATGTCTTGGTGTAGTCACCGCACCAGTGCAACACAATTACAGCCAATCAGGTAATCACAGCATGCATGAAGATAATGCCACAGTGGAATCCAACACACACACAACATGACACACACACACACACAAATAGCACACATGCAGCCACACACACACACGACACACACAAACATCACGTCGCACACACACACCACACACACACGCTATACACACATCACACACAGCACACACACACAGGTAACACACACATGCATGCACACACACACACACACAACAACACACATGCACTGCACACACACACACACCACACACACACACACACACACACACACACACACACACACACACACGCACACGCACATCAATATGCATGTATCACACACACACATGCACACACACACATATATGCATGCACACACACACACACACTCACACACACACACACACACACACACCCCACAACATATGCATGTAAGCACACACACATGCGCACGCGCACACACACACACACACACACAGATACAGTGACACACACAATAAAAGAGTGAGATAAAGAATGAGAGAGAGAGATGGGGCGGAGAGAGATGGGGGGAGGCGGGGAGGAAAGAAACAGAGAGAGAGAAAGGAATAGAGAGAGATCGGACTGTTCAAATTGTTTCAAGAAAACAAGCTGTACAAAACCAACAAGAACAAAACAGCAATCTGAAACAAAACTTTTAGAGTCTACGGTTTAATTTATCCAAACTGGGGTCCCCCAAAATTACCCCCCAAAATTAGCATGTTGTTGTTTTGTCCTAATAAATAGCATCCTTTTGAACCTTTTATGTGTTTGGATCCTGTTCTAGAACTCTAGCAGTCACTTTAGTTTCAGATTTTGTTATCCAAATAGATGATCTTCGAAATCCAGGGGACTGTACTCGGTAAGAGCCTTCGGGCATGGACCTGTATATATACAGGTCCAGGCCTGCGGGTGTCGCGCATAGTAGGCACGCTTTTGTTGGGGGTACAGTGAGCACGTGGGCAAGATGACGGATACCCGTAAACAAAAGGCAGAAAAGGCATCAGAAATGCCGATCAAACACTCACTGCTCGCAGGGAACGTGCAGATCGGATAGTAGGTTCCCCAGCTGGTAGTCTAGTATAAATTATAATAGGTCCATGCCTAAGATCTCAAAGTGTCGCAGATCGGCTCTTCTCCATTGCCACCTCCATTCAGGGGACTTCACTCTCCCGGAGTAAGAAAACACTGTCAAATTATCTTCACCTGTTATTTCCGGAAATCATCTATTGTACTACAGATTTATACCTTCTACCCCAGGGATAATCTCATACTGTCTGTAACATCAAACTGGGAGCACGTTCAAAGTACCGTCCTGTTGACGTCAGCTCCTCTCCTGATGATCTCGCCGAGGACCTCGTCCAGGTTGTTGTAGGCAGCCATATGAACGGCGTTTCTTCCCTTTTTGTTCAGCAGGTTCACGCTGGCCCCTTTCCTCAGCAGCAGCAAGGCAACTGACTCCTTTTTCCTGTGGTGGATGCACACACAGAATCTCTGTACAGATTTTGATTTTTCCTGTGGTGGATGCACAGACAGACTCTCTCTACAGATTATTATTTTTTCTATGGTGGATGTGCAGGCAGAATATCAGTACAGATGATTCATTTTTCCGCAGGCAGAATATCAGTACAGATTATTCATTTTTCCCGTGGTGGATGCACAGACAGAATCTTACTACAGATTATTTTTCCTGTGGTGGATGCGCAAGCAGAATATCAGTACAGAGTATTCATTTTTCCTGTGGTGGATGTACACACAGAATATCAGTACAGATTACTCTTTTTTCCTGTGGCGGATGCACAGGCAGAATATCAGTACAGATTATTCATCTTTCCTGTGGCGGATGCATGCACAGACAGAATATCAATACAGATTATTCATTTTTCCTGTAGTGGATGCACAGGCAGACTATCCATACAGATTATTCATTTTTCCTGTGGTGGATGCACAGGCAGAATATCAGTACAAATTGTGCTTTTGGTTGCTTCCCCCCATCAGCACCCCCCCCCCCTCCTCTTCCTCCCTCTCCCCCACCCCCTCCCCCATTCTCTCTCTCTCCCTCCCCCTCTCTTCCCCCGCCCCCCTCTCCCCTTCTCTGTCTTAATCATCTTTATGTGTATGTCTATGAAGGACAGTTGTAGGAATAGGCTATTGCCTAAAATCTCAATCCTTGAGTAATAAAGTTCTGAGTTCTCCTTCTTTCTTTGCACCTATCTCTCTCTTCTCACACTCTCTCCCTCTCTCTGTGCCCCCCCTCCCCCCCCAACTCCCCCCCCCCCCACTACCCCCACCTCCCCCCCCACTCTGCAAATTCAGCAACTTTTTGGCTCGGAGACAGATAAGTAATTTAGCTTTCCATCTCATTTATTCATTGTTTTTCATCATTTATTCATTGTTTTTTTACCATTTAACTGTTGTTTAAGTGTTGTTTTGTAGCTTGACAAAGGGGATTACCCTGAAAATTTGCAGATTTTGTTTCATCCTAATAAACAGCATTCCTTTGAACATTTTATGTGTTTGGATCTCAACACTGCATTCCATCATTTTTCACCATTTTTTTACCATTTAACTGTTGTTTAAGTGTGGTTTTGGAGCCTGATAAAGGGGATTACCCTAAAAATTTGCACACTGTGTTTTGTCCTAATAAATAGCGTTCTTTTGAACCTTTTATGTGTTTGGATCTCATCACTGCATTCAAAACTAACCCTTCCAGAGCTGCAGCCAGAGCTGTGTTGCCTTTCTCTCCCGGGGCGTCAATGGGTGCTCCCAGGTCCAGCAAGGCATTGATGACGTCACGCTGCCCCTCATGACACGCCACCATCAGCAGCGTCATCCCTTTGTGCACCTGTGTCAGCTGGACAAGTACAGGTATGTTCCTTAGTTACTGTGTTTGTAAAATGTCGAACATTCTCCAACACCATGCATCATTTCTCTCTTGTTCTCTCTCATTCTCTCACTCCCACCCCCCACCCCCACACACACACTCCATCTCTCTCTCTCTCTCTCTCTCTCTCTCTCTCTCTCTCTCTCTTCTCTCTCTCTCTCTCTCTCTCTCCCAAGGACTAGTTGTTAGACATGTTTTTGACTGAACCTAAACTACAATCTTTGTAAAACAAAGTTTTCAAGTTTGAATTTTGAGTTCAAGTTCACATTTTCTGGTTATCTCTCTCTCTCTCTCTCTCTCTCTCTCTCTCTCTCTCTCTCTCTCTCTCTCTCTCTCTCTCTCCATGTGTACATGCATAATTAGATCTAGAATAGTCCCTTGTCTGGGTGAGGGCTGGATGTAAAAAAGTATACATGCTTATCTTTTACTCTCTCATAAATAAGGAATTGCTATTTTTATCTCTCTCTCTCTCTCTCTCTCTCTCTCTCTCTCTCTCTCTCTCTCTCTCTCTCCCCCTCTCTCTCTCTCTCTCTTCATTTTGGTTTAATTTGTGTCTATTGGCAATTGCACAAACTGCTTATGAATTAATCATCTCAGCCCCACTGTTACGGACTATTGTCTCCAGCAATAAGCCATCAAAATGTCCACCAAAAACCTCTCTCTCTCTCTCTCTGTCTCTCTCTCTCTCCATATATCAGTACAAGCCAGAAACGAAGCAGGAAGGCTAACCAGTGACTTGTCAGCCGTGCAGACTGATCTGACAGCATCAGCGTCCCCCCGGTTAATGGCCTGGAACAGCTGACTCATCTCACTGTCATCCTCATCTCTCTCAGACTGCATCATCCCGCCCAACATCCGCATCAGCTTCTGGTGAAGCTCTGGGAACCAGGAAAAGTTCACATACAGACTGCATCATCTGGTCCAACATACTTCACTCTAAACTGGTCAGTCATCATCTGGCTGGACATATTTCACTCTAAATCAGTCAGTTATCATCTGGCTCAACATATTCCACTCTAAATCAGTCATCATCTGGCTCAATATATTCCACTCTAAATCAGTCAGTCATTACCTGGCAAAATATATTTCACTCTAAATCAGTCTGACATCATCTGGCTCAATATATTTCACTCTAAATCAGTCATCATTTGGCTCAATCTATTCCACTCTAAATCAGTCTAACATCATCTGGCTCAATATATTTCACTCTAAATCAGACATCGTCTGGCTCAATCTATTCCACTCTAAAACAGTCTGACATCCTCTGGCTCAATATATTCCACTCTAAATCAGTCAGTCATCATCTGGTTCAATATATTTCACTCTAAATCAGTCATCATCTGGCTCAATATATTTCACTCTAAATCAGTCATCATCTGGCTCAATATATTTCACTCTAAATAGGACATTATCTGGCTCAATATATTTCACTCTGAATCAGACATCATCTGGCTCAATATATCCCACTCTAAATCAGTCAGTAATCTGGCTCAATATATTTCACTCTAAATCAGACATCATCTGGCTCAGTATATTTCACTCTAAATCAGACATTATCTGGCTCAATATATTTCACTCTAAATCAGTCAGTCATCGTCTGGCTCAATACATTTCACTCTAAATCAGCCATTATCTGGATAGATATATTCCACTCTAAATCAGTCAGTCATCATCTCACATCTAGCTCAATATATTCCACTCTAAATCAGTCAGTAATCTGGCTCAATATATTTCACTCTAAAACAGTCAGCATCTGGCTCAATATATTTCACTCTAAATCACTCATCATCTGGCTCAACATATTTCACTCTACATCAGACATTACCTGGCTCAACATATTTCACTCTAAATCAGTGAATGTTTGTAAAGCACAGCAAGCCCTTCAAAAATGGGATGCACAGCTTTTGAAAAGGTGATTATTACTATTACTTATTTTAAAAAAAAGTTTATTATAATCTTCCTCCTCTCCTTCTCCATTTTACTCTTCTACTACTTCCCACTTCTTCTCATTCTTTTTCTTCACTTTCCTCCTTCTCTTCTTCTTGCTCCTCCTCTTTCTTTCCCTCTTTTTCTCCTCCTTCTCTGTTCGTCTTTTTCTTGCTTCCCTCCCAACCACTTTTCACTTTCTCCTCTCTTGCTTCCTTCTCTTTTTCTCCTTCTTATAAGCTGGGGGGGGGGGGGGGGGGCTTCTTCCTTCCCCAACCCTCTTTCTTCATCTTCCCCACACCCTCCTCTTTGTCTTCTTCTTCTCCTGTCCCAGTCCTTTTTCTTTGTCCTCCTTATATCCACCAGCTCAGTTTGTTCCCCCCCCCCCCGCCCCCCTTTCAGCTTTTTCTTCGCTTCCTCAGTTCTTTCCTTCCCTCCTCCTCCTTTTTGTTCCTCTCCATTTTCTCTTTCTCCGTTCTCCTCCTTGCCCCCTTCCTCTATGCCTCCATCCCTTTCCTTTCTTTGTCTTCCTTCCTCCTCCTTCTTCTTCTCCTCCTCCTCCCCCTTTTTTTTCTTCTCCATTTCCTGTTCCCCCTTCTCCCCCTCCCCCTCCCTTTCTTTTCTTCTTCCTTCCTTCCTTCCTTCCTTCCTTCCTCCTGCTCCTCCTCCTTCTTCTCCTCCTCTCTTCTTCCTCCCTTTCCTTTCTTCTTCTTTCTTCCTCCTCCTCTTTCTTCTCTCCTCCTCCTCCTCCTCTTCACTGACTAAACTCACCTCCTTGCTCATTGTCCTCAGAGTCTGTGTTGCCTGTGCTGGAGCTGCTGTTGTCGCTGGAGGACGACAGCTTGTCTGGTGCCATCCCTCCTGCATTCTTACAGCAGGCGGGTGCATAGAGGTGGACCCTCCTGCCAAAAGCCACTGCCACGTCCCCGTCCTCGTCAATCTTCACCACCGTACCCACTTTACCACATGTCTGCAGCAAAGTTTAGTAGGGCTGTTTAGTCAGTTCTTGGATTTTTTCAAATAAAATAATAACTTGATGTCCCCTCAGCTTCGCAGGGTCGGTTCAGAATGAATCACACATTCCGAGTTACTCCACAACAGGTCAAAACGCAAAGTCACCAAAACACAAGTAAAATGGGTTTTTGTTTCTACGCTTTGCTCTAATCTTAAAGAAACTATCCTTCTCAGGTTTGGTGATTTAAAAAAAAGAAGGTTATTGTTGTGAGTTACATTTACAAAGTAGACTGGTATGAGTGGCACCCAATAGACAACGCTTTCTTCAGGGACTTGTGCGCGCACACACACACACACACATGCGCGCGCATGCACAGACAGACAGACACACACACACACACATGCACGCACATGCACACACACACCACAACACACACACACACCACAACACAACACACACCACAAGACACACACACACACACCACAACACAACACACCACACACACACACACATACACAACACACACACACACACACACACACATGCACGCACATGCACACACACCACAACACACACACACACACCACAACACCACACACACACACACACACACACAACACACACACATATACACAACATAACTACAGTGATGATTGGCAACAAAATAACCACAAACATACCCTAACAAAGCCAGGCACCCCAGAATGTGCACACTCACCACGTCCATCTCATCTTTCCAACCAACATGCTTGTTCAGCAAACGAGCTCTGGCCACGTCACTGCAGATTTGAACCATGTCCCCCACAGACAGCGCAGGCACCTGACAGAATCAGAGACATGAGAACAAAGTTGCTTTAAAAAAGCCTTCAGAAGTTGAGGTACTCATGTATTTTCAACAAGGCAGAAAATATTGTTCATCTTTCTGTTGCCGAATATCAAATTAAAATTACCAGAGTAAACATCGGATTCACCCTTCAGTAGCCAAACATCCAATTCAACATTCTGTTGCCAGACAGCCAATTCAACATTCTGTAGCCAAACATCCAATTTGATGTTCTGTAGCCAAACATCCAATTTCACTTTCTATCACCAAACCTCATCAAACATCATGGTCAAATATCCAATTCCACTTTTCATAACCACACATCAATTTCAACTTTTTATTGCCAAACATCAGATTCCACCTTTATCGTCAAACATTGAATTTCACTTCCCTATCCAAACGTCAAATTCAACTTTGCATGGACAAACATCCAAATGTTCTGAAACCAATTATCAAATTCAATGTTAGAAAACCAAACATCTATTTCAACGTTTGGTAACCAAGAAAACATTAGATTCAACTTTCTATTGCTGAACAGCTGATTCAAAGCTTTGTGTAGACAAAAAGTGATATCAAATTCACCATTCTATGGTCAAAATATTAAGTTTCTACATGTGTAGCTAAACAGCTGATTTAAAGTACCAGAGCTAAAAATCAAATTCAACATTTTATATATATGTAGCTGATTCAAAAGTACTAGAGAATCAGATTCAATGTTCTATAGAGCCAAATGTTAACCTCAACTGTCGCAAAATCAGGTATGCATAGCACAGAACAACAGCTATATATGTGCAACCCAGGCAAAGCAGGCACAAAACCAGTGAGCCATCTGGAAACAATTCCCCAGTCCTCTGTCAATTTATCCATCCAGTCTGCTACATTTGCGCCACTTTACACAAGGTAATGACCATAATTATTTTATACTCCCAGGTTTGTAATGTTATGACTTATAGCCAGTTATTGCCACACTATACAATGTGTGTGTGTGTGTGTGTGTGTGTGTGTGTGTGTGTGTGTGTGTGTGTGTGTGTGTGTGTGTGTGGAGTATGCTTATTTCTATTTTACTGAATGTAAACATAAAACCCAGATAGAAACATGTTTTAAAAATAGATTTATCCATCCCGCATGTCAAGTAAATCTTCCAGCAGCCAACCAGTTCAGTTCAAGATGTTATCTACACACTCGGAAAACCCCATAAGTGCTCCACCCCATCAAGGACTAGGTGGCTGACTGACAACCAACTAAACCAGTGAGCTCGGTGTACATAGGAGGAAACTGACCTTGGTGAGAATGCGGGGATTGACCCTGTAGGACAGCCGTTTGAACTTGACCAGTACCGCACTCTTTGCTGCTTTGGTTGACACCACCTCGCCTGTCTTGCCAATGCACTGTAAGCATAGACAAATTAATATGCAAGTGATTTTCTCTATGGCCAACCGTTGTGGAAACCCAATTGCTTAGTGGTAACAGCATCAGGCTGGTAAGCAGAAGGACCACAGTTCGATCTGCTCCGGCTCCCTCCTGTCCCTTCAAATTTATGGTTCAGTGACACTGTCTTTAACTGTGACCTTGCAGGAACACTCAAGAATGAAGAGAGAGATGTTATGGGGGGGGGGGGGGGGGGGAGGGGGGGACACAGAGACAGTGAGGAGATAGAGAGACTGGATAACATAGGAAGCTGGAACATTCAAGAATGAAGAGAGAGGGAAGGGGGGAAGAGAGACAGAGACAGTGAGACAGAGGATGGATAAACCTAGGAAGAACTGGCAGGAACATTCAAGAATGAAGAGAGAGATGGTGTGTGTGTATGTGTGTGTGTGTGGTGGGGGGGGGGGGGGGGTCCTCAAACTCAAGAGAGAACTTTATTTTACAAGGATTGTAGATTAGGTTTAGTCAAAACCTGTCTAACAACCAGTCCTTGCTAAGCTACTGATGAGTAAATATATTAAATTACAGGCTGGCATCAATATATATATATATGAATGAGTGAGTGAAACGTTATACATGAGAATTTCCACACAAAACAGCGTGTTCACAGCACCAGATGCACACATGCATACATCACTCAGTTATACATCATGAGCATACACTGATACAACCAGTAAATAAGGCAGTAGACCATCTGATCAGTTCATATAACTAGCACTGGAAAAGAACTGAAACAGAAGCAATCAAGAGAGAGAGACAGACAGACAGACAGACAGACAGACAGAGACTGAGAGAGACAGAGACACACTAAGCAGACGGATAAACATAGGAAGAACTGGCAGGAACATTCAAGAATGAAGAGAAAACGACAGGAGAGGCGGGGGAATTTAAGTTTTTATGCAACCAGTCAACTAGGAAGACAGACAGACAGGCTGGCACATAGACAGACAGACAGAGAGAGAAAGTAAGGAAGAAGACAAGGAGAAGAAGAAGGACTCAGCCCACACGATGGGTCAGTGACATACGTACCTCAATCATCCCTGCAGTGACTCCCCCGAAGTTAGCCTGCAGTTCCTTCAGCCTGTGTTCATCAACCGCTATCGCCACGACGTCCCCCTCACTCAGCTCATCCCCTGCCACCCAATCCGCCCCGCCCGTCGCCCCACCGCCTCCGAAAGATGTTGTCGGCGATGACGATGAAGACGAAGAAAAAGAAGCTGATGAGGCTGTGCTGGATCTCGTCCCGGTGGTCAGCCTCGCTGTGGTGGGTCTACTTCCGGTTGTGTCTGGAATCACAGCACTATAGTTATGGACAATCGGTCACTACAGGCTTACACTGTAACTTACTGTCACACAGATCTTTCACTTTAGAAGTCACACGCCCTGAATCAGTAGGCGGTCGGATTTTAATGTCCTAGCTGTCAACCGCACAGAGTCACCTTGGAATGAACCCCATGAGAGACTGAGAAGCACGTGCTGTGCGGTGATATCATGTCGTGGGGCTGAAAAGGACAGCGGCATTCGTAAAGGCCACTGGACCGCCGGACGTCTGAATTAAGGATGCGATGGACAAAGACGAAGAAGAGGAAGCCGCTCAGGACACAGACTCTCCACTCTCTAGACACCAGCCCCCGTCCCGCCCCGATATCGAGCCGCCATCACATACACACCTCCGTCCGTTTCCACCATATCGGAGTCACGCTGCAACTACCCTCTACTCGCGCCACCCTGATCCATTGACTAACCGACACTTCAAGTTCTTTCTCTCTCTTTCCCTGTCTCTCTCTCTCTCTCTCTCTCTCTCTCTCTCTGACACTCTTAAAGGAACTATTGGCTAACCTTCTCAGACTTGGCGGAGGAAAAAAACATTGATTTTTTAAAATTTATTTTTTGAATGATCATCTGCCGGCTAATATTACCAAACAAAATCAAGAAATCATCATGGTTTACTGAACTGAGCACACCTTTTCTGGTGGAATTTTTCTATAAGTATAACGCTGCAAACGATCACTTCTTCCGTGATCTGTACGCAAAACTAAGAGCTTCCAGGTGTTCCATGACGTAAACTGAAGACATTTGCATGACGTAAAACACATTTGGTTCACGTCAAAAGTGAAGAGCGGGAAAAGAGGACGTGAAACAAGAGTTAGTAATGGTGTCCAAAAAAACTTTTAAAAAGCCACCTTATAAAATCGATTCATATAAACTGGAATCAACGGCACGTTCAATCGCCAAACTTTACTAGTAAACATGGTGCTTAACATCCACAGAAACCATAAGGCTTATTAGGGACGGGGAGACGGGGGGGGGGGGGGGGGGGGGGGAGGTGAGGGGAGAGGGAGATTATATACCTATCGCGACGGGCAGCGATGAGAGCCATTCAGTAATGTTTCAGTAGGAAGTGATGGACAAAGTCACAACTGAGACAGTGTCCACAAACCACAACCTTTTTGAAGAGAAAGGAGAGCCGAAGCCTTACCGCTAGGCCAAACCGGCTCACCCAAACTTTACTGCGGATCAGGTTCTTTTAACCTGCTTCAAGCACACGAGAAATTTAGCCAGGAAAGGCTAGTTCCTTTAAGCCCCCCCCCCCCCCCCCCCACCCCGCCCCCCCTTGCTCACTCTGAGCCGGGCACTAACCGACAAGCGGCAGATGCTCTCTGTAGTAGTAGGTCCCAGCAGTCTCCTCCAAGCACGTGATGTCCACGTTGCCATGGAGACCGAGGCGATAGCTGTTCGTGATTCCCGTGCTGCTCCACTCCACTCGGACCAGATTCCGTGAAGACGTAGGGGCCACGTTTTCAAACCCTATCACGTTCCCAGTGCACGCCGGTCCTCCTGTAATCAGCCGATCCGCCAGTCAGTCACTGAGTCAGCCAGTCAACCAACGAGTCAGTCAGTCAACCGCCTAGTCCTGCTGCGTGCAGTAAAATCAAGGAATAATCGATGTGCAGCCCAATCGATCAATTAATTAATTAATTAATTTGCAGTCCAAGCAAATAATAATTTGTGTATTGTTTTGTCTCGTTTTGTCTCTGAATCAACTCTTTGTGTGTGTTTCAATCAATCAGTCCGTTAATTATTCAACGAGTCAGTCAGTTATTAGCCAAGCAGCTCCTCTAGTGTATGCAGTCAAATCAACTAATCAATCAGTCAACATCAGTCAACCAGTTTGCAGTTAGTTTACAGTCAATCAAGTAGCACAATGGACCTTAATTTCGGTGTCCACAATATGGGGTATTGTGGAGCCGATGATATAGGAAGAACAGGCAGGAACATTTTAGAATGAAGAGAGAGGGGGGAAGAGGGGAGGGGGGGTGGGGGGTGGGGGGCGGATAAACATGGGAAGCAAAGGAGAAGAGGAACCTCGGAACTTGCTTTGTTTGTTTTGATCTTCACCTCTAAGACAGTGTATGTATGCACAAGAAAAAGTGAGTCGACAAACTTCATTCACTTTTTAGTTTGATCATTTAATCGTCTTGCTGTCTGTCCTGGCAGAGGTAATTAACTTAACGCAAAGCAGCTGGCTCACCGTCTTGGTCTCCCCATATCCAGTCTGGCCCCCTTTTGACCTGGGCTCCAGAAAAAATTCCCACGGCACGAATCTTAAGGCTGGTAGAACGCTTCTTGACTGGTTCGCTGTGACAATAAAGGAACTTGCTTTCTCGGATTTGGCAACCAAAAACAACAACAAACAAACAAACAAACAAACGATTTTCTTGGTATGAATTTTTGCTATGGTGTTGGTGTAACACCAATATCCAGTCACTGACCCCACTGTCCAGTCATTGACCCCGCTGTCCAGTCACTGACACTACTGTCTAATCACTGATATTGGATACTGCCCAGTCACTGGTACCACTGTCTAGCCAGTGATAGTGGTTACTGTCCAGTCACTGATACTGGTTACTGTCCGGTTACTGACACCACTGTCCAGCCACTGATACTGGTTACTGCCCAGTTACTGACACCAGTGTCCAGTCACTGACACTACTGTCCAATCATTGATACTGGTTACTACCCAGTCACTGATACTGGTTACTGCCCAGTCACTGACACCACTGTCCAGTCACTGATATTGGTTACTGCCCAGTCACTGATACTGGTTACTGTCCATTCACTGACACCAACGTCCAGTCACTGGCACTGGTTACTGTCTGGTCATTGACACATCTGACTATAGTCACTGACAGTGATTATCGTCCAGTCACTGACATCAGTGTCCAGTCATTGACATTGATTACTGTCACATGCCAGTTACTGTCCTGTCACTGACACCATTGTTTAGTCACTGACGCCATTGTCAATAGTCACTAACACCATTGTCAATAGTCACTGACACTACTGGTTACTGTCCAATCACTGACACTGGTTACTGTCCAGACACTGACTGGTTACCGTCCAGTCACTGACACCACTGTCTTGTCACTGACACTGTCTTCTGTCCAGTAGCTGACATGGGTTACTGTCCAGTCACTGACACTGCCAGTTACTGCCGTGCAGTCACTGATACTGGTTACTGTCCAGTCACTGACACCACTGTCAAGTTACTGACAGTACTGTCCAGCCACTGGCACAGGTCACTGCCCAGTCACTGACACTGCCCAGTCACTGTCCAGCCACTGACACCTACCCACTGGATCCCTGCGTGTCGATGCGCTCGAAGACGTGCTTGAGGTCATGCTTGTCCATGACGTAACACAGCGGACACAGCGTGTAGCCCCCACACCCAGTCCCCAGGCATCGCCACAGCATGCCGTAGATGTCGCGGTCACCGCACTCTGCGCACCTCGACCCCTTGTGACACACTCCTGCAAACAGACATGACGTTTTTGTTTGTTTGTTTTGTTTTTGTTTTAACAATGCACAAACCCTTGTGACGTACGTACTCCTGCAAACAGACATGGCATTTTTTGTTCTGTTGTGTTTTTGTCTTGGTTGTTTTGTTTTGTTGTTGTTATTGTTGTTGTTGTTGTTATTGTTGGTGGTGGTGATGGTGGTGGTGGTGGTGGGGGTGGTGGGGGTGTGTGTGTGTGTGTGTGTGTGTGTGTGTGTGTGTGTGTGTGTGTGTGTGTGTGTTGTGTGTGTGTGTGTGTGTTCGTTCGTTCGTTTGTTTGCTTGTTTGTTTCTTTGTTTGGTGTTGTCAGATATTGTTTTGTTTTGTTTTATTGTGTATTGTTGTAGAGGGGGGTGGGGGGTGGGGGGGGGGGGGGTTACAATGCACAAACCCTTGTGACGTACTCCTGCAAACTGACATGGCAGCTTTTTTAAACAATGCACAAGTGTACGCAGCATCCGCACGCCGTGACTCACCGACTGGTGCCGTGTCCAGGATCCTCAGCTCGTATTTCCCACCAGCCCCCGCCTTGCACGTGGTCTCCTGCCCGTTGTCCCAAAGCACGCGCACGCGCCCGTCGCCTAGCAACGCCCTGATAGTTCCAAGGTGACCTTCCCCTCCGTCGGCGTCACCGCCCTGCCAGTCTGGGCCTCGCAGAACCCTCATGCCCGCTTCCGCCGTCATGGTCGCTGTTGCCCTTCTTTGTTCGTCGTGCTGTGGTTGGTGGGGATCTAGGCAGAGATCGTAGAGTTCTTTTAGCATCTGTCTCTTTCTCTTTCTCGTGTATGGTAAGTAAGTAAGTTGGTGTTTTACGCCGGTAGGTAGGTAGTGTTGCTTAATGTCCTCAGGTGTCAGTTGACATATTAGGGACAAGCTGAGACCAATGCCGAAGCATGGTTCAGTGTAGCTTTACGTCCACGGAAACCAGAAGGCTCGTTAGGACGGACAGCCCAGGACGGCCACCTCGACTCTCACACAGCTCCTGAACTATGGACTATGTGTTTTACGCCCAGTCAACCGGTACGGTTATATCAGGGCGATTTCTCGTGTATGGACTGGGACTGAGAATGATAGGACATGTCACTACGGTCTGACCCTTCAGTGTCTTCTCAGTAAGTGAACATGATATGATATGATATATGATATAATATAATATGATATGATTATCAGATTTACTTAGGCTAAAAGCCTTTACCTGGTCTTTGCCAGCCAAAGCTATTCTACCTTAACTGTCAAAACACTGAGTTCACTGCGTGGGTAGGCAGCATGGTGTTTCACGTGCACAGAAACCATAAGACTTATTAGGGACGGGGAGAAAAGGGGGAAGGGGGTATGGAGGGGGAGTGGGGGAGAGGGAGATTATATACCTATCGCTACACTGTCACCACCAGAATGACTCCTGCATTAAGATGGGCAGCGATGAGAGACATTTTAATGTTTCATTAATTGTGAGGGACAGTCTCACAGACCACAACTTTTGAAGGAAAAGGAGATCCGAAGCGGATTCGAACCGAGGTCCCTCTGCTTTCCAGCCTAACGCCTTACCGCTAGGCCAAACCGGCTCACCGAGTCTCCTCTTTAACGTTTACCTCTTGAACGTTTACCGCTATAACTCGGTAATAAAAGCCTTAACTCGTTAGTTTAGAAAGAGCACGCAGAGGGTCTGTATAGGTATCATAATGATAACAGGCTAATGGCAGTTTCATGTCTCAGTACTGCCGCGGCAAACCCTACTGACATAATCTCTCTCTCTCTCTCTCTCTCTCTCTCTCTCTCTCTCTCTCTCTCTCTCTCTCTCTCTCTCTCTCTCTCTCTCTGTAATGGGCCGGAGGCCTAACAATAAAATAATCTTGTCTTGTCTTGTGTGTTTGTGTTTTCTCTCTCTCTCTCTCTCTCTCTCTCTCTCTCTCTCTCTCTCTCTCTACTTCTTCTTATATATATATAATATATATATATATATATATACTCTCTCTCTCTCTCTCTCTCTCTCTCTCTCTCTCTCTCTCTCTCTCTCTCTCTCTCTCTCTCTCTATATATATATATATATATATATATATTCTCTCTCTCTCTCTCTCTCTCCCTCTCTCTCCCTCCTTTTCGCTCCTCTCTTCATCTCTCTCTCACTCCCAGTCACCATAAGCACTTAGGGACGTCACTAAGCCCAGGACGGCCACTTCGACTTTCACACAGCTCCTGACCTCTGACCAGCGGTGTCCAATGTTGCTTTACGTCCACAGAGACCATAAGGACTATTAGGGACGGGGAGCCCAGGACGACCACCTCGACTTTCACACAGCTCCTGACCTCTGACCAGTGGGTAGTTCAATGTTGCTTTACGTCCACAGAGACCATAAGGACTATTAGGGACGGGGAGCCCAGGACGACCACCTCGACTTTCACACAGCTCCTGAGCTCTGAATACAACGGCCAGCCCTGTTGTCAATAAACATGTGAGCCGGTTTGGCTTAGCGGTAAGGCGTTAGGTTGGTAAGCGGAAACACCTCGGTTCGATACCGGTTCAGGTCTCCTTTCACTTCAGAATGTTTGTGGTTTGTGGACACTGTCTTGTGACTTTGTCCATCACTTCCTACTGAAACATTAACCCCTTCTCCCCGTCCCTAATAAGCCTTATGGTTTCTGTGGACGTTAAGCACCATGTTTACTTGCTTACCCTTACTTACTTACAATAAACACGGAACGTGTGGCATAGCATAAGCTGCTCGACTTTGGTGACATGCTAGATCATAAACTTATGACCGCGTGACCGAAACTGGATCATAGCCTTCAATAAAGCACGATAGCTAGATATCGAGTTGACTGACTGGGCATATGTACCGGCAGTGTTTTGGCACACATGTTTGACCCATACCGAGCAAAGCAAAACAAAACTGATAACGAACTAACGCAATGTCACGGTAGTTGAGCGGTACAGAAACACATCAAGTCAGTGTCAGCGAGATGCTAACCAGTCTCAGTTGGCCCAGTCTTCAATACAGAAGAAAATCTACCTGTCCATGATGCACAAGATTGCCCACAAACTGATCCACATTAACAACAGATGTCTGAAACCTCCGCCGAATCGAAAGACCCGTCATCAGCACCGCCGCTGGAACACTTTCCAAACCTCAGCCTCCACTGAGAACCGACGACAGGAAATTCTCCTTCTGTGATAATAATAACACAATAAATGTATTTCTAATGCGCCGAATCCCTCTATGGTTATACGTGTGTGATGCTCAGCCTGTCAGCCTGTTTGGATCAACTAGTTTTAACGCTTTTGATCAACTTTTTTTTCCGGCAGATTTTCTCTGTCTGTCTCGTCCTTATTTATCTATATTACTTATTCCTTTTGAAGGCACTACATGATTTTTACATGTCGCTGTGCGTGATGGAAAGTTGACCATGTTTCGTACCCCCTTGTCTTGTGGGCTTGTAAGCTGAAGACAATAAAACATCAAAAGCAAAGCCTCTCTCTCTCTCTCTCTCTCTCTCCGGCTCCAGCCGGCAGAGTCAAGTATTGCAACAAACTTCCTAGACTGGCCTACTGTTGGCTATGCCCCACTCGGATTTGGGTCGGGGCCGGGCGGGGTGGTGGTGATGGTGGGAGTGTGTGTGCGTGGGAGGGGGGGGGGGGGGGGTAGTTCAGTCGTGAGTCGCTTGGTATGGCTTCAGCAGCGGCGATGGAATGTCACGTGACCCCGACTACACGACTCCTTGACAAAAACATGTTGTTAGTCAGTGTCACTGTCAGCCAAGACCGCTGAACACTAAATCTCGTCTATTTTAAACACTGGGATGGGCAAACCGCGTGGCCGGGTGGACAGCTGCGCGGAGATAGAGTGCCCCCTTCAGTGGCGTAACCAAATCTGGCAGAGTTTGGAGGAAGGTGCCGGAAAGCGATGCGCGGGTCAGTCGTGACCAAACTGAAGGGCCAACGGCAGTTCGCGCAGCACTGAGTCGCCGGTCGTGACCCTGTCACGTGCATGGCCTTCTAATTCACTAACGAGTTAAATGCCCTTACCACTGCTTATACTGAGTCAGCGGTAAACACGCGGCGTTAGACTGACATGTCCTTGACTGACGCCCTATTGTTCAATCAATCACTGAATCTTTTTGTGTCTGAAGTCCTCTGACCCCGTGGCGTATACAGGTCTAATCCCCTTATTGTTTTCGGCCCAGTCCATTATCGTTTTCCCAGTCCATACATTTAAGAAAGAGACGATCTAAACCGACCGGACTGGCCGTACTGAATACGGAAGTTACGTACGTCACCACAGAGGAAAACCAGCATCAATCCAGCCACACCGGCGAAGTATTACTCGATACATCGTGGATTTCAGCCAACACCGGCGAAGTATTACTTGATACATGATACACTCCGGGATTTCCACCCCTCCTACATTGAGATGATGATGATGACTATATTTAACCCTTTCAGCGCCAGCTGAGTTCTCCTCAGAGCTCAGGAGCTGTGTGAAAGTCGACTGAGGTGGACGTCCTGGGCTCCCGTCCCTAATAAAGGCTACGGTTTATGTGGACGTAAAGCAACACTTCAACCGGCAACAAGCTGAGTTCTGGTGGCGTCAGCAAACAGAGTTCAGGAGCTGTGTGATAGTCGTGATGGCCGTCCTGGGGCTCCTCGTCCGAAGCTGAGCCTTATCATGGTTTCTGTGGACGCCGGAAAAGCAAAATTGAAGCATGCTTACGCACTGGTCACAGTTTGTCCCTAATATGTCAACCCGGCGACATCCGAGGACATTAAATGACTCTATATCATCATCACTTCTGGTGGGAATGCAGCAGCCCCTGGTGGCACAGCCACTGAGCTGTTTCAGTGACTGGCTCCACGTGCCGTCACTATCAGTCTTCAAACACCCGGCGTAATTTCCTTTTTCTGAATCAGTTCGTTTTTGTTTTGTCAGTTTTTTCGTGTTTTTGTTTGTTTGTTGTTGTTTGTTTTTGTTTTCAGAATAAAGTCAAATGATTGGCATTATCCACTTTTAGCCCCGTCGGTTCCGCGCTATCCTCAAGTGGTTTGAGGAGGCGGGTGTGCGTGTGCTTGTGTGTATAGCACTGGCATAGTACGGAATGAACTGATATGTGGATATGCATACTTCAGTCAAGTTTATTCCGTCCACACACACACACAGACACACACACACACACACACACACACACACACACACACACACACACACTCACACACACACACCACAAACCACACACACACAACACACACACACACACACACACACACAACACACACACACACACACACCTCCTCCACTCTCCCACCACACACACACACACACACACACACACACACACACACACACACACACACACCACTCCTCTCTCTCTCTCTCTCTCTCTCTCTCTCTCTCTCTCTACTCCCCCTCCTCCCTCTCTCTCACACACACACACACACACACACACACACACACACACACACACACACACACAACATTCTCATACCATTTAAGGATCACGAATCGACGGGGCTAAAAGTGGACACTGCCTAATCAGTGTTTCTTTGTACCCGCGTTTGCAAAATCGAGTCATGTATGGCTTTCCTCACCTCAGTCCGGCCGGCAAAATCAGTAAATAGCCTCCAGCCGTCTCAGTCAGAGACTGAGCCACTTTGGCCTAGCGGTAAGGCCTTAACCTCGGCCGTTCGATTCCGCTTCGGTCGCTCTCCTTTCTCTTCAACTAAAAAAGTCAGTTGTGCCTTTGTGGACACTCTGTCTCAGTTGTCAGTGATTTCAGTTGTCCCGCCTCACAATTATGAAACATGAAAAATGGCTGTCATCGCTGCCCAGTCTTAATGCAGGAATGAGTCATTTTCAGTGGTGGTGACAGTGTAGCGATAGGTATGTAATCTACCGCAATTAAGCAACGGCGGTATTCCGTGATAGACTTGTGCGTGCTGTAGGTGGCCTTGCCTACCACAAGAACAGCATGCTAGGCAGTAAGTATCAAGGCAACTCAACCGGCGGTTCCTCTGACACACAATCTACATACACAAAGCCGCACAGCAAGACAGACGCCACCGTGCATGACCTCAACTGCCGTGTAGTGACTGACACGACCCGCAAAGCCAAAATCAACACTAGCCTGCCTGGTTGGAGAAATGTCCTTCAAACACTAGTCACAGATCTACACTCGTTTCCCCCATCGACGACACGTAGGCTACAGTTCTTGCGATCAATTTTTTATTTTTTTATTTTTAGTAGGTAGTGTTGCTTAATGTCCTCTGATGTCAGTTGACATATTACGGACAAGCTGAGACCAATGCCGAAGCCGGCATGGCCGCCGTTCAATCGGATAGCTTCAAGTTACGTCCACGGAAACCGGAAGGCTCGTTAGGACGGACAGCGGCCCAGGACGGCCACCTCGACTCTCACTGACACAGCTCCTGAACTATGATTATTTTTAGTGTCATGTTGTGGTTTTTTAAAGGTGTTTTTATTTTATTTTTTAGAACATGTCAGTACACCTCTCTTGCGGCGCTGGCAATTTGCACGCACGGAAAATGACATTGCGGTAGGACACATCAGTTCAGTTTTGTGTGTGTGTGTGTCAAGTTATTCTCCGAGGACACAAAAGCTGCCACTTTTTGACAAGCACACACTGCAGACATTAGTGATACGTCTACTTCGTACACACACTGAATTGAAGTGGTCGGCCAAGTCACCAGCTAGGCAGCTACTAGTATCGTCACAGTAAAGTGACAGACAGTCGTTACACAACATTCAAAGTACGCAGTAAGATCCATACAGACGATCAACAAAGCTAAGGTAATCTAAAAAGAATGACTTACTTCTTTTCCACCAAGCTGCTCAGTTCTACAACGAATCTTTTTGACCACGAAAATGTCTATTTAGACACCAAACTTATAATTTTATGCTGCACAGAGGTCGACGCAATTTTATAGTCCAGGAAGTCGCTGACTGAGAATCGGGTTTTCCCCGGTCCTAGAGCTTCTTATTCGTATCTGTTCCAAAAATAGGACAGTAATTCAGGTAACTGCCCGGTGCAAAAGTAAATTATACTCCAGTGAAATACTGATTTCCACAACATGTTTGAACAACAACAACAAAATTATAAATAAAAAAAAATTCTCAATATTTTCTTCTTGTTTCTTTCTTTCTTGTCTTTTTGTGTGTGGCCGGTTTTCTCTCCAGTTTATCGTTGTTTGAGCTTTGTTATCAAGTGTGACAGCCCGACGGATATCATTTAGATTTAGTCAATTCAGTCAGTTGTGAATACGATCATGCGGTGTATTTGGGTGTGACAGATGGCGTAGTTTAACAATAATTATGTGATTTTTAGTGTTCTCTGTAGATTCTATGGGACAGTGGTCACATAGTATTTGTGAGTTTTCTCCTTTTCGTTGCGTCCACGTCGTCATTCTTGCCATTTATTCTCCTGTATTATTTTATTCTCTCTCTCAAACAAACAATTTAACGGTCAAGCAGTAATTATTCTACGCGTTCCTTCTCTTATGTTACTGTGCCTTGGCTGGGGTTGGTCCGTAACTATGCCACTCTCTCTCTCTCTCTCTCTCTCTCCTCTCTCTCTCTCTCTCTCTCTCTCTCTCCTCTCTCTCTCTCTCTCTTCTCTCTCTCTCTCTCTCTCTCTCTCTCTCTCTCTCTCTCTCTCTCACGCACACACACACACCACACACACACACAACACGGCACACACACACACACTACCACACACACACACACACACACACACACAACACACACACACACACACACACACACACACACACTGAACTCACACACACTGACACACACACACACACACAACACACACACACACACACACACACACACACACACACACCACACACACACACACACACACACACAACACACACACACACACACACACACACACACACACACACACACACAACACACACACACACGACACAACACACACACACACACAGACACACACACACACACACACACACACACACACACACACACACACACACACACCACACACTTATTCGTTCCCCCTCCCCCCTCCCCCCCCCCCACCCCGCCACCAAAGTGGCACTTGGTACAATATATCTGGATTACAAAATTTGTACGCACTCGCGGTAAGCTGGACACCGGTGGGGAGTCCAAAGTAGTATTAGTAAGTCCAAAGTTATGTTGTAAAGGGACGTTACTCTCATTTCCCCTGTGAAACCTTCAGTTTTGTTAATACTGTGGTGGAACCAAGAAGCCGGCAATATAATCCCCACAGCATGTCAAACAAAAAGGTTGTGGAAATTTTCTACGATGTCGTTTCGCCGTATGCAAGGCTTGGGTTTGAGGTAATGTTTGTGAAACAGTTTGTCAGGCTGATAGTTTGTCTGGCACATGGGTGCAACTTTTGTGAGTGAACACATTGCAAAACGGGTGTCGTCTGCAAGTTTTTTTCTTTTCTTTTTTTTTCTTTTTTCTTTCACTGGCCACACACAGTCAGTTTGGTCAGTTTGCTAATTATTCTGTCATATGCACTTGCACCCCTCGCCCCTGCCCCCCCCCCCCCGCCCCCCACCACCTCCACCCCCCAAAAAACGTGAAGGAGAGGGGGGAAACATGCAACCACTATTTGAAGTCAGGCAACAAGATCACACACGCACGTTTTATTTAGGTCCTGTCGTCTGTCATAATTATATTAGCTCATAGGCTTTTTAGCCTTTTGCCTGCTACGTCGTATTTTGGTATATATTTTAGTCAACAGTGTTCATCTGTATACACGTCAGAGTGAGAGTTCGGTGGGCTATATATTATGTACAGAAGCGGGGTGGTGGTGAAGTGATGCTTAATGTCCTCAGATGTCAGTTGACATATTAGGGACAAGTTGTGACCAATGCCAAAGCACGGTTCAATAATTCTTTACGTCCACGGAAACCAGAAGGCTCGTTAGGACGGACAGCCCAGGACGTCCACCTCGACTCTCACACAGCTCCTGAACTATGCGGGGTGGGGAGTGAGGGACAGAGTTTAGGAGCTGTGTGAGAGTCGAGGTGGCCGTCCTGGGCTCCCGTCCTA
>JABMCL010003335.1:465000-477500 GCA_018857735.1 Alviniconcha marisindica | reverse complement strand
GGTGCATAATAAACTCCACCAGAGGTAAACAGGTAAATACAAGGTGCATAATAAACTTCACCAGAGGCACAGCCTCAAAAATAGTTCGCTTGAGAGAGGTACAGTCTCACACAGAAGTGTTTGTTACCTTGCTTAGCATAACGTAAATATATATTTTGCCTCTGTTTCATTTTCACGTTTTGAGAGGTGTTTTGCAGAATTCTGGGAAGTGATCGTGACCAAGGGGACACTGAAGCCACAACGCTTCATCACGGCAGTGGACATGAAGCACCCTGAGTTTACTGAGCAGCTGTCCCGGGAACTGTGGAAACGCATCTACGAAAAGGTCTGTCTCTCCTTCCTCCTCCCCCCCCCCCACCCTATCTTCTGATCCCCACCCGGCCCAACCCCTGAAGTTAACTGTTTCCAGAATGGCATGCTGATTGATATGTAGGAGTAGGCTTCATCATGGCAGCAGACATGATGCACCCCAAGTAGCTGTGGAAACGCATCTATGAAGAGGTCTGTCTGTCTGTCTTCCTCCTCCCCCCCCCCCCCTCTTTCTTCCTGATGACCCACACGGCCCAACCCCCTGAAGTTAACTGTTTCCAGAATGGCATGCCGATTCATCTGTAGGAGTAGGCTTCATCATGGCAGTAGACATGATGCACCCCAAGTTTACCAAGCAGCTGTCCTGGGAGCTGTGAAAACACATCTGTGAAGAGGTCTGTATGTCTTCCTCCTCCCCTCCTCCCCCCCCCCCCCCCCCTATCTTCTGATCCCCACCTGGCCCAACCCCTGAAGTTAACTGTTTCCAAATGGCATGCGATTGATTGTAGGAGTAGGCTTCATCATGGCAGCAGACATGATGCACCCCAAGTCTTGAAACGCATCTAGAAGAGCTGTGTCGTCCACGTCACCCCCCCCTCCCTTTCCCTGAGACCAACGGCCCAACCCCCTGAAGTAACTGTTTCCAGAATGGCATGCCGATTCATCTGTAGGAGTAGGCTTCATCATGGCAGTAGACATGATGCACCCCAAGTTTACCAAGCAGCTGTCCTGGGAGCTGTGAAAACACATCTGTGAAGAGGTCTGTATGTCTTCCTCCTCCTCCTCCCCCCCCATCCCCAACCCCCTATCTTCTGACCCCCACCTGGCCCAACCCCCTGAAGTTAACTGTTTTCAAAATGGCATGCCGATTGATCTGTAGGAGTAGGCTTCGTCACGGCAGTAGGCATGATGCACCCCAAGTTTACCAAGCAGCTGTCTCGAGAGCTGTGGAAACGTATCTATGAAGAGGTCTGTCTGTCGAATGGCATGCCGATTCATCTGTAGGAGTAGGCTTCATCATGGCAGTAGACATGATGCACCCCAAGTTTACCAAGCAGCTGTCCTGGGAGCTGTGAAAACACATCTGTGAAGAGGTCTGTATGTCTTCCTCCTCCTCCTCCCCCCCCCCCCACTCCCCAACCCCCTATCTTCTGACCCCCACCTGGCCCAACCCCCTGAAGTTAACTGTTTTCAAAATGGCATGCCGATTGATCTGTAGGAGTAGGCTTCGTCACGGCAGTAGACATGATGCACCCCAAGTTTACCAAGCAGCTGTCCTGGGAGCTGTGAAAACACATCTGTGAAGAGGTCTGTATGTCTTCCTCCTCCTCCCCCCCCCCACCCACCCCCAACTACCCACCCAGCCCATCCCCCTGAAGTTAACTGTTTCCAGAATGGCATGCTGATTGATCTGTAGGGGTAGGCTTCGTCACAGCAGTGGACATGATGCACCCCAAGTTTACCAAGCAGCTGTCCTGAGAGCTGTGGAAACACATCATCAAGGAAGTCTGTCTTCCAAAATGGCATGCCAGTTGATCTGTAGGGGTAGGGGAAGAAACATGTGGATGCAGTTGATGTTGTTGTTGTTAGTGTTATTGAACCAGTTTTTGTGTGTTGTGGTTTGCCATTGAATATTGATTGGAGTTCAGTGTGAAAGTGTTTATATTATTTTGTGTGTATGAGTGAGTGAGTGTGTGTGTGTGTGTGTGTGTGTGTGTGTGTGTGTGTGTGTGTGTGTGTGTGTGTTGGTGTGTTGTGCATGTGTGTGTGTGCATTTTTATCAGTTTATGATCACTGACTGTTAATTTTGATTTTTTCTTCACTCTCTTCTCGTCTCATCAGGACATTGATGCAACAGATCACTGACTGTTAATTTTGATTACTTTCTCTCTCACTCTCTGTCTCTGTCTCATCAGGACATTGATGCAACAGAGCCTGACAGCTTGAAGGAGGTGAGGCATTGACAGTAAATACGTAGTTTGTTAGTCATTGGATATGGGATGTAAATATCCATCCTGTGCAGGGGGTGGGTGTAGGAGGGGGGGGGGGTCAAAACTGGTGCTTTTTCTTGTTGCTACATGTGACATGTTCTGTCATTTACAAACACTGGAGACAATTGAACATTTACTTGTTCTTGAATTTTATGATGAATGTGGAAAATATCATTGGGATACATGTGTGTACATGTATATATGAATATATAATTATATATGCATTCCAAACAAAACAAAAAATCTTTTAAAATCTTGCTTTGAAATAATTACGTCTCATGGTAAACTGTTAGGTGAGGTTTCCAAATATTTTGAACCACCAGTTTCCGTGTTTATCATTATTATTATATTTCAGTTTTTTTATGTATTACAAAAATATCTATTTTGTTTAGGCAGCACTGAAGGCAGGAATGAGTGAAGCAGTGATCAACGACGCTCTGGCACGCATGAATGAACCTGAGGTCAAGGACAGATTGAAGGCTACCACCCAAGAAGCTTTGGATTTAGGGGTGAGCAGTCTTACGTGTGAAGCTACGTACACATACTTGATTCTTTGCTGTGTTCACTCATAAAAATTTACACAGGTGTATATTAAATTTTTATAATATTGAACTTTATTTTTTCTATACATATATATACACTCGCAAATGTTTATCTTGTCTTATCGTCCTGTAAATCTTTAAGTGCCACATGTTTTGATTTGCTGACATTTTTGCATAGTATTTTCTGTGGAGTATATTTTATTCCCTTTAATTGTTCTTGCTCAGAAGGAGCCTGCAGGCTTTGATTTGCGTGACTGATTTATTTATTTATTTATATAAACAGTTCTTGAGTGCCTCATCTTGAGATGAGCCCTAAGCACTTCACAATGGCAGCTGTAGTATTAGTCTGCATCTGGGGTGGGGATAGCTCAGTGTTTAGAGCGCTGGACTCGTGACAGAAAGGTTGCGGGTTCGAATCCCTGCAGGAGCGACGGGAGAGTTTTATTCTCCAGGGTTGACTTTCTGTGCTGACTCTTATTTCAGTAACCGTTCCACCCCATGTTACCACAGCAGCACATAAAAGATCCTGGTCATTCTGCCAAAAGTGCAGGTGGCAGGTTACAGCTAAACACGCATACACCTTACATATGTGGCTTTGCATGAAGTGACATGGAGCATGGTTGTATGGTGTACACAGAACTTGCACCGAGACGGCTGCAATGTCATGTGGCACCAGCCATGCCTGCGCTGTAAGTACATCACTTCAGTGGATATTCAAAAAACGTTCTATAAAAAGCTAGTCACTCATGTAGAACCACATGCGAGTGTAGTGAGTCTGCTCAAGAGAGCGGAGAATAGCGCTATATAAGCGATCATCAATCAATCAATCTGCACTCTAGTCGTATGTGACTTTGAATGAGAGATTGTAGCTTTACACAGTGTGTTTTTGAATATCCACCAAAGTGGTTAGGGTGCTGTTTGGTTGTTATGTAGTTGATGCCATGTGAAACTGCTGCTGTCTCAGTGCAGGTTCTGTGTACACCATGCAACCATGCTTCAGTTTACAGTCGTTTATTTGAAGCTGCATATGTAGGATGCATGTATGTTTAGCTTTAACCTGCCACCTGCACTTTTGGCAGAATGACTGGGATCTTTTACATGCTACTGAAGTGACATGGGGTGGAACGGATACCGAAATAAGAGTCAGCTCTGGAGAAGAAAATTGTCCTGCCTTTCCTGCCAGGACTCGAACCTGTGACCTTTTGACCATGAGTCCGTCACTCTACCACTGAGCCATCCCAGCTCCCCAATTTGAATATTTGACTGTGGGTCGTTATATAATCACAGACACATGCCCCACTCTAGTCAGTTCCATTTGTAACAGCCATGCTGTAGGCTGTGAGTGACTGTGCACATATATATATATATATAATGATATATACATTTATCATGTGCTCATCAACGCCCTGAGCGCTCACGTTATACATATGAACCTAAATATGATATTCTATACACATGTAGACATATATATATATATCCTTTGATATATATATGTACACATATATGTATACCGTTATGCCACAGCAGTTATAATTTAGGGACTTGGTGTGGTTTAGGTGGCCACTGTATGGTTTTCTTCCTTAATCCTGTGCTGGGATGGAATAGTTCAGTCGGTGAAGCATCCAACTGAAAATCCAGGTGCAATACTGACCCATGCTCAAGTCCCCGGTGCGGCAAGGGACTGTTCTCCCAGGGTCAGCTTTCAGCGCAGACTCTCTTACGGTGTCCGTACAGCCCCCGTGTGCAATCGCATGCATCAACATCTGCGTGCACGTTAAAATCCCAAACACTGGCAGTCAGACCAGTTTTGGGACACGCAAATGCTGCACACACTGATAGGAATGGGCAGCGCTGCTCTTGCGGCTGCTGTGCTTTACCCACGTAAGGCGACCCGTATATCCCGCCAAGGACAGTGAAATACTAAAATATTTGAAAAAACACGAAAGATCATTCAGGATGTGAGATGCGTCATTTTGAACCAACTGGTGTCGGCAGTGCTTTGGTGCTCCTTTCATTGTGGCACACGTCAATGGGAGGAAGGAAGTCTTCTTTGGCTCTGACCGCTTTCCTGTGTTGGCCATGGTCATTGGTAAGTGTTATTATTGTGTGTGTGTGTTGTGTATCAGTGAGTGAGTGAGGGTGTGTGTATGGGTGTGAGTGCAAGTGTGTGTGCATGTGCATGCAGGTGTGTGTGTGTGCGTGCACGTGTCTGCGTGCATGTGTGTTTGTGTGTGTGCATGTGTGTGCGCATGTGTTGGTGTGTGTGTACATGCAAGTGTGCGTGTTTGTGTGTGTATGTGTGTGTGTTTGTGTGTGTGCATGTGTTGGTGCGTGTGTGTGTACATGCATGTGTGTGTATGTGTGTGCATGTGTGTGTATGTGCATGTGTATATATGTGTGTGTGTGTACATCTGAATGAAGTTGTACTGCAATTATTCAAGCGCCCCCCACTCTTTATTTGTGTGTGACGCAGGGGAAACCTGGAAAGGGCCCATTCCTGGCAAGTCGTCCAAACTGTGATCCCTAGCATGTGACTGCAGCAAGTCCCATGGGCTCGGAGGCTGCTAGTTTTCCTTTGCACGGCACAGTGTGCAGCTACGGGTATATTAGTTGTAAAGAGAATGTGTGCTGGAAATACTTCAGTGTTTGGAAAGAAAAGTACATGGGAAAATTTGTAGATGTGCGTAATTTTTTTTTATATACTTATGTGTTCTTGTCAAGATTGGATGAAAGTAAATAAAAGAAGATAGCCAGAGAAAGAGAGAGAGAGAGAGAGAGAGAGAGAGAGAGAGAGAGAGAGAGAGAGAGAGAGAGAGAGAGTAGAAGCAGAAAAAAAGCTGGTGTTTGTTCAGTAGATCGTCCATACGAAGATGTTGACATACACACTGGTGATAACTGTGTGCTTGATAATAAAGCGGAATATATTCAGAGTAGACAACACTGTTTACCTCTTATGTATGCGTTCTCTTCAAATGCACGGTTTGCCCTTTTGTGATCATGATCAAAAACATTTTGATGGTGGAAGTCACGCCACGCTATCAGCCTCCTTTCCGACTGTTCTTGTGGATGGTGGTGGTTATATTATCGCTTTTCATCTCTCTGTTTCTGTCTGTCTCTCTCTCTCTGTCTGTCTGTCTGTCTGTCTCTCTGTGTCTCTATCTGTCTCTCCATCTCTGTCTGTCTGTCTCTCTCTGTCTGTCTGTCTCTCAGAAAGATGTCTGAGTTTGATGTTTGATTTCAATTTATTCTTGGATTCTTGGAATGAACAAACAAACCCAAATTAATTTTGCAAGAAATACCTCTCTCGGTCTCTTTCTGTCTCTGAGCAACACATCTGAGTTTGATTTCAATTTATTCTTGGATTCTTGGAATGAACAAACAAACCCAAATTAATTTTGCAAGAAATACCTCTCTCTGTCTCTCAGAAATATGTCTGAGTTTGATGTTTGATTTCAATTTATTCTTGGATTCTTGGAATGAACAAACAAATACAAATTAATTTTGCAAGAAATACCTATCTTTTAGATACTCTAGATTTAACTGTGATGTGGAAAAACCTTGAACAAACAGAGGCAAATGATCGACACATAACTAAAAACAAATTGAACTGGAAATGCAGTTTGTTACTAAATATACATCAGTTGTCCGACACTGACCGAACTGCAGAAATAATTTTCACACAGTCATGAATGCGGATTTAAGCACAAAGTTTCTCTAAATCATTGATAAATATAAATCTTGAATGTTTAGGGTCACGTCAAAACATTTCAATCATAATTATCTTGATTCAACAAACTGCAGATTTCAATTTGAGATTGAAAAAAACAAAAACGAACAGAGATCTATACATTGTACAAAGCCTGTTTATATGAGAATGTTAAATCAGAACAATTACTACTACAGTTGGGTAGCTTTCACAGTCAAGAATCGTGTGTAAAAAATATAACAACAACACCCAGATATGACAATAAAAACAAACAAAAACAAAAAAGCTTTCTTTCTTGCATTTCTCTCCCTCTCACACCTGTGTTGTCTAGGGTTTGCATCTGTCAGACTTAAACATTTCAACAGCGCAACTGGCAAACAGGAACTGGGAAATAATGTACAAGATGGGCAACAAAACAAAAGTCATAAATTATGCACTTATACACAATAACTAATTCACTGTTTCTGCACCCCATCAACTTCAACACCTGTCAAAATACATACATACCCACACACAATCGTAAAAAATTAAATGCCTCAAGAACTGTGCATATTTTCACACTACAGCACATACCATGAACTGTATGCAACAAACTGTGTACAAACATAGCGAGTTGTACCACAACATATACCACACTCTCAGTCACACGTCAGAATCACTTGTCACCCATACATACTTGCAACACAACATTGTGCAAACTTCGCATACCACTGAAACAGATGCATACCTGCACAAGCACACACCACAAGCTGTTCTTCACTACATCAAAATACGAAAACGCGCGCACGGCAAATCCAGAGGCAGTGAACGTGAACTCTCCATGAAAAGCCTGTACACAAAGTGTTTCTGAAGCAATAACCAGCATAAGGATGGTCAGGAGTTGAGTGTAGATGAAATGTCTACATACATATAATCTGACACAGAGACAAACCTGTGGAACTACTGACAAGACCACCTACGTGAGAGACCATCCCTCTTTAGACCATCCCTGCTTAAGACCACCTCTCCTTAAGACTGTCCCTCTTTAGACCATCCCTGTTTAAGATCATCCATCTTTAAGACCACCCCTCCTTAAGAGCATCCCTGTTTAAGACCACCCCTCCTTAAGAGCATCCCTGTTTAAGACCATCCATCCTTAAGAGCATCCCTGTTTAAGACCATCCATCCTTAAGAGCATCCCTGTTTAAGACCACCCCTCCTTAAGAGCATCCCTGTTTAAGACCATCCATCCTTAAGAGCATCCCTGCTCAAGACCACCCCTCCTTAAGACTATCCCCGTTTAAGACCACCACCCCTTAAGACTATCCCTGCTTAAGACCACCCCTCCTTAAGACTATCCCCGTTTAAGACCACCACCCCTTAAGACTATCCCTGTTAAGACTATCCCTGCTTAAGACCACCCCTCCTTAAGACTATTCCTGCTTAAGACCACACCTCCTAAAGACTATTCCTGCGAAAGGACCACCCCTCCTTAAGACTATCCCTGCTATTTTCAGGTCATCTGAAGTTGTGAACTTTTCAGTTCATATTCCATCATAGCTGAACGCCTCACCTAAGATGCCTTTACTGGATTTTTACAGGGGGTCTCACGTCAGGGGATCCACCATACCAAACAGGTTTTGAATCTGATTGCAATTTACATGCAGTAGAAATACTTGGCACCACAAATGCTCTTTCGCCAAAACTTTCTTTTTCCTACTTGGACATTGGGCCTTCATGCCAGTAGAAGAGAAAATCATAGCAAACGAATATCTTCAAGGCGAACGAGTAACCAAAGTAAACGTACCTGCTCAAATTCATGGATTCATTTTGTAAGCTTCCACACATTCAAAATGCGTCTAGGGACAAAAAGGACAGGGTCTACAAATTCACTTTTAGGTGTAAAAACACACAGCAACAAAACTTGCACTGTAACAGTGTAAAAAGGATTTACTACAAACATACTTTTTTCGGGAATGATTCCTGATTTTTGACTTGCTTTTCTTTGCCATACTGGTTCAGAATGCGGATGCTAATTGGATACAAAAAGTCTGAAACAAGGATCACTGCTAGTATTCCAAAGCAAGATCCAAACCCATAAAAGGTTAAAAAAAAGAATATTAATATGACAGTCCAGAAAGGGCAAATTTTTGGGTTAAGTCCCTTTGGCAAGCAACAAAACAATAGCTGAACAACAGTCAAACAGTGAAAAATGAAAATGCTAATTGGATACAAAAAGAAAGGGGGTGTACATCTAAGAGTGTATACGTGTGTGTGTGTGTTTCATGACTGAATTATTGAGATAAGTGAAATTCAGTTCTTAGTAGTGCATTAACGTAAATTAAGATTGAACGACAGTCTTAATTTTCCGCTGGGATGAATAAAGTATATTGTTATTGTTATCCAGCTTCTCTTGGGGTTCTTCCAAACATTCAGAACACACCACAACAGAAGGTGGATAAGTGCATTTTCTTTTTTCACTGTTAAGCTCTTGTTTAACCACTGTTTTGTGGCTTGGAAATAGGGCTAAACCCAAACATTTGCGTGTTTTGTACAGTCATATTAAATTAGCTTCTTTCTTTTTTTTAACCTTTTAATGCGTTTGGAGCTAACTGGACACACCATGCACATTTCAGAACTGACAGAGTAAAATCTGAACAGTGCAAGAAACACTTTGTGCTGATACAAACCATGATGGCATGGTTAGCCAAAGCAGGGCAATCCTTCAGAAAGGCGTGGGGGGCTTGGGGGCTTTTACACATACACAGAGTCTTACAGTTGTCACTTGTGTTTCAAACACACACACAATTCAGACCCTAATCCCGACACCTGGACATATTTTCAATGTATGGGTGGCTCATAAAGTCAGACCACAAACTATTTGGATACGCTTACCTTAAGATTACTGCACTGATACAATGACTGAAACTGCTGCTAACAATGCTTAATCCTCTTTCACAATGGCACAAGACTGAACTTTTAGAAAAAAAAGATCAGGTGAAGGGAAGGGTGCAATGCGGTGAGGGATCTTCATCCTCATTTTTTCTCTCCACCAAACTAAAATCTCAAACACTGACTGTCCAATTTTTTTTTTTTTTTGCTACACTATAACTATGCCTACTGCCAAGCTCTCTTTAGAGCTTTTCTTGCTGCCAGTTTCTGCGACACAACGGAGACGAGAATCATGATGGATAAAACGCCAGCAATGAAGAGGTAATCAAAGTCCTCCTTCAGAACGTCAAACATTTTGGAGGGCGTCACGCGTGTGTAGAAGATATCTGAAACGAAGAGAGAACAAGTTGTACTGATGATAATAATGGTGGGGGCTTCGAGCACCCTTTCACATACATTTCACACTCGAGTTATAAAAATAAATATAAATAAATTTTAAAAAACCCATAAAAACACTCAAATATTTCATACACAAATTGGTCATCAAACATCAGCCCCGCCCCCCTCCCTGCCCCACACATACTTGCACGTACACACACGTGTGCACACAAACATACACTCATGTTTACTTCAGGCCAGCTGGAGACAGCTGGAAGTGCCAAGAGTAAGAGATGGAGAAAAGGCAAGTCTTGAGCTGTGGGTTGAAGGAGGACAGAGGACGGGTGATTGTTCCAGATGGAGGACCAATGCAAGAGATTTGCGATGTACGCAGCACAAGTGACAAAATGTGCCAGTCAGCCGAACGTGTCGATGAAGCAGGAAGTCGAATGCCAGCAAGAAGATTGATGTTGAATGAAACAGTCAACATCTCCCCCCCCCCCCCCCCCCCCCTCTTCAATTCATATCACTGTTCAGAGGTACTTTTGCCCTGGAATGAAATGGCCAACAGCTCTGCTCTTGGACCCGTGTACTTCGTCCCTGTCATGAAACGTTGATTTTAATCAGACAATACAAAACATGCACAACAACTATAACAACACTGTTCAGATAAAAAAAGATAAAAAAATTAAATGAAGGAATAAAATGATAAACAGTCCCAGTTCCAGCCCTCACCAATGCCGTAGACGAAGACCAGCGAGGTGGACTCCAGGCCAGCCGGCGCCGTGTGGATGCTGCGCACGTTGAAAATGCTGCGGTTGTAGTTGATAAAGTTTTCCATGCTCACCGGCAGCTCTGGAATGTAGGGAATCGTCCCTTCCTCCCTGTTGGGGGGAAAATAACGACAACAACGTCAACTGATGATAACAGTCACACAAATCCAATAACGACAGTGACGACCACTGATGATAATGGTCACACAAATCCAAAAATGACAGCAACGTCAACTGATGATAACGGTCACACAAATCCAAAAACAACGTCAACTGATCATAACGGTCACACAAATCCAAAAACGACAGCAACGTCCTCTGATGATAACAGTCACACAAATCCAAAAACAACGTCAACTGATCATAACGGTCACACAAATCCAAAAATGACGGCAACGTCAACTGATGATAATGGTCACACAAATCCAAAAACGACAGCAACGTCCTCTGATGATAACAGTCACACAAATCCAAAAACGACGGCAACATCAACTGATCATAACGGTCACACAAATTAAAAAAACGACAGCAACGGTCACACAAATCCAAAAACGACAGCAACATCAACTGATGATAACAGTCACACAAATCTAAAAACGACAGCAACGTCAACTGATGATAACAGTCACACAAATCCAATAATGACAACAACGTCAACTGATGGTAACAGTCACACAAATGCAAAAACAACAGCAATGTCAACTGATAATAACAGTCACACAAATCCAATAACGACTGCAACGTCAACTGATAATAAGTCACACAAATCCAATAACGACAGCAACGTCCACTGATAATGACAGTCACACAAATCCAGTAACGACAGCAACGTCAACTGATACTAAGTCACACAAATCCAATAATGACAGCAACGAGGTTTAGTTGCTGTCTGACAAACTTCCAGCCACCTTCATCTCTGTACTCTACAGAATCAACACACAAGGGAGTTAATTAGTGCTCAAAATACCTAACACAAGTACAACAAAGACCTGAGTCACCTACGGTAACCCTCACCTGGCATGCGTGTAAATACAAGGGACATAAACTCCACCAGAGGTACATTTCAAACACTAATTAACTCCCTTGCGTGTTGATTCTGGAAAGGAGTGCTCTGGTTTGAACACTAATTAACTCCCCTGCGTGTTGATTCTGCAGGAGTGCTCTGGTTTGAACACTAATTAACTCCCTTGCGTGTTGATTCTGGAAAGGAGTGCTCTGGTTTGAACACTGATTAACTCCCCTGCGTGTTGATTCTGCAGGAGTGCTCTGGTTTGAACACTGATTAACTCCCTTGCGTGTTGATCCTGGAAAGGAGTGCTCTGGTTTGAACACTGATTAACTCCCTTGCGTGTTGATTCTGCAGGAGTGCTCTGGTTCGAACACTAATTAACTCCCTGGCGTGTTGATTCTGCGCGAGTGCTCTGGTTCAAACACTAATGAACTCCCCTGTGTGTTGATTCTGCGCGAGTGCTCTGGTTTGAACACTAATGAACTCCCTTGTGTGTTGATTCTGCAGGAGTGCTCTGGTTTGAACACTAATGAACTCCCTTGTGTGTTGATTCTGCAGGAGTGCTCTGGTTAGAACACTAATTAACTCCCTTGTGTGTCGATTCTGCACGAGTGCTCTGGGCTTCGCTCTGTTTCAGATTTCTGTATTTTACAACCTTTCTGTGATGATCACGTGGCCATGCTTGTGCCCACAGAAAGTGCTGGCCACAGAGCGGACATAATATTGTCACACAGCGATAAATAATAAATTTGTTATTTATTGACGGTACGTGTGCTTACATGGTTTCCTGGCTAGGGATGGACGGACGGCGTGGGTCCAGCAGTGCCTTAGGGAGAGACAGGATTCCACCAACCTTCAGCGCCACTGCAATGACATCAACACGAATCCACTGGATTTACAAATACAAGGCTCTTCTGTGGT
>JABMCL010003335.1:432500-460000 GCA_018857735.1 Alviniconcha marisindica | reverse complement strand
ATAGACCTTTTTCCATACACCCCTGTGACCTTCTGCTGGTTGACCTGTAGGTCGATGTTCCAAACATTCTCTGCGATCAGCTCCTGAAAATGTTTACAGAACAAAACAATTAATTAAATACAACTTCATTGCCAAATGTCAATACAACTGCACTAGGAATGTTTTGTGGTGCCATGTACACTCATCATACATTCAGGGGAGAATGGGGAAAAACAAACAAGTGAGGGGTCAGTTCTTGGGAGAACTATCTGGATAAAAAGGCAAGAGGTGAGTTGTTGGAAAAGTTATAAGGCTAAAAGTGAGAGGTCAATCGTGGGTGGAGATATCTGGCTGAAAGTGTGACGACAACTCTGGGTGGCGCTATCTGGCAAAATGTGAGAGGTCAGTTGTTGGCAGAGCTATCACGCTAAAAGTGAGAGGTCAACTGCGGGCAGAGCCATATGGCTAAAACACGAGGTCAATTGTTGGCGGAACTATCTGGCTAAAATTGAGGTCAACTGTGGGTGGAGCCACATGGCTAAAATATGAGGTCAAACGTGGAGTGAGCTATTTGACTAAAAATTACAGGTAAATAGTGGGCAGAACAATCTGGCTAAAAGTGAGAGGTCAACTGTGGGTGGAATTATCTGGCTAAAAATGACGGGTCAATTGTGGGTGGAACTATCTGGCTAAAAGTGACAGGTCAACTGTGGGTGGAATTATCTGGCTGAAAATGACGGGTCAATTGTGGGTGGAACTATCTGACTAAAAATGAGAGGGGAACTGTGGGTGGAATTATCTGGCTGAAAATGACGGGTCAATTGTGGGTGGAACTATCTGGCTAAAAATGAGAGGTCAACTGTAGGTGGAATTATCTGGCTGAAAATGACGGGTCAACTGTGGGCAGAGCCATATGGCTAAAAATAACAGGTCAATTGTGGGTGGAACTATCTGGCTAAAAGTGAGAGGTCAACTGTGGGTGGAATTATCTGGCTAAAAATGACGGGTCAACTGTGGGCAGAGCCATATGGCTAAAAATAACAGGTCAATTGTGGGTGGAACTATCTGGCTAAAAGTGAGAGGTCAACTGCAGGCAAAGTCATGTGGCTAAAATATGAGGTCAATTGTGGGCAGAACTATCTGGCTAAAAGTGAGAGGTCAATTGTGGGCGGAACTATCTGGCTAAAAATGACAGGTCAATTGTGGGCAGGACCATATGGCTAAAAATAACAGGTCAATTGTGGATGATGCGATCTGGCTAAAAATGACTGGTCAATTGTGGGCAGAGCCATATGGCTAAAAATAACAGGTCAATTGTGGAGAGAACTATTTGGCTAAAAGCGAGAAGTAAATTGTGGGTTATACTATCTGGCTAAAAGTGAGAGGTCAACTGCGGGCAAAGTCATATGGCTAAAATATGAGGTCAATTGTGGGCGGAACTATCAGGCTAAAAGTGAGGTCAACTGTGGGTGGAACTATCTCACTAAAAATGGCAGGTCAATTGTGGGCGGGGCCATATGGCTAAAAATAACAGGTCAGTTGTGGATGGCACGATCTGGCTAAAAATGACAGGTGAAATGTGGGCTGAGCCATATGGCTAAAAATAACAGGTCAGTTGTGGGTGGAACTATCTGGCTAAAAGTGAGAGGTCAATAATTGTGGGCGGAACTGTCTGGCTGAAAGTGAGAGGTCAGCTGTGGGTGGAGCTATCTGGCTAAAAGCGACAGGTCAATTGACCGTCACCATCATCTACTGTCACCAACCTCCTCACTGGCTGTTGTTTGGCGTGCACGTTACCTGTCCCCTGCTGATGAGCCAGTAGCCTTTCATCCAGCCAGTGTCCGGGTTGGTCAGGTGAATGAACATGTTGTTACCCTGGTTCTGCACCACCGACTTCATTGACTCGGGGTAAAAATGAACCTGTGTGTAGAAACAAACACACAGGGGCGCTAATCAGCACTCAAAAGGCATCACACAAACACAACAACAAAGACATGCAGTGCCTACAGTAACTCTCACCTGGCATGCAAGTAAAGACAAGGTCCGTAAAATCCACCACAGGTACATCCTCTGATCTTCTATTTTTGCATTTAGAAAGTAAACATAATATTGTCAGCCATCACCATGGCCGCCATTTCTGCTCAACGTGAAACAAACTCAATCCACCATGCATGAGAGAGAAAACAAATGTACAATTATCTATGTTCGAGCCCCCCCCCCCCCCCCCCCCCCCCCCCCCCCCCCCCCCCCCCCCCCCCCTTTCTTTTCTTATACCTGGGAACAAATTTACAACTTTGTACCTCACTGTTTTCATCAATGGAGCAAATGTACAACTGTTTGTTTTTTGTAACCACTTTTACCAAAGCAGTAGAAGCAAATGTCTATGGCCCTAGTCATTTTTTAAATTTTTATAAAGAGAACAAAAGCACCACTGTCTATGTCCACAGCAGCTTTTACCAAGGAACACAATAAAGTATGACTATGTTTCTAGTCAATTTCACCAACCAAGCAAATTGCAAAAGGAACACAATCCTGTATGACTGTGTTCCTAGTCAATTTCATCAACCGAGCAAATTGCAAAAGGAACACAATCATGTATGACTATGTTCCTGGTCAATTTCATCAACTGAGCAAATTGCAATTGTATGTCTCCAGCCAATTTCACCTAATAACAGACGCAGAAGTGTATACTTTTTTTATTGTCTACTGTCACTTGACCAAGGACCTCCAACCATTTGGCCGTGTACAAAAGCCATCAATGGTCCTGTCAACCCCCGACCCAAAGAAGGCACCCTGAATCCCGACACCTGGGCAACTGGAAAAATGGACAGTTCATCACACTCGGACACACACCTTGCAGGACTCCTTTCCCTCTGCCAGTTGCATCTGGAATGCCATTCCTTTCGTGCCGCCTTCTCCACCAACTCCCCTGCTGATTTCAAACGCTCTGTTCTATTGTGGGCTGGGTGAGCCCCTCCCTCAGTTACCTTACCCCCCCCAAAAAAATCCATATACGCCCATCTGCCTCCCCCCCCCCCCCCCCACAATCATTGGCAGGAGCTGCCACAAGTATCACTTTTGTTGCGACAAAAGTTTAGTGTCGCAACAAAACACATCTTTTGTCGCAACAAAAGTATGCTTGTCAAGACAAAACTTTTGTTGCGACAAATATCTGTTGCAACAGACACAATTTTGTTGCGACAAAAATATGTCGGTTGCGACAAAACATGTCTTTTGTCACAATATGTCAACAGATATTTTTTGCGACAAACATGATTCTGTCGCAACAAAAATATGTTTGTTGTGACAAACATGTGTTTGTTGTGACAAAACATGTCTTTTGTTGCGATAAAAGTATGCTTGTCGCGACAAAAATGATACTTGTGTCAGCTCCTGCCAATGATAACCCCCACCCCCTGCCCCATTCCCCACGGCCAGTCCCACCCCACCCCTGTGGACTTTTTGCTCAAACTGTTGGGCTTACCACAGTACTAGAATAATACCATTACTACGAAAGAAGGCTTCAACAAATGCCTACCCATCCATTCCCTACATAATGAATGATGCACTAAATAATACAAGCCCTGGCCAAAACCTTACACACCTTGATATCAGAGTCAACCAGCAGTAAACCTTTGAGGGAATTGTCATCTGGAGAATCTGTCATGAGTTGAGCCTGAATGACCTTGTAGCCCAGGTCAAGACCTCCGGAGGGAATGTCCTTGACCATGGCCCCGGTCACCGGGTTGAAGGTAAAGACGAGGCCGTTGCCTGATATCTGGAGGAAGAATCAGATGTTGGTTGTTAACTTGGTTTTGTGATAAAAAGTGAAGTGTTAGCCAAGAGGTGGCTTCTGGTATGTCAAGAATGATTCATAAATTATACATGTAAACTGAGAATTAGAAAACAAAACAGAAAAATGACCAGATAAAATGAGAATATTCTGAAAACTTGCCTGATGTTTAAACATTTAAAAAAAAAAAGCATCACAGAAGAGCTAGCCTCTGCTATTTCAAGAGACATAAAAAATTATTTAAAAACAAACAAAAACAAACAACCCTGCGTTAAAAGTTTGAAAGTAAAACAGAAAGCATAACAATATTCTGAAAATGTGCTTGATGATTAAACACACACACACACACACAAAGAAAAAACACAAACAGCATACAAATACACACACACACACACACAAAGAAAATACACAAACACACATACACACACACACACACACAACCAAACAAAACACATACAAGCCAATGCACAGGCACACACACTCTCAAACAACACACACACACACACACACACACACACACACACACACACACACACACAAAGAAAATACACAAACAAACACATACACAAACAATACACACACACACACACAACCAAACAAAACACATACAAGCCAATGCACAGGCACACACACACACACACACACACACACACACACACACACACACACACACACACTCAAACGACATACACACACACACACACACACACACACTCAAACGACACACACACACACACACTCAAACGACACACACACACATACACACACACACTCAAACGACATACACACACACACACACACAACCATACAAAAGCATCACCCACCTTGCTGACGCCAAGCACAGCACACTGCGGTGGGTGAGGGAAGTGGGCGGTGCTTCGCTGGACAAACAGCAACATTTTCTGCTGTCCCTGGCCAGTGAAGGGGGCGAGGTTGGGAAAGAAGTGCTGCCACGCTATCTTGCCGTTGTGACTGCGTATCCCGTACACCTGGGAGCACACAGGTCATGGAAGTTTACACGATAACTGCCATTACATTAACATATTAATGCTGGTTCAACTGTCTGGAGCAATTTGCCTCAAACACTCCGCCACTCTGATTCTACCTCGTCTTTCAAAGCTGCCCTCAAGACACAGCTGTTTAATAATTATTTCTAAACTGTTTTTCACAGCCCTGTCCATCCCCTCGTCCGACACTGTGTGTGTGTGTGTGTGTGTGTGTATGCGCGCGCGCACGTGTGTGTGTGTGTGTGGTTTGTGTTATTGTAAAGCGCCCTATGCTGCCACCTAGAAATCCTCTTTATTATTATTATTATTATTATTACCATGCAGACATTGACCTCTTCCAACTCCTACACTCTGCGATTGTGGAGTGGGGACGACAAGCTCTGTTTACACAACTGCCATTGCATTACCATGCAGATAATGGCCTCTTCCAGCCCCGACACTCTGCGGGCATGGGTCACACCATAGTGGAGTGGGGGTAACAAGCTCTGTTTACACAATCACTGCCATTGCATTAACCATGCAGGCAATGGCCTCTTCCCACCCCTATGCTCTGCAGACATGGGTTGTACCATAGCAGAGTGGGGATGACAAAAGCCCTGTTTACAAAATCACTGCTATTACAGTACCATGCAGATAATGGCCTCTTCCAACCCCTACACTCTGTGGGCATGGGTCATACCATAGTGGAGTGGGGGTGACAAGCTCTGTTGACACAAGAACTGCCATCACATTACCATGCAGGCATCGGCCTCTTCCTACCCCTACACCCCTACACTCTGCAGACATGGGTCATACCTATCTCTTTTTCCAAAGCAGAGGGCGGGAATGACAGGCTCTGTACAGAGAAATAGGTCACTGCATGGGTTAACTAAAAACGTTAAAAAAGAGTAGTTTACTAGCTGCAATGGGTTGTCATAATGATAATAATTAAAGTATTTACAAATGGCAAAATCTTGTCCATTGAGACTATTCTAAGCATGCACACGCACATACACACACACACCACATGCCCCCCACCCCCTACCCCAACCCCCACACCTGCACACATAAGTATACTGACCATTCAAAACTTAAACAGACCTCAAACAGAGACTTCAGGCGGAGGCAGACACCAGCGTGGAATGGAAAAACATGGCAGCTAGGTCTATTGTTTTGGAAAAATAAATGTCTTTAGGTTCGGTTTGAAGTCGTCCAAGAAGGCTCCTGTCGGAGAGGAAGAGCAAAACCCTTCCATGCAGAGGGGGCAAAAGACAAAATAGGCACGGCAACCAACATTGGAAAGTCTGTTACGAGGAATCTGGAAGCTGAGAGTATCAGAAGCAGAGCGGAGGGTACAGAAGGGTGCGTAAAGTTGAAGACAGTCACAACACGCAGTGTAACTGAGGGCCCACAGCCTAGTTTTGTCAAATTTAAGGCCACAGACATGATTCAGTGATCAGCTGATGCGCTTTCAAAACAGACCAGATGCTGAGACCATCACCATCAGGTGTTAAGCTGCTGATGACAACTCTTTCTGTGCCTACAGCTCATGTTCCGCAACACTTCCATTCCATGCATGCATACCTGAATGTAACATTAACAGTCACGCACGTTGGGCATCTTTACTACTTACCGAGGCTGTATCACAGCACCGTTTCAGATTCATCAGCGTCAAGCCACCACCAATCATCAAGTTATCACCATCCAACACCAGTACCATGATGATGGTGATCATCGTCATCATCATCACCCAAAACTCACCTTTCCTGCAGCTGTAACAGCTACAATCATTTTGTGAAGGCTGAAGGCATCGCGCACCAAATCATCATCATCATCTTCGTTGTCGTCATCGTTGTCTGTGTCGCCGGCATCGTTCTTGCTGATGATGGAGTGGTGATGGCGATGACCGAGCAGCTTCTGGACCAAGTTCTCCACAAACGCCTGAAATCCAATCATCAGGTGAATCTGATTAACGAATGTGAACACGGCTTGAAGAAAATATGTACAGAAGGAGCAGACAGATCAGTAAAAGTATTATTATTATTATTGATCACTTTTATATAGCACTATTCTCCATTCCCGAGCAGACTCACTGCGCTCGCATGTGATTCTACATAAGTGAATAGCTTCTTACAGTGTTTTTTTGAATATCCACCAAAGTATGACACAGTCATCTGACCTGTGGAACTTTCAAAAACTCTCGGCCATTTAATTACGAGAGGACTAATTACTATGGCTAGTGACTGGATTTTTAACGTCCTGTCCAGGACTCGGGAGAAACACGCACAGTCTGCCCCTGCACACCTGAAACCCTTCTCTTAGCTAAAATTATCCCAAAGTCAGTCTCCAAACCTCAGTCAAAACACAAACACAACATGGGAAGTCCGAAAGCAGGCCAGAAAGGTGACATCTGGTAGACGATTTCACATACTGAAATCTAATACAGTCTGCAGTCAATAGCATTTCTGAACAGATAAATCCGTTCAAATGTTAGAGCAGTGTGTGTGTGTGTGTGTGTGTGTGTGTGTGTGTGTGTGTAAATTACATAAATTACTAGTTTGTTTATTATGTAACTTTCGTATTTTCAATAACTCTTAGAGTTTTAAAATGTATGTGTTACTGTGTACGGTGATGTGGTTAATGTTCAGCCACGTTTCAATTTCTCTGATGAGATAATAAAGCAATCTTGAATCTTGAATTCACTCCAGATTAGAAGCCATCAGAAAACATGTAATACCATGGCCTGAACCAACCGATCCATCAACCACTGTTCCGTGACCCATTCCAGGTAGAGAGAAAAAAAGACCACCAAAAAGACTGAAAATGAACAGCAGTACAAGCATGTAGCAAACGTGGGCAGTAGCGGGCGATTTTCGCATTAAACAGCACCCAGCGGCAGTGGTCTTGAAGGCATCTTGGAGCACTTAGGGTGTTCTGCGACAAGGCGCACAGAATAGTCGCTCTTCTTCATCTTTTTCAGTGATGTTCTCATTGTCTTTTTGTACAACAGTCATTCTTCTTCATCTTTTTCGGTGATGTTCTCATTGTCTTTTTGTACAACAGTCATTCTTCTTCATCTTTTTCAGTGATGTTCTCACTGTCTTTTTGTACAACAGTCATTCTTCTTCATCTTTTTCAGTGATGTTCTCATTGTCTTTTTGTACAACAGTCGTTCTTCTTCATCTTTTTCAGTGATGTTCTCATTGTCTTTTTGTACAACAGTCGTTCTTCTTCATCTTTTTCAGTGATGTTCTCATTGTCTTTTTGTACAACAGTCGTTCTTCTTCATCTTTTTCAGTGATGTTCTCATTGTCTTTTTGTACGTCTGAGAGCAGCAGAACTCAGGTTTGACCCACTCCCCTGAGGGCGAGTGAGTCCCTTCAGTTTTAATAATAACAATTATGTTTTTTTTAGAGTGCCCATCTACCACACAAGGTGGAAGCACAGGGTGGTTTACAATACCACTAACAACATGCACACACACCACAACATACACACAAAACACCACAACATACACACACACACACCACAACATACACACACACACCACAACATGCATGCACACACACACACACACACACACACACACACACACACACACACACACACACACACACACACACACACACACAACACATGCACACACACACACACACACACACACACACACACACACCACACCACAACATACACACACCACAACACACACCACAACACACACCACAACATACACACACACACACACTCACTAACACATATACATCAGACAGGTGGATTGGCATGGCTGCTGGCTGTAAAACTGACAGTTTAGAAATAGTTATTGAACAGGCATTTCTTGAGGGTGGCCTTGAAAGGAAGGGGAAAATCTAAAGTTGCGGAGCATTTGAGGCAAACTGTCAGCGTAAGAAAATCATCTTTTACCAAATGTTTTTGTGTCTACACAAGGGGTGACAAAGCTTTGGGTGTCAGACATGATCGTAATCGTCTTGTTGGAGTGTAACTAAGGTTGAAGAAGATCGGAGAGATACTGAAGTGATGTGTATGACCTCGCACACCTTCCCAGCCCCAAGAATTCAGTTGTCCAGAGCAGCAGTTTAAAAATAGCACAGCTGGCCTCACAGTGCTGCAGCAGAGGTCAAGTGGGGTGCAGCACTGCCACAGTGCCAGCCAGTGTCCATTTCACTGTGGCCTGTGTTGTTTACACTATCTTAATGACATCAGATGGGGTGCAGCAATGTCACAGTGCCAGCCAGTGTCCATTTCACTGTGGCCTGTGTTGTTTACACTATCTTAATGACATCAGATGGGGTGCAGCAATGTCACAGTGCCAGCCAGTGTCCATTTCACTGTGGCCTGTGTTGTTTACACTATCTTAATGACATCAGATGGGGTGCAGCACTGTCACAGTGTCAGGCAGTGTCCATTTCACTGTGGCCTGTGTTGTTTACACTATCTTAATGACATCAGATGGGGTGCAGCACTGTCACAGTGTCAGGCAGTGTCCATTTTACTGTTGCCTGTGTTGTTTACTATCTTAATTACCCTGTCTCAGCTAGTTGTGAAGTTTTTGTTGTATCATCGGTTGTGACATCAAGGTTAGCTACAACATTTTTATCTGGAAATTAAGACATGTTCTTACCAGTGTTTAACAGATGTCTAGCCTGTGAATAAGTGACTAACTGCAGTGAACTTATTTACACAAGCAGTTACTTAATGAGTTATTAGGTAATACACTCTAGTTTTTTCATGCACAACAATGTCATGATTTGAAAGTTGAAAGCATTCTCCATGCACTACAGCCATCAGAAATGAAGAACCTAGTCTTACCTTTGTCCCAGAAAGCATGAAAGACATCTGGTGGTTGGTAGTCCCATTTTATGGCCCCCGAGGTAACCCAAACATAATACTCCATTGCAGTGGTTATAAAGAATCCAGCCGAAAGCGACTTGAAATGTTCAGTGTTTTTAGTGTATTGGGGAGGGCAAAGAAGAGTACGGGTTGGCTGCATCCTATACTCTGTAAATTTCTACACAGAAATACACAACATATTACATAATCATTGTCAAGTCAGTCACTGACTACGCGTAACAGATTGTCATGGTATGCCTGAATGCTGGAGAGGCCTGAGTGTGGTGTTGATGCATGATGAACTGTAATTGTTTATCTTCTTTCTTGATTGCCCATGCTCGCCGCCTCTAGCTCAATGGTGCATGCCCACTGTCTTTTGCATTAGCCATACGATTCATGAATGTGTTGTGTTTGGAGTTTGGTGACTGTATGTTGGCTGTCTGTAATGGTATCTTGAAACTGCCACCACCGTGATTTCCACCGACTTTCAACCACATTTGATCCTCTGGTATGGCATTGTTAATGATATGCCAAGTCAGCAAGTCTAGTGTGTCTGTGATGAAAATAGCTAGATCACTGACATACACACAAAGGGGTTGACTTCAGCTCTTTCCCACCGACAACTGCTTCACAGTTAAAATGAAGTACCTGATTTTCAACATGTGTTTCCACTTGTATTTCCATTTCTTCTGTTCTCTCAGACTTTTCATTTGCCAAAGTAATGTTGCAAGCTTGCTTTAACAATCTCTTTTGGACTCTGAACTGAGTGACAGATAATCCACCTAGGGTTTTTAATGCAAGCGTGACTTTCTTGTTGACAGTAGTCTGCTCTTTGAACACTGACTCCCGTAAGCCTGATTTCAGCTCAGAATTCAATCTTTTCAGTTCCACTTTATGTTGTGCAAGAAATTGCTGGTTTGATGTCCCTGCCCTTGCACTTCTATCACTGTCCATTACTATGCTTCTCTTGGGTTGCACTGACTTTGAAATGGATTTATAGACTTTGAAATTCGCATGTATGTTGGTGGTAGGTCTCCATTTTTTATAAGACACAATATGTTTGTCTGCTGATGAATTATGTTTGCTTCGTAGGAGGCTGGTGGCAATTAGCTTCTCTTCCAAGTCAGACAATATTCTTCCTTTCCTTTACCAAGAGTGTCACTGACGCTTTCAGATTGCAACTGTTTGACTGGAGATGTTTGGCAATCAACAAAACCAGATCTTTCTGTCAGGTCCATAGCATCTGCATACTGGAGAATTGGCAACGTTTTTAATTGGAATGGAGATGTTTGAGCATCTGTAACACGGTTTGTTTTTTGAGGCGTTGAACAGCCAGGTGGGTCAAAAGATGCAGAGGCTTCGCGCTGTCGCTTTTTTAACCACCTGTCCTTGGCTGGCCTTCCGCCTTTGTCCTGTGCCACATAGTGAGTGCACACACTGCAGCTCTGTTCAGTAGGAAGTGACCAAAATGAGTCTGTCGTCACCCGCTGAGAAGCATTGTCCAGTATATTCACATCTTTTGTCCTGAGTGATTTTTTCATCACTGTGTAACATGTGTTACACATTCTTGTGGGATGCTTATCAGTGTCATCTCCATTACTGTTCAGTCAATGCACTTGAATAATGTCTCTTTTGTAATCAACTCACAGTTTGGAATTGTCTTTTCATATTTCCTCCTTGCCCTCTCCCCACAATTTCGGCAAAGTCCAGTTAAACTGTCTTGGTGATTTGTCTGAAATCCTGAACTGTCAGAACTCATCTTTGAACTTACCGTAAGAAATTCAAAAGAATAAACACAAAAACTAAAGAAAACATCTCTAACGTAGGGCCCCTGGAACACAGTATTAATGGTCTACTCATGCTACCTCAAAGCCGGACAGCTTGAAACAGAATGGGGAACACTGTTCCTCTCTTTGCTAACTACACCACCTGTGACATGCAGCCCACAGAGCCCCACCCCCCTCACATATCAGGCACCATTCACTAAAGCCAGGACAAACTTCTGCAGAACTGTTTAGTTTATCAGGAAGGAGAACCCTTTGGCCCAACCCTGGACCTCCAGGACCAGCCATCTAAAGTGGGAGATAGGAGATAAGGGGGGTATTGTTTGGAAAACTGGAGGCCCTCTACTGTCCCTTTCCACATGGCCCTGATTTATAACCAGTCCCCTGGCTGTGATTAGTCTGGTGTCAAACAACCCTGCATGCCAGAGGCAAGCTAATGATCCTACTGACAGACTGGGGGGAGAGGATGTGTCAGTAGTGTCAATTTGTGTCTTGGAACACGGCATAAATGGTACAAATGAATGAAACAGAAAGCACTGCGCCGCCATCTTGGATAGATTCGTTGCCCCGGCAACCAGAGCTAGTGCAGGCGCACTGACCAGCAGAGCTGGGTCAGATGCCAGGAGAAGGTCAGCAACCGAATTCTGACCGGCACTGTAGGCGTGGGAAGGTGTGCTCGCTCCAGTGACAACTCTGAATGGATGCCTGATGTAGTGAAGTCAACTGCCATTTAATATTAGCGCTCTCAAAACAACAGTCCACAAATGAAAAATGGCACCGCTGTCTGTACCCACCTGCAGCTGAAGCACCTGAACCTTGATTCTCTTTACAAACATCGCAAAGATGTCGTCTGAAACATCAAAATACCAGAACATACACAAATAATCAAACAGTAGATTAACCCCCATCTCCCTGTAACCCCCCTGTCTGCTGGTGTGTGTGTGTGTGTGTGTGTGTGTGTGTGTGTGTGTGTGTGTGTGTGTGTGTGTGTGTGTGTGTGAGTTTGTGCATGCATGAAACAACCCCCAATTTCTTTTTTTTATGGCACATTTTTTTTTTTTTTTGTCCTGTAATTCTTTACATCATGCATATTTCACATACATGTGAGCCTCATGCTGGCATTCTACAACTACTTTCAAAAGAAAAACTCTGAAATCTACCCCCCCGGAAAAATCTGCTTTCACAACTTTCGCTCTTTCTTAGCCAAAACAGTGCAGAAGCAAGTAAGAATGACTGTGTTCAAGCCTGTTGCCAGCCCACAAGAGTAACAGAAAGTGACTGTGTTCACAATTATGAGACCAAGATGGGCGATAGCCGCATGTGAACGCGCTCCATATGTTTCACGGGTATTGTGTGCGGTAAAACCGGTCCTTCCTTTTCTTAATTTTTTTGGTACCGCAATTTCTTTTCCCATAGGCATATGGACAATTGTTTTTTTCTGCAGAAAGTCAGTTTCACTGCCATGGAAATTTGCATTTTTGCAGACAATTCCCATGCCTGTTTTATGCTGTTGTCAGATTTCTTCTGTTTCATTCTTTGTGAGTGTATTATCTGCTCATCTGTTGCTGGAAAAAGGTGCTTGCACTGAAAATGTGCATTGTTTTGTATACATGTGACTTATGTCTAATTAAAATCAGCTTTCTTTCTAGCCTTTTGTGTGGCAAAACCCAAACCAACCACAAAAAGAAAGTGCTTCTGTTCAGCTACAATTCAAGATCAAAGGCCATAATTTTTAGCAAAAGAGCACACACAATATGGATGGGGAACTGTTTTTCATACAGACTAGGAATATTGCTTCAGTCAGGCAAAAATGTACACAATCAAGGAATGAGCTGTGGGCTCTGTTTGCATTGTAGATAATGTATGAATGTGCTGCATGCTTTATTTGTACTGTAGGTAATGTAGGAATGAATTGTGGGCTGTCTTTACACTGTACAGAATCTAGCCCAAGTGCTTGACTGCCATAGTTACACTGCCTGCCATATTGCAATGTCTTGCATGGCATGCTTACAACATGCATAATTACATATCCCCCCCCCCCCCCCCCCCCCCAAAACACACACACCACTGCTTATTATAAGCTCAAACGACAGCAGAGAAACAGCATCTTTATGCTCAGGCTGTTTGGTGGCAATACCTTTGCTGGATCCGAACTCGTCCTCAAACTTGGCCTCATTCTCAGACACCGGCAGGTCCACCAGCTCCACAGCCAGAATGTAGGCCAGGGCCTCCTCTCTGCGCCACGGTGACTTGCCTGCACGGCCACCATGCTCGTCAATCTTCATTTCACACGTCAAACTATTCATCCATATATCACTGTCTTAGGGTCTCTACACCATAGGGGTCTTGCCTGTATGGCCACCACACTCGTCAATCTTCACTTCACACATCAAACTATTCATCCCTCCCTCCCTACTTTTCTGTCTTAGAGTCTTTACACCACGGCCATGCGGTCTTGCATGTACAGCCATCATACTCATCACCACACTCGTCACACTTCACTTCACACATCAAACTATCCATCCATCTATCCCCACCACACATCAAACTATTCATCCATCCATCCCTACTTCCTTGTCTTAGAGTCTCTACACCATGGCCACTACACTTGTCACACTTCACTTCACACATCAAACTATTCATCCATCCATCCCTACTTCCATGTCTTAGAGTCTCTACACCATGGCCACTACACTTGTCACACTTCACTTCACACATCAAACTATTCATCCATCCATCCCTACTTCCCTGTCTTAGAGTCTCTACACCATGGCCACTACACTTGTCACACTTCACTTCACACATCAAACTATTCATCCATCCATCCCTACTTCCCTGTCTTAGAGTCTCTACACCATGGCCACGTGGTCTTGCCTGTACGGCCACCATACTCATCACCACACTCGTCAATCTTCACTTCACACATCAAACCAGCCATCCCTACTTCCCTGTCTTAGAGTCTCGACACCATGGCCACTACACTTGTCACACTTCACTTACACATCAAACCACCCATTTCTTTCTCAATTTCACACCACACATGGTCATGCCTCGTGCCACCACACAAATCCAATCTCCTTCCCATAAACATTTCTCCTCCAAGAAGCACAAACAACGGCAGTAGGAAGCCACACACACTCACATGCTGTGCACACACACACACAACACACCCACTCTTTCCAAGGCACACACACCAGTGACCTGCTCGCCCCCCATACACACACACATCAAATCCAACCTCCTTTCCAGGTACGCACATTTCTGCCTCCAAAAGCACCAACAACTGGAGGATGGCAGCTGCACAAAAAAACTTCACTGACCTGCTTTGTGGGCCCAGTGCAAAACAAACCCACTGACCTGCTTTGTGGGCGCAGTGCAAAACAAACCCACTGACCTGCTTTGTGGGGTCAGTGCAAAAAAAAACTGACCTGCTTTGTGGGCGCAGTGCAAAGCAAACCCACTGACCTGCTTTGTGGGCGCAGTGCAAAACAAACCCACTGACCTGCTTTGTGGGCCAGTGCAAAACAAACCCACTGACCTGCTTTGTGGGGCAGTGCAAAACAAACCCACTGACCTGCTTTGTGGGCGCAGTGCAAAGCAAACCCACTGACCTGCTTTGTGGGGCAGTGAAAAAGCAAACCCACTGACTGCTTTGTGGGCAGTGCAAAACAAACCCACTGACCTGCTTTGTGGGGCAGTGCAAAACAAACCCACTGACCTGCTTTGTGGGGCAGTGCAAAACAAACCCACTGACCTGCTTTGTGGGCGCAGTGCAAAGCAAACCCACTGACTGCTTTGTGGTGCAGTGCAAAACAAACCCACTGACCTGCTTTGTGGGCGCAGTGCAAAACAAACCCACTGACCTGCTTTGTGGGGCAGTGCAAAACAAACCCACTGACCTGCTTTGTGGGCACAGTGCAAAACAAACCCACTGACCTGCTTTGTGGGCGCAGTGCAAAGCAAACCCACTGACCTGCTTTGTGGGCGCAGTGCAAAGCAAACCCACTGACCTTTGTGGGTGCAGTGCAAAACAAACTCACTGACATGCTTTGTGGGGTCAGTGCAAAACAAACCCACTGACCTGCTTTGTGGGGTCAGTGCAAAACAAACCCACTGACCTGCTTTGTGGGGTCAGTGCAAAACAAACCCACTGACCTGCTTTGTGGGCGCAGTGCAAAGCAAACCCACTGACCTGCTTTGTGGGCGCAGTGCAAAACTCACTGACCTGCTTTGTGGGCGCAGTGCAAAGCAAACCCACTGACCTGCTTTGTGGGCGCAGTGCAAAGCAAACCCACTGACCTTTGTGGGGTCAGTGCAAAACAAACTCACTGACCTGCTTTGTGGGGTCAGTGCAAAACAAACCCACTGACCTGCTTTGTGGGGTCAGTGCAAAACAAACCCGCTGACCTGCTTTGTGGGGTCAGTGCAAAACAAACCCACTGACCTGCTTTGTGGGCGCAGTGCAAAGAATAGTCCTGAGCCACCATGAGAACCTTGGCCCCGAGCCGTCCGTCCTTCTTCTTCGTGAACAGCAAGGGAAAGATCTGCACACAACGTACGCGCAACACATTCACACGTTAGGCAAAATGAAACACAAATATCGGTGCTGACTGCAACCCGACCAACCTGAATGTTTTTGTGTAAGCAATTTGTGATGTAGCTGTGTTATGTAAATTGGACAGAAATGGGAAAGAGCAAGAAAGAAGTTACGTGTTTATGCAGCAACATACTGTTTCATATTCAGATGAAAGTGAATAGACAGAGACTGAGATGAGCCCAAGAGAGAGAGAGTAAGGAGAGGAATGAGAGAGAGGCAGAAGCAGAGTGGAAGAGAATGGAGAAGAGAGAGAGAAGAATGGGTGACTGAACTATCAAGCAGTAGTTTAGTAGTCAAAAAGTGAAAGAGGATGGAGAGAAGAGAGGAGAGAGAAGAGAGGAGAGAGAGAGAGAGACTGAGAGAGAGAGAGAGAGAGAGAGAGAGAGAGAGAGAGAGAGAGAGAGAGAGAGAGAAGCAGATAAAGACAGACATACCAACAAAAAGGAAGCTATATATGCCATGCAAAATCCATTACGATTTTAACTCCTCTGACAGCCAGCACATATCCACTCTCCATTCAAACCGGTACTACCTAGGGATGCAATGCAACCCCATGCTGACTGACCTTCTCCACGGTGCCATGACCGGCCAGCACTGAGATCCTCTGTGACACGTCCGTCTGTTCCGTCATTGTCGTCAGGTCCACACCAGTGAACTCCACCGTCTGTGTCAGAGAAAACAAGATTAGATACTACAAGACCATGATCCTGCAAGAAAATTAGACATGACAGTCAGATCTAAAAAAAATATATATATATAAAAAGAAGTAAACAAATTGTTAGTAGTTCTGTTTCTAATTCTCTTGGAAAAAAACAGGATTAGATACTAGACGACATGATTCTGCCAGACAAGATATGATAAAGTCATGTCCAAAGAAAAACAGACAGTAATAAAAACGACAATAAAAAGCAAGTAGACAAACTGTTAGTAGTTCTGTTTCAAAAACTGTGCCGACTCTTACACAAATCTGGATGAGACTGAAAACGCGAGACTATCCTCCTGTGTGTATATGCATACAAAAAGACAACATACACACATTAAAGATCCAGTAGTCCATGTCAGAGTTCAGTGGCTTATGGAAACACTAAAAATAAATGCTCTAAAAACGTATGAAGCCCGGAAAGAGCAGGGAACAGTGTTATAAGAAAGCGATCAATAATAATAATATGCTAGTCATATGAAAATTATCAATAATAATAATGTCCTTGCTAGTTTGCGAAACTCCACTTTTATGCAGATAGATAGACAATTGGTTTTTAACACCCTGTCAACAGTGACAGTTATTTCACACATATCAGGGTGAAAACACACTTTGTCAGAGCACTTGTAAATACCTACACATTAAAATTAGCATAGAACCAAAAGAATACCTCAGGATCAGCTCTCTGCACGGTCAGCAAAACTTTGGCGTCTCCCTCATAGGCCACATCAGCCGCTTCAACCTGTTAGCAACAAAAATCCATTCAGCATAAAAAAGTACTTGCACTGCCCAGTGTTCTTTACACACCAAAACAACATAACACTTAAAACAGCTCAATGAAAAGCCGATAAGTGTCCTACACCTCATTTTTCACTGCTTAACTGTTGTTTAAGACTTCAGTGTTGTTTTGCAGCTTGAAAAAGGGGCTTTTAAACCTCTTGTGTGTTTGGATCTTCAGTCGCAGTTCATTAAGGAAGATTTAAAGAAAGCTGGAATATTTTTCAGGAGAACATGGTGTTACTGGTGTTTTTATTTACTCTAGATTGGGCCTAAAAAGTCAGCATGGTGAAGGAAGAACGTTACAGGTACATCAGCATACCTTCAACACAGACCAGTCCATACTTTCCATGCATACAGGTCAAGAAATACATGTGGGGCGCATGCTGACGCAGATGCACACACAACACATACACTCATTCTCTCTCTTAAAAATTATAATAATGATAAACATAATCAAACTGGACACTTCTAAAGTGCTGACCCTGCAGCTCAATGCTGTACACTTGTTTTGATAGAATGCACATAATGTACAGTGGGATAGAGACCGTTATCAGCTCAACAAATAACTACAGTGGGATAGAGACCGTTATCAGCTCAACAAATAACTAATACTTAATGCACACATCAACACAGGTTCAAACATAACTATATTCAAAATTTACACAGGCAGGTGCACACACCACACAAACACACACACATGCACACACACACTGTACAGACTGATAATAGTGAAGGACTAGCGTTACTGAACTGAAACACTTCAGCACACACACACACGACCACCCACCTTGAGCAGGTCTCTGACAACATTAATACCAGTGGATGACACAGACAGCAGGACCATGTGTGTCTGCGACAATTAACGCACACACACATACACATACACACACAATGTGACACATACACACACACACCAACACACACCTTAGGCAGGTCTCTGACAACTTTAATACCAGTGGACGACACAGACAGCAGGACCATGTGTGTCCGCGACACTCGCAGCAGAACCAGAGGGGAGGATGACCCAGGCTCCGCTGAAACTGGCTCAAGGCAACTTTCCGATGTCGGCGTGAAGCCAAGTTCCTGCAACGACAACAACAACAAAACCCATGGTAAACTTGACATGCCTCTAGTCTGAGCGTTGAAAAAATCAAACATTCAGTCAAATCAACACACAAGCGCTCAAAATATGTAACACAAATATAACAACAAAGACCTGAGTCACCTCCGGCAACTATCACCTGGCATGCGTGTAAATACAAGGTACATAAACTCCACCAGAGGTACAGCCTCTGTGACAATTCTGTAAAATCATTGAAAAGTAAGTGCACACACACACACACACAAAATCAAAATAACAAAATGTGCCTTACACTTCTCACTTATTAGCTCCTGAACCATGCATCATGTAAAATTGCTACAGGTAGGTATCACCCCTTCTGAAAAAATAATAGCATGTAGAAGACGAGGCTGTTAGTTCTAGGATTCTAACGTCCTGTCACCTGCACAGGGTCCCCTCAGGACAAAAGAGGAAGGAGGAGGAAGAGGAGGAGGAGGAGAAGATGGAGAAGATTGGGCATGACGATGATGATGATGAGATGGAAGAGAAAGGAGAAGTCAAAGCAACGGCAATTCAGAGAGATAGGAGCCAAAATTTAACAAAAATACCGATTAGAAATAATGATGATCAGTTAGAAGGGAAAGAAAAAGTCAAAGAAGTGGCTACACTGTAGAGAAAGACATAAACTAAAAATTACCATAAACACTGATTAGAATTACAGAAAAAAATGATGGTGATGATGAGCTAGATGAGAAAGGAGAAAATAATGATGATGATGAGTTAGATGAGAAATGAGAAGTTGAAGAAGTGGCTTCATTACAATTGAGACAGACATGAACTAAAAAACACACCAATTAGAATTACAAAAAAATAAATCACTAAAAAAGCAAAATAAACAAATAAAAACACTAATAAAAACAATTTACTAAAAAAGAAAATGACAACAAAAACAAAACAAAAGGAAAGAAGGACCAGCACACAACCAACATAACGGACCACAAAAAGAGACTCATTACCAAGACACTGATAAAAATTTAAAAAAATACCAAAGGAAGAAAAAAGGACCAACATAAAGGACAACAAAAAGGACAACAAAAAGAGTCTCATTATCAAGACAATGATTAAAAAGAAAATGTAAAAAAAGGACCAACACACAACCAACACAAAAGGACAACAACAAAAAGAAAGCCTCACGGAGAAGGGTGTCGGTCTGAAGACCTGCCCGTCCTGGAGAGATAGGAACTGCAAGGAGGCGGTGTCTGGCGTGTAGCAAACAAAACCCTCGCCCCCCACTGCCTGGCAACTGGGGAAAACAAACAAAAAAACACCCCTCTTCAGTAACTTCAGGCACCAGACAAGGCAGCAAAAACTGCTGTAATCTATTCCAGCTGAATTTCTACGTAAAGCAGAGCGGTACTGGGTTTCTACAAAATTTAAGCACAAAATTCACAAACTTTTCACACACTTTCAGCACCTTTTTCCTTGTCCACCTCAACATTTGCCTAAATTTGATAGATTGCTCATCATGTGTGATATTTTGTGGACACCTTCACTTCATAGGTCAGATGTCAGATGACGAAGTACTGCCATTTCATGATTAAAACTGACACCAGCCAAAGTTCAAAGCCATCTACAGCTAGTTATTCTCCAAACTGGAGAGCTAACCATTTTTGAATTTGATAGTTTATTCTCCAAACTGGGCAGCCCACACCAATCTGGTTTCATCCCACACCTACCTGGTCCCAGCCCACACCTACCTGGTCTCATCCCACACCCACCTGGTCTCAGCCCACACCCACCTGGTCTCACCCCATGCCCATCTGGTCTCGGTCTGCATCCACCTGGTCTCAGCCACAGCCACACCCACCTGGTCTCAGCCCACACCCACCAGGTCTCATCGCACACCCACCTGGTCTCAGCCCACACCCACCTGATCTCATCCCACACCCACCTGGTCTCAGCCCATGCCCACCTGGTCTCAGTCTGCACCCACCAGGTTTCAGCCCACACCCACCTGGTCTCATCCTACATGCACCTGGTCTCAGCCCACTCCCACCTGGTCTCAGCCCACACCCACCAGGTTGCATCCCACACCCACCTGGTCTTGTCCTATGCCCACCTGGTCTAGTCCCACACCGACCTGGTCTCAGCCCACACCCACCTGGTCTCAGCCCACACCCACCTGGTCTCAGTCTGCACCCACTGTGCTGGCAGCTTGCGCGGAGCCTTCACCTTGCCATTGGGTCCCACGGTTACCACGGTTACCACGGAAACACGCAGCCCAGGCGACACACCCACCACCACAATGTCCCCGTTGGTGCGCAGGGACAGGTACCACCGCTGCACGGTGTCACTGGAAGGATACGGGATGGGGGTCTTGATTACAAGGATGCACCTCTTTACATGAGTGCATGTGTTCGTGTGAGTGCATGCACATGCATGTGTGTGTTTGAAACAGGGTGGGATGTCAAGTGCATGTGCATTGAATGCATGCATGCATGTGTGTTCACATGTACATGTGTGTGTGTGCGCGTGTACATGTGTGTACATGCATGTGTGTTCACATGTACATGCATGTGAGAGTTCAAGCGCATGTGCGTGTCTGTTCGCATGTGTGTGTGTGGACACATGTACATGCATGTGTGCACGACACTGTGTACTATAAGTGTATAATCATAATGGAAATATATCACTATCCCTGCCAGAAAGCTGGCAAAAGAGTGATGAGCTGCAAGGAACTGTGCCAACCTGTCAGGCAGATGTGCCTCCCACTCTGTTTTTCCATCTGACGTCTTCAGGGAAACGAGAGAACCCGCCGTTGCCACCAGTAGAGAATCTAAAATTACAGGAAAGAGATACAGTCACTAATCTGATACGTACACTGCATTGAAGCATTAAAGAAACAGGACAGACATGTAATCAGTAAAGGCACCAAAAAACTAAACAAAAAAAGAATGTAAACACAAAAGCTGATATGCTTCTGCTGTACCCCAAGCAAGACACATGTACAGAAATACAAGTTTAATATACATGTATACATGTGCATATGTGAACATAAAAGAACGCACACATGTGTATGCAGTTTGAAACAGGACACATACCTTTGTCTTGATTCAGAAAAGTTGCAGGTGCACTGAAATGAGAAACAAGTCCAACTATTAGCTGATGACATACCAATACATACTATAAAAAAAAAGCAAAAAAAAAAAAAGCACAAGTTAGCAACAAAAAGATGAAACAATTAAACCCCTGACATTGAATAATAAACCATTGCCTTGAACAATGAGTTAAACGAGTCTTCAAGTTTTATGAGCGATATGAGCGATACATCCGGAAAAATAGCAGAGGGAGAAAGCGTGAAACAACTCGGTGCAACACAAACGAGTCTTCAAGTTTTATGAGAGATACATCCGGAAAAACAGCAGAGGGAGAAAGCGTGAATCAACTTGGTGCAACACAAACGAATCATCAAGTTTTATGAGAGATACATCCGGAAAAATAGCAGAGGGAGAAAGCATGAAACAACTTGGTGCAACACCACTAAACTCTATGAACCAAGGCCATGCTTGGCAATGCCCATGCATCTGACACGCAGCGGGTGAAAAAGTTGTGAACAAAAACATGAGTAACAAACCGCATGGACTGGTCGGAGGGCAGGAACGTCTCCCAGTGCAAGTTGCCTGTCGGAGTGTGCCAACTGCGGATGAACTTGCCTCCAGCTTGAACCGTGATGATGTCTGAAAAATCCACAAATCCAGTGTGCTCATTCACACCACTGGCTGAGAAAGTGAGAGGTAACCCCACCCAGATAAATCCTGTTTTGTGTGTGTGTGTGGTGTGTGTGTGTGTGTGTGTGTGTGTGTGTGTGCACATGTGTGTGGTGTGTGAGTGTGTGTGTGTTTAAGTAATGGAGCAAATTAAGACAATGTCCACATGATTTTGAGACACGCACTGGTCCTGGCATTGATTTGAAATCCAGTCAAACTATGCCTCAAAATGTTTAAAATCAGTTTACATATGTATGTAATTGTAAAGCTTCCCACTGTATCATTACCAATCACAAAATAATACTTAATAGCACAAATGAAAAGATATATATATATTATAATTATGTATGTTTTTATTTGTTTTACTTTATATGAGCCTGAAGCTGAACTGTTTTTATTATTATTATCTAGTAACTACTATTATTATTATACATGTAATGTATACATGCAAATCAGTTTTTATTTAATTTCCCTTACGGTTTCCATTGTACAGCAAGGTATCCACAGTCCCCCTTGAGTCTTCTTCTGACACCTGTCGCCAGGCTGGAAACAGACAATAATACTTTAATAACTGTAAGACTAAGAGTATAAGTAAGGAAAAACATGCCCTGACATGTGCATCAGTATAAACTTGCTGTATCATTAATCACAGTACCTTAAAATTAAATTACATAAATCAAGTTGCAACAGATCAGACAGAAAATAAAATGAACACCACAGTAATAGTACTAATAGTAATACTCTAATTACACATCTGACCACTCGCGCTGCAATGTGAACACCAGACAGAAATTAAAACAAACATAAATGACCACTTGCACTGTCATAGCAACAGCTGACAGAAAGTAAAATAATTATACAAATGACCACTCGTACTGTGACTGTAATGGCAACAGCTGACAGAAAGAAAAATAATTATAAACACAAATGACCACTCATGCTATAACAGCAGACAGAAAGTAAAATTAACACAAATGACCACTCGTGCTATAACAGCAACAGCAGAAAGTAAAATTAACACAAATGACCACTTGTGCTATAACAGCAACAGCAGACAGAAAGTAAAATTAACACAAATGACCACTTGTGCTATAACAGCAACAGCAGAAAGAAAGTAAAATTAACACAAATGACCACTTGTGCTATAACAGCAACAGCAGACAGAAAGTAAAATTAACACAAATGACCACTTGTGCTGTAATGGCAACAGCAGACAGAAAGTAAAATTAACACAAATGACCACTTGTGCTCTAATGGCCAGTAACAGCAGACAGAAAGTAAAATTAACACAAATGACCACTTGTGCTCTAATGGCTGGTAACAGCAGACAGAAAGTAAAATTAATACAAATGACCACTTGTGCTATAACAGCAACAGCAGACAGAAAGTAAAATTAACACAAATGACCACTTGTGCTGTAATGGCAACAGCAGACAGAAAGTAAAATTAACACAAATGACCACTTGTGCTCTAATGGCAACAGCAGACAGAAAGTAAAATTAACACAAATGACCACTTGTGCTCTAATGGCTGGTAACAGCAGACAGAAAGTAAAATTAACACACATGACCACTTGTGCTATAATGGCAACAGCAGACAGAAAGTAAAATTAACACACATGACCACTTGTGCTATAATGGCAACAGCAGACAGAAAGTAAAATTAACACAAATGACCACTTGTGCTATAATGGCAACAGCAGACAGAAAGTAAAATTAACACAAATCACCATCTGTGCTGTAATGGCAACAGCAGACAGACAGTAAAATTAACAGTAATAACACAAATCACCACTTGTGCTGTGACGGCAATAGCACTTTAGCAGACAGAAAGTAAAATAAACACAAATCACCACTCGTGTTGTAATGGCAGCAGCAAAGAAAAAGTAAAATTAACACAAATAACCACTTGTGCTGTAAGTTGTAACAGCAACAGCGGACAGAAAGTAAAATTAACACAAATCCCCACCTGCGCTGTAATGGCAACAGCAGACAGAAAGTAAAATTAACACAAATCACCACAAGTGCAGTAACTGCAACAAGTGCAAGAGCAAAACACAAAATTAATCAAATCAACACAAATGATCATTCACAGTTACAGTCACACATCAAAAGTTTGACAAGATCAGACAAAATACATAAATGATACACTCATCACAAACATACATATGCAACACAGGCACTTGTAAAGTTGTACACTTACCAATCGATCCATCATGGATGTTGAGTGAAGCCACAAGATTACGCTCAGTGGCAATGAACAATTTCCTGCCACTGCCGCTGTGTGAAGAGCTTTCCCAGTGAACATGGGTCACTTGTCCAACATAGTCTTGTTTCCTGGATGGGGTAAAAATGATCCATAGATCTGCAGGTATGCATGTTCAAACAATATCATAGCTTTTTCATAATTAATTACATGTACTGCTGTCACTTAATAATCAAAGGAGAGTATAATGAAATCAAAGGAGAGTATAATCAAAGGAGAGTAAAACTACAAGCATAAATATCGACACACAGATTACCATCTGCATGATGAAGACTCAGAAGAGTGTCATTAAAAATGGTAAATCCATAAAACTTTGTGACCCATAAAGGATGATTTCTCCCAAATGACCACGCGGGGATAGCTGTGGTTAGAGCGCCGGACTTGTGATTGAAAGGTTGCGGGTTTGAATCCCCGCAGGAGCGGCGGGAGAATTTTCTTCTCCAGGGTCAACTTTCTGTGCTGACTCTTATTTCGGTATCCGTTCCACCCCTGTGTTACCGGAGTAGCACGTAAAAGACCCCGGTCACTCTGCCAAAAGTGCAGGTGGCGGGTTAGAGCTAAACATGCATACACCTTATGTATGTGGCTTTGCATGAAGTGATATGGTGCATGGTTGTATAGTGTACGCAGAACGCGCCGAAACGGCAGCAGATTCATGTGGCACCAGCCATGCCAGCGCGCTGTAAGTACACCACTTCGGTGGATATTCAAAAACGCGCTATAAAAAGCTATTTACTCATGTAGAATCACAGACGAGCGCAGTGAGTCTGCTCAACAGTGGAGAACAGCGCTATATAAAAGCGATCAGTAAAATCTCCAGTATATTGTAACTTGAAAATTTGGAATGTAACACAGACAAACATGATATAATTATAAATACATTGCTTGATCTATTTCAGAAGCGGACCCTGCAAACAGACACTAAAGTTGAATTTAAAACACTACCACTACCAGGTATACTCATCCTATCCAGTCCTACTGAGCAGTCAGTTAACTTTTTTCTGTCTCCGAGAGACAGAAATAAGTTACTCACCAGTTTGATGGCATCACACATGGAAAGGAACAAAGTAATACCAGGCAAACTAAGTAAGTCAACATTTTGTTGTTGTTGTTGGGTTATCTTCCCCTCGTTTGCTTTTGGTACTTTCACAGTGATAACATCGGACACACTAATCAGACTGCCTGAACAGCTGTGCCAAAGGAAAGGCCCAAACACAATAAAAATATCTTTAGGGTCAAAATGAGGGTTTATACTCCCTTTAAGTTTAATATAGTTTAAACTAATAATAATAATAATGTACATTTATTATGCGCTCATCAACACCCTGAGCTCTCAGTTGATACATATTAACCTAAATATGATATTCTATAGTATACACATGTAGAGCATAGTCCTATCAAAAAACAAACAAACAAACAAACGCACTACAAACACATACACACACAATGACTGTAGCAGAAACTTGGTACTTATTAGTTAGGATGGAAATACTGTGAGAAGAGGAAGGTTTTCAGTTTGGCTTTAAAAGATGACAGGGTTGAGCAGTGTCTAAGGTCTTGTGGGAGTGAATTCCAAATGTGGGGTCCAAAGCAAGAGAAGGTGCGGAAGCCATGAGACTTGCGTTTGTATTGTTGGATTTCCAGCATGCAGGTGTCAGAAGAACGTAGAGTGAACATTTTCTTTTTTGTGCATACATGTACACATGAATGAAATTAGTGCAAAATCTGCAAGTGAAGTCAATCTCTTTTCCTGAGAGCCAACCTGACTGACTCAGTTAGTGTACACCTACTATGGCAATGAGTAATAAACCACTTGGCTTGAATCAGTTAGTAATCTGCTTGAACTTTTATTATTTTGATTGGCCAACTCGCACGGACAAAGTTATTTTGCATTGTGTTGTAACTTGTGCAACCAGACCTTACAAACAGGCACTGAATTTTAGTTAATAGCTTGCTGAACTACCACTCCCATGATGAATGAATGGCAATTTGCTGGGCATGCAAAATTATCCAGTCACTTAATGTGCTCAATCTGCTTTCATATAGTGTCCAACTTCAACATAATGAAGACTCTGACAATTTTAATGCTGGTTTATTTTGGTGTTTCCATAATCCATTGAACTCTGACCTGGACAAGAGGATCTGTAATGTGTATGCATCATTTCACATGCATAATATATATATATATATATATATATATATATATATATATATATATATATATATATACATGTGTGGCCTTGATTAATACTCCCATCTGAAGAACTTTTGTTGTGTCTGCAGTCCACAGAAGTTGACTATAACTATAAGCTGTAAAGCCTAGCATATATAACAGTCACCCATCCATTTGGTGACCATGCTTGATCATGCTCAGCTTTGGCTTTGGAGAGCAAGTACTCAGTACTCTTGCTCTGCGCCGCTGTCACTGACTTTCTCATGCCAAACAAGAAAAAGAAAGACACAAAATAGAAGAAGAAGAAGACGAAGAAGAAATGAGGGAAAGCGAAAGCCGGGGGGGGGGGGGGGGGGGGGTAAAGGGTGCGGAGCGGGGATGGAAAGGAAAGGTAAAGGCGGGGCGGGGCCTTCGTTTTTGATTGTCAAAAGACGGTCTCAGTTTAAAACAAAATTGCAAACACAGCTGACCGACAAGGGCAAAACTTTGGATGGTACTTCAAAATAATAAAAAATTAAAAGAAACGACTGTGTACTTGGCATCCGCAGAGCAAGTATACTGACGAAGAAGTCAGTCTGCAGTATATTACTAAAAATTCTACACACTTGTGTTCAGAAAGTGCTGTCAGTGTCAGGGTCAGCATTTGCACTAGGCCTACCGGCATCGACTGTACACACTTCGGACAGAAGAATAATGTAGACCTATTTTTTCAATAAAAATATCAGATGCACTGTCAGAACTCGGGTCAGGCGCTTACCAGTCATACGT
>JABMCL010003335.1:417500-422500 GCA_018857735.1 Alviniconcha marisindica | reverse complement strand
TGGCCTTCCTGCTGCCAGCCAATCTCATCAACCAATCGCAGACAACGTCAGATCTGGCGATGACTGGCCTTCCTGCTGCCTGCCAGTCTCATCAACCAATCGCAGACAACGTCAGATCTGGCGATGACTGGTCTTCCTGCTGCCTGCCAGAACTCCAATCTCGTGTACAATGGAAACAGGAAGGAATTAGCTACTGTATATACACGTAACGTGGCACTGGCAAACCCGCAAACAGCGCAGCGCACAATAAAAAGCCTAATCTCTTTCCGCACCGCCCGTCGAGACGATGATAAACCCAGACCTAACTTTATTCGGCAGAGAACCGGTTTGGCCTAGCGGTAAGGCGGTAGGCTGGTAAGCGGAAGGACCTCGGTTGGATGCCGCTTCGGCTCTCCTCTCTCTTCAAAAGTTGTGGTTTGTGGACACTGTCTTGTGACTTTGTCCCTCCCAATTAATGAAACATTAAAATGGCTCTCATCGCTGCCCATCTTAATGCAGGTCATTCTGGTGGTGACAGTGTAGCGATAGGTATATACTCTCCCTCTTCCCCCACCTCCGTACCCACTTCCCCCCTTTCTCCCCGTCCCTAATAAGCCGTACGGTTTCTGTGGGCGTTAAGCACCATGTTTACGTTATTCGGCATTGTCAGTCGACGATCGGACGCAGCTCTTCCAGCTCTTGGGGCGCCGCTCGCTATTGAGACATTCCAGAGGCAGCATAACGCCAATTTGTTCTAGCTGGGTGTTGAGGTCCCACCCCGACAACTGTTCGGGACAGCTTCCTTGCGATACAGCGATACTGTCAGGCGGTATCGGGGTCAGACCGAGGGGGCGAGGATGTGGCGGCTATAGGATGTCTGCTGCTGTCTTTGGTTGTTGTTCAGTTGTTGTTTTTCTAGGTCGCCGCGGTAGTGTGTGTGTGTGTGTCTGTGTGTCTGTGTGTGTCTGTGTCTGTGTGTGCGGGCGTGTGAGTGAGTGTGTGTGGATGGGAGGGGGGAGTTGAGTGTGTGGATGGTGGAGGGGGGAGTTCAGTGTGTGTGTTTTGTGTTTCTGCGCGCGTGCGTGCGTGTGCAAGCGTGTCAGTGTGTGTCTGTGTCTGTGGCTGTGTGTGCGGGCGTATGAGTGAGTGTGTGTGAATGGGAGGGGGGAGTTGAGTGTGTGTGTTTTGTGTGTGTGTGTGCGGATGCGGGAGGGGGGAGTTGAGTGTGTGTGTTTTGTGTGTGTGTGCGGATGCGGGAGGGGGGAGTTGAGTGTGTGTGTTTTGTGTTTCTGCGCGCGTGCGCGTGCGTGCGTGTGCAAGCGTGTCAGTGTGTGTGTGTGTGTGTGTGTGTGTGTGTGTGTCAGTGCGTATGTGTGCGTATGTGTGTGTGTGTTGCTCGATGCCTCGCGCTGTGGGTGTCGCTTGTTGTAGCAGGGTACATGAGGCACCGCGAAAGTTCCGCGCTGTTTTTGATATTCAGCAATCATAATAATGATAATAGATAACTTTTGTATAGCGCGATTCTCTGGTGTACACAAACTCACTGCGCTTTACAACGTTCTCCAACATTTTCTAAGTTAAGTGGAGAAGAAAAAAAAATCCTCTGAATCTGACTGTTCTTCCTCCTTCTTTCTGTTCGTTACATTCCTTCCCTCTATCCTGACTGATAGACTTACGAGGTTGACTGGCGTTAGAAACAACTCACACACACACACACACACGCACGCACGCCCCCCCCCCAAAACCCACACAACACCCACACACACACGCGCGCGCGCACACACACAGTCACCTGTGATTTATTTCGTTTTAGTTTAGGTCGTATTGAAGTTGTGTCTTGGTTTCTGTCTATCCCTCGTATGTGTTTTTTGTGTGGTGTTTTTTGACTTCGACTGTCTTGCCTTGGTTTTATTCAGCATCAGTACAGTTTCACTGAAACGGTCTGAGTTGTTTGTTTGCACACGTACCGGGCTGTTGTGTGACACCGTGTGTCTTTGTTGTTGTTGTTGTTGTTGTTGTTGTTGTTGTTGTTGTTGTTGTTGTTGTTGTTGTTGTTGTTGTTGTGTGTGTGTGTGTGTGTGTGTGTGTGTGTGTGTGTGTGTGTGTGTGTGTGTGTGTGTGTGTGTGTGTGTGTGGTGTGTGTGTGTGTGTGTGTGTGTGTGTGTGTGTGTGTGTGTGTGTGTGTGTGGTGTGTGTGTGGTGTGTGTGGTGTGTGTGTGTGTGTGTGTGTGTGTTTTGTGTGTGTGTGTGTGTGCACGATGTGTGTTGTGTGTGTGTGCGCGCGCGCGCGCGCGCACGATGTGCGTCAGTGCACGTGCGAACCGCCAAAGTGCGCGGGTGAAGACTGATCCGAACGGCGAAAGAAAGGACCCAGGTTGGCGTGAAGAAACGGGACCTCTTTCTCTCCCTGCCACCCCGCCCCCGGCCTCCCGCAGAATGACAAGAGGGCAATGGGAAAAATTGGGGGGGGGGGAGGGGGGGGTAGGGGGTTGGGGGGGGGGGTGGGAAGGGGGGGTAAATACGGACTGGTTTTCCTCTCCATCCCGATAAGACAGGAAAAAGCGCAACGTGATCATTGCACAATCTGTTAATTCCCCCCCAGGGGCCCACCCCGTGACTCGATTTGCTGAGGGAGTTGAAAGCCAGGGAGCACCGGCAGGACGCTGGGGGCCGGCGCACCGAGACGATCGCAGGCCGGTCTCGGCGGTCGCAAACGTAAAGACACACAGACAACTAAAGAAATAAACCAACCAATCACTGCACGGAGACTGAGGAGAGAGAGAGAGAGAGAGAGAGAGAGAGAGAGAGAGAGAGAGAGAGAGGAGAACTTCGTGTTAACGCCCAGTCAACCATTACGGTTATATCACAGAGCAGAGAGAGAGAGACAGAGAGAGAGACACAGGAGAAGAGAGAGAGAGAACTTCGTGTTAACGCCCAGTCAACCATTACGGTTATATCACAGAGAGAGAGAGAGAGAGAGAGAGAGAGAGAGAGAGAGAGAGATTGACTGACTGATTGTTTTGATTAAATTTTGTTTCACAACGGTGATGATATTAGCACAAAGGCCGACTCACGTATCTGCCGTTACCACAGTACTACTACTAATCAAGACATTCATGGTTAAAAAAGAAAAGAAAAAAGAAAGAAAAGGGCGATAGGAAGAGCATAAACGAATTCCACATAATATCTGAAAAACAGAGAAGAAGGGAGGAGAGGGAGAGAGAGAGAGAGAGAGGGGAGAGAGAGAGAGAGAGAGAGAGAGAGAGAGAGAGAAGAGCAACAGACAGCAGAGAGGACACACTACACACCCCACAAACACATAGCACACACAACGCCCACACACACACACACACACACACACACACACACACACACACACACACACAAACACACACACACACACACACACACAATTACAACACACACACACACACACACACACACACACACACACACACACACACAAACACGCACGCACACACACACACACACACACACACACACACACACACACACACACACACACACACACACACACACATACGCGAGCGGTTGCTTGCTTTCATAAGTACACTGACATAGGCCCTAAATACACCCACACATACGCCAAAGAGAGAGAGAGTTGGTGTTTTACGCCCTGTCAATCATTACTGTTATATCAGAGAGAGAGAGAAAAACTATATCACAGAGAGAGAGAGAAACTTTGTGTTTTACTCCCAGTCAACCATTACGGTTAAGAGAGAGAGAGAGAGAGAGAGAGAGAGAGAGAGAGAGAGAGAGAGAGAGAGAGAGAGAGAGAATCTAGTTCAGTGATGGAACAGATAGAGTTTTGCAGACACACAAATCGCAGCATCAAAATTCAAGATATCGGGTTGGGTTGGCGGTGGGGGGGGGAGGGGGGGATTTTAAAAAAAGAAGCAAAACAAAAAAGGCTGCTGCGACTTCTGTGAGAAGGGTATTTATCTGCTTCTCGGAGCGCTTGGAGGGGATAAGAACAACAGTTTACGTTCGACTTGAGTGCTTGGCCAGGCTGTCTCTGAGTGTAGTCTTTCCCTCCACGAGAAACGGTGGAAAAGTAGTGATCAAGGACAGCCTGGCGGTGTCTGGTCTGCCATCCAGCTGTCCATCGCGCGCAGAGCTACGACTGGTGCAAGTTCGGCGTCGCTTTACGTCCACATTGACCGTAAGGACTGTTAGGGACGGGGACCCCAGGACGGCCACCTCCACTTTCACACAGCTCCTGACCTCCGAGCTACGAGTAAATCAAGGATATAATTATGTTCTATGTTCTCTCTCTCTCTGTGTCTCTCTCTCTGTGTCTCTGTTTCTCTGTCTCTGTCCCCCCCCACCCCTCCCGCTTGGGGAGATGGTGTTCTGGACGCGATCACAGGTATCTCATATTACGTATCGTTCTTTTCTGTTCCTTTTCTTCAGTCCCATTGCCCTGATATACGACCCCTCCCCCCCCCTTTCTGTCTGTCTGTCTTCTCTGTTTTTCTGTCTCTGTCTGTCCGTCTGTCTGTCTCTCTGTCTATGTCTCTGTCTGTCTGTCTGTGTCTCTGTCTGTGTCTGTCTGTCTGTCTGTCTGTCTGTCTGTCTGTCTGTCTGTCTGTCTCTCTCTCTCTCTCTCTCTCTCTCTCTCTCTCTCTCTCTCTCTCTCTCTCTCTCTCTCTCTCTCTCTCTCTCTCCCATTGGTGTTTGAGCGTTTAGGGCCCGTCCCAAAGCTGCAAGTACCCATGATTATTATTATTCTTTTTCTTCCATGTACAGTCCCAGCTTCAACGCTTTAAAGACCCTGATACTTTTCTTTGTTCTTTCTTTCTTTCTTTCTTTCTTTCTTTCTTTCTTCTTCTTCTTCTTGTTCTTCTTCTTCTTCTTCTTCTTCTTTCTTCTTCTTCCGTTGCCAGAACATGGCAGGGTTGGGGCGTTGTCGGGACTGTTGTTGTTGTGGGGTTCGATTCCTCGTTGCGACAAGGGAGTGTTCCCTTACGGTCCACTTTCAGTGTAGACTGTTTTACGGT
>JABMCL010003335.1:405000-412500 GCA_018857735.1 Alviniconcha marisindica | reverse complement strand
AAAAGTACGGCTTTTCGAGTTTCTGTGGCGAACGTTTTTGCCGCATCGAAACGCCGTAAACTAAAAGGTGACACGCGAAGAAAACGGCAGCATTGTATGTATAAGCAGCGTTTGGCCATTACACTCCCGACATGCAGCCATTGAGTCCTGGCCTTCTTGGCGTAAATCATCTTTATCCGTCTCCACCAATCGGCGTGCGCTGCTATCTCTCTCCGCCAATCAGCCACCCGCCAGATTGCAGCGTGGAATGGAGGGCAATCACTGCAATGAAACGTCTGCAGCGCGCAAATTGACGCTTCAAGCGCTTTTAAAGCTCGGCCGTTTGAAGTTAGTGGTGCTGAGTAAACGCGTATCGCTCCGATTTTTTCCCAGGGCCTCTCTCTCTGTGTCTCTCTGTCTGTCTGTCTGTCTCTGTCTTTCTGTCTTTCTGTCTCTGTCTGTCTCTGTGTCTCTGTCTCTTTTTCTATTTCTCTCGGCGTATATTTCGTATCTTTTTTTTCAGTCTGTCTCTGTTTGTGTCTCTCTGCGCGCTCGTGTGTGTGTGTGTGTGTGTGTGTGTGTGCGTGTGTGTGTGTGTGTGTGTGCGTGTGTGTGTGTGTGTGTGTGTGCGTGTGTGTGTGCGTGTGCGTGCGTGCGTGCGTGCGTGCGGGGTGTGGTGTGTGTGTGTTGTGTGTGTTGGGGTGGGGTGTGTCGTGTGCGCGGCGGTGCGTCGTGATGTGCGCTCTCTCTCTCTTCTCTCTCTCTCTCTCTCTCTCTCTCTCTCTCTTAAAACTTATTTTACAATGCTAAAACGATTTTTGCTGGTGGGGGGGGGGGGGGTGGGGGGTGGAGGGGGATTTGTGATGGATGTGGTCTGTAAACTGTTGTCAAAGATAGCATACTGAGCATAATAAACCCGTGTTGTTTTTCTTTCTTTCTTTTTCTTTTTTGCCCTTTGCTTACGTGGGATTTGGCAAGTCTGCTTGGGATTTGTTTTCTTTCCATTTGTTCCTTGTGTGCTGTTTGAAGTTTTTTAAGTTGTATGTTTTACTCTCTCTCTCTCTCTCTCTCTCTCTCTCTCTCTCTCTCTCTCTCTCTCTCTCTCTCTCTCTCTCTCTCTCTCTCTCTCTCTCTCTCTCTCTCTCCTCTCTCTCTCTCTCTCTCTCTCTCTCTCTCTCAGCGTGAACCTGCCGGCTTCCCTTCTTTTAGGGATGGGTGTCGGCACTTTTAATAGTTTCGTATGTTTGGGGCGTGTATTGCATTGAAGGCAAACCGTAACCTGAATCACCGTGGAAGCCGTTTGTACTCAGAGTGATTGGCAGGGAAGATTGCAGCCGTGACTACGTATAGCACGTGCGTACACTAGAGTGAGACAGCCCTGCGTTTTGACAGCATACGCTGTAAAAGAACAGGACCCATTCGTGCATGGAGCACCCTCCTCTCCCCGATCACTATATTCTACAGTAGAACCGACATGTATAGAGGAGCCCTAAGCTGATTGCTCACAGCACTCTCTGAAACAGGGCCCAGACCTCCGTAGAGCCTTGTTTGTTCACTGCACTGTGCAACAGAACCCACACTCACTACAACAGAACCCACACCTACATCGTACCTACACCTACATCGTACCTTGCTTGTTCACTGCACTGTACAACAACCCACACCTACATCGTACCTTGCTTGTTCACTGCACTGTACAACAGAACCCACACCTCCATAGAGCCCTGCTTGTTCGCTGCACTGTACAACAACCCACACCTGCATCGTGCCTTGCTTGTTCACTGCACTGTACAACAGAACCCACACCTCCATAGAGCCCTGCTTGTTCACTGCACTGTACAACAGAACCCACACAACAACAGAACCCACACCTGCATCGTGCCTTGCTTGTTCACTGCACTGTACAACAGAACCCACACCTCCATATAGCCCTGGTTGTTCACTGCATTGTACAACAGAACCCACGTCTCCATCATGCCTTGTTCACTGCACTGTACAACAGAACCCACACCTCCATAGGGCCCTGCTTGTTCACTGCACTGTACAACAGAACCCACATCTCCATCATGCCTTGTTCACTGCACTGTACAACAGAACCCACACCTACATCGTGCCTTGCTTGTTCACTGCACTGTACAACAGAATCCAGTCCCACACCTAGAAAGAGCCCTGCTTGTTCACTGCACTAGACAACAGAACCCACATCTCCATCATGCCCTGTTCACGGCATTGTACAACAGTGTACAACAGAATCCAGTCCCACACCTAGAAAGAGCCCTGCTTGTTCACTGCATTGAACAACAGAACCCACACCTCCATTGATCCCTGTTTATTGCATTGTGCAACAGCACCCACACCTCCATCATGCCTTGCTTGTTCACTGCATTGAACAACAGAACCCACACCTCCATTGATCCCTGTTTATTGCATTGTGCAACAGCACCCACACCTCCATCATGCCTTGCTTGTTCACTGCATTGTACAACAGAACCCACACCAACTGCAACAGAACCCACACTCACTACAACAGAACCCATACTCACCACAACAGAACCCACACTCACTACAACAGAACCCACACGTACATGGAGCCCCGCTCTGTCTAAAAGTGACACTGCCACAGAATTAAGCCAAGTACACAGAGAGATGAGAGAGAGAGAGAGGTGCACACTCCGAGCATCGCTTTCCGGCACCTTCCTCCAAACTCTGCCAGATTTGGTTACTGCCACAGAAGGGGAACTCTTTATCTCCGCGCAGCTGTCCACCGACGCGGTCAGCGCCCTCCGAAAGGTTCGGGTACTAATATGACTGTAGAAGCAGCCTAGCGCCAAAGCACGCACGTAAACATGAGACGCATCCACCCCGGGTTAAAAAAAAAGAGTTCCGTCTCGATTCAAACGATTGTGGTTTTATTTGTGCTGGTGTAAACTTTGTTGGCGGCTATAAATGACACGCCTGTTTTATTTGAGTTGTTTGTAACAAACTACCGTCTGAGCACCAACAAAAAAAAAACTGCTCGTTAGCTGATAGTTTTCTGGACCCGATGGCGTAACTAAATACCGCAGTGGTTGAAGGAAGGTTGTCGTAAACCAGCGCTTGGAATTTGAGACAGATGTCTACGTGTGGGCTGCACCTTTACACCAGAACCCACTCGTGCAGAGAATCGCGCTTGTTCACGACACTTTGTAAGAGAAATCACACGTGTATGAAAAGCCCCGTTCGTTCCGATAGAATGTACCTCGCCCTCATATAACCGTACTGGTTGACTGGGTTTTAAAAAAAAACAAAGTTACTTGCTTACGCCGTGCTTACTCCGTGACTATATATACGTGCACCCCACAACAGAACCCAGTGAGCCGGTTTGGCCTAGCGGTAAGGCGTTAGGCTGGTAAGCGGAAGGACCTCGGTTCGATACCGCTTCGGCTCTCCTTTCTCTTCAAAAAGGTTGTGGTTTGTGGACACTGTCCTGTGACTTTGTCCATCACTTCCTACTGAAACATTAAAATGGCTCTCATCGCTGCCCATCTTAATGCAGGAATCATTCTGGTGGTGACAATGTAGCGATAGGTATATAATCTCCCTCTCCCCCACCTCCGTACCCCCTTTCCCCCCATCTCCCCGTCCCTAATAAGCCTTACGGTTTCTGTGGACGTTAAGCACCATGTTTACTTACTTAACAGAACCCAAGGCTCTTATAAATGAGAGAGAGAGAGAGAGAGAGAGAGAGAGAGAGAGAGAGAGAGAGAGAGAAAACTTTATTTTACAAGGATTGTAGTTTAGGTTCAGTCAAAAACCTGTCTAACAACTAGTCCTTGCTAAGCTACTGATAAATAGATATCAAATTACAGGCATTACTTGTAGAGAGAGAGAGTGGTGTGTTGTGTTGTGTGTGTGTGTGTGTGTGTGTGTGAGTTGAACGAAAATATCTGCTCTTGCCACGAAAAATCGCCTCTCTCTGTCTCCCAAGTGTTCGTCCTTCTTCTTCTTGAGATTGTTCTTCCTTCTTGCTTTCTTTTCACTTAGCTTCATCGTCTGGACGCTGCCACTCGCATGTTCAAACGATTAATTCAAAAAGTCACCTTCCCTGAGAGAAACTCCCCACACCCCACCCCACCCAACCTCCAGCATTTTTCATGATGGCCCTCTTCGGAGCTCTTATCACACCCCCCCCCCGCTCCCCCCACCCAGCCACCCCACCCCCAATAGCGTCACCACTGCACACCTCGTGCGATATACCTTGACTCTTCGGAGAACAGCTGTTGAAAACGATATGTCCTCTGCAGCACCTGAGTGCACACGTACGGCTCTACAATACCTGCCCCTCGGTAATCACCGGTTGGCGTTGAACGCAAAGAGGGGTTGCACGTTAATGGAGCGTGGGCTTGCCGCCAGTCACGGTCGCTGCGTGTGGGGGGGTGTGTGTGTGTGTGTGTGTGTGTTATACGGTCTTTGGTTGGTCTCTTCTCTTTGGTTTCCTGTCGTTTTCTGGTTTTGCAATTACGCATGGGGAGGGGTAACCGAAGATCGTATAGCTAAAGCATTTGTGTGTGTGTGTGTGTGTGTGTGTGTGTGTGTGTGTGTGTGTTGGTTATACGATCTTTGGTTGGTCTTTGTTTGTCTGGCTTCCTGTCGTTTTTTGGTTTTGGAATTACGCATGGGGAGGGGTAGCCGAAGATCGTATAGCTAAAGCAAGCATTTTGTGTGTGTGTGTTGGTTATACGATCTTTGGCTGGTCTTTCTTTGTCTGGTTTCCTGTCGTTTTTTTGTTTTGGAATTATGCGTGGGTGGGGGTGTAGGTGTGTGTGTGTGGGGGGACAAAGATCGTATAGCTAAAGCATTTTTTAGTGTTGGTTATAACGATCTTTGGTTGGTCTTCCTTTGATTTCCTGTCGTTTTCTGGTTTTGGAATTACGCATGGGTGTGTGTGTGTATAGAAGGGGGGGCGAAGATCGTAGCTAACTCGTTTTTGTGTTGGTTGTAAGATCTTTGATGGTCTTCCTTTGTCTGTTTTTTTGTCGTGTTGTTGTTGTTGTTGTTGTTGGTGGTGGTGGTGGTGGTGGCGGCGGTGGCGGTGGCGGTGGTGGTGGTGGTGGTGGTGGTGGTGTGTGTGTGTGTGTGTGTGTGTGTGTGTTTTGCAAATACGCATGGTTATGTGCGTTTGTTTTTGTTAGTGCATTTGCGCTTAGTTGTACCAGCCGTATTTTTGTTGATATTTTGGTTTATTGACGTGTCTAACCGTTGTACAATTTTACGATGTTCTCTGGTTGATGTTCCGTATACCCCCATAAGGGTTTGTGAAATCAATTTTGGATTTCAGAGGGGAGTAGGTACGTACCTCCGTGTGGACTGACGTCGAGGGTGGGGTGGGCGATGGGGGAGGGGGATGGGGGGATGGGGGGGCGTAATAGCTCAGTGGTTAGAGCGTCAGGCTCGTGATCGAAAGGTCGCGGGTTCGAGTCCCGGCAGGAGTGGCGGGAGAGTTTTCTTCTCCAGGGTGAACTTTCTGTGCTCTTATTTCGGTATCCGTTCCACCCCCGTGTTACCGCAGTAGCACGTAAAAACAAAAACAATCCCTGTCATTCTGCCCAAAATGCAAGGTTACAGCTAAACACGCATGCGTCCTACGTATATGGCTTCGAGTGAAGGGTCATTGCAATCTGGTGCATGGCTGTATGGTGTACACAGAACGTGCGCCGAGACGGCAGTAGTTTGACGTTCCGCCACATATGCAACCAAACAGCGTTGTAAGTACACCACTTCGGTGGTACTCAAAAACGCGTTACAAAAGCCGAGTCACTCATTAAGAATCACATGAGACAAGAGCACAGTGGGTCTGCTCGAGAGCAGAGAAGTGTCATTGGCGGCAGCTGCCACAAGTATCATTTTTGTCGCGAGAAACGTTTTGTCGCGACAAGCACGTGTTTGTCGCGACAAAAATATGCTTGTCACGACAAAACTGCAGACTTTTGTCGCGACAAAACTTTTGTTGCGACAAACATAATTTTGTCGCGACAAGCGTACTTTTGTTGCGACAAACACAAAAATAATACTTGTGGCAGCTCCCGCCAATGATAGAGAAGAGCCCTACATGTAAAAACGATCAATAAAAACGTCTGGCATTAGCCCGACGTCTGAGGACATTAAGCTCCACATCACCATCATCGTCTGGCACGTCTTCGGGAACAGGACGAGCAGAGCGACTTGGTCGACATCTGAACAGTTGCCGTCTTCTGTGCGGCACACATAATAATAATAATAATAATAATGTACATTTCTGCACTCTTGGGTGCAATAGCTTACACATAGGGGTATTTGTAATACTCATCTCTTCTACCGAGCTATGTTTTGACCTCGAAACTTTTCCACTTAGGAAAAAAATTCGCGTGGGCGGGGAACCCTCTTCCCTGGAGCCAGTGAATGGTCAGCCTGACTTCCCCAGCATCCCTTGCAGGTTCCGTACTATGCGTTCATCGACGCCCTGGGCGCTTACGTAATACATTATTAACCAGTATACACAATATTCTATACAGCTGTAGAGCAGAGTTCTACTAATGCAGTTTGCATGAAGTATTATTTGAAGCAAAACGTAAGCGCAAGGAATTACACACACACACACACACACCCACACACACACACGCGCGCGCGCACGCACGTACACACACACACACACACACACACGCACGCACGCACGCACGCACACACAACACACACGCAAGCACACACACACACACGCACCCGCACGCACGCACGCACGCACGCACGCACACACAACACAACACAACACAACACAACACAACACAACACAACACAACACAACACACACACACACACACACACACACACACACACACACACAATCGCTGCGTGTGTCGGTGTATATGGTATGACCAGCATGTGTTCCGTCTCGGCACGATCGAATCTGTGTAGTGTAGCTGAGAAAGAACGAAGGCGAAGTTGAAATTAGAGTTGGACGTGCGGCTTTGGAATGTAGCTGATGCATCCGTCCACACGTGCCCGCAGCGTGCGCTGGACACAGCAAACCATCTTCGCGGCGTAATGTCAGAATCTTCAGCGCATTGAAGTTGGACATTTAAAGGAGGAAGAAGATTAGTGTGTGTGTCACTTTGTGTGTGTGGGGGGGGGGGGGGAGGAGGGATGTAACCTTAGTAAGTAAGTAAAACATGGTGCTTAACGTCCACCTTGTAACCTTGTACTGTATCCTGTTTTTGTAGTGAGAGGTGAAGGATGGAAGAAATGTAGTAGACCTTTGTAAACTGATGTCACTGCTCTGTGTGACGAATTGGGCGCGGGCGGGGGGTCGAAAACAAAAACAAAACGTAGTTTGTTTGATAAAGTACCTGCAAAACAGTACGTACGTAAAACGGCCTGTGTCACCGTTAGAAACACACGAATACCGCTTCACTCACAGCAACCTGACTACATAAATGATATTATATCAATCATTAGTGAGGCGAGTATTGTTACACTGTTGGCAAAAAAACAAACAAACAAGAATGAACA
>JABMCL010003335.1:370000-397500 GCA_018857735.1 Alviniconcha marisindica | reverse complement strand
ATATTTGAAAATAATGTCGTCTATCTTAGTAATTTATTTTATTGCGCGGGGGGAGGGTACTGGTGCGGGGGGCAGTTACGTTGGGAACTCTTTTTCCCCGACTTTGCAGCTTATCATTTTTTGGCATCCAGTCAGAAATGCTTTCCTCACAGTGGTCAGTCCTAATTTGCTCTGATAAAAATGCCATGGCTGCATTTTGAGACAGCCCTAGGGGGAGAAAAAAAGGGGGGGGGGGGGGGGGGGGGGAAGAAAAAAGAAAAAAAGAAATGCCGTCATCCGTTTTGCTGGATTCGGGTCCTCAAAGGACTCCAGCACACTCGGCAAAGCCTCGGCTTTGTTTCTGAAGATGTTTTTGTTTGCCAACCATACGCGCTGACCACGAAGACGGGTTGACTCAGCGCTCAGCGGGGAAGCTGACTTTTCCCATCGTGTTTGAAGCGGAGTCGTTCCTCGCTTGAAATGTCGTCTGCTAAAACTTCCCAGACACGCGCGGAAAAGGTCGCCTTCTTTGACAAGTAGGCCGAATAGCGTGGCCGCCAGTTGGAGGATAATTGCCCGTTGGGCACCATGTCTTTTTCGTTCTTGCTGACGCGGTCTTTATAATAGCAAAACGCAGTTTTCGCATGCTTGTGTCAGGAGTGATTGACAGCGTATGGCAGCTTCTGTTTTGGGTGGATGTTATAATTATTATTGTTCTCGGAGCAGGCGAAGTCTGTTTGGTCGGTGCCGCGCAAGTCAAACCGACTTTGAACTAGGTTCAACAGGAAGTCTGTGCTTATAGTCTTTGTGGCAAGTGGGAATAGTCCAGACTGTTATGAAACCGACTTTGAACTAGATTCAGCAAGAAGTCTGCGATAGTCCTTGGAGCAAGCGGGAATAGTTCCGCCCGCGAGGAGTCTGTGCTTAGTCTTTGGAGCAAGTGGGAATTAATAGTCCAGTCTGTTATAAAACAGACTTTGAACTAGATTGAAGAAGTCTGTTCTAGTCTTCGGAGCAAGTGGAAATTAATAGTCCAGTCTGTTATAAAACAGACTTTGAACTAGATTGAATAAAGAGTCTGTGCTAGTCTTTGGAGCAATTGGAAATTAATAGTCCGGTCTGTTATAAAACAGACTTTGAACTAGATTGAATAAAGAGTCTGTGCTAGTCTTTGGAGCAATTGGAAATTAATAGTCCATTGTGTTATAAAACACACTTTGAACTAGATTCAGCAAGAAGTCTGTGCTTAGTCTTTGGAGCAATTGGAAATTAATAGTCCATTCTGTTATAAAACAGACTTTGAACTAGATTCAACAAGAAGTCTGTGCTTAGTCTTTGGAGCAAGTGGAAATTAATAGTCCGGTCTGTTATAAAACAGATTTTGAACCAGATTCAACAAGGGGTCTGTACTACTCAGGAGCAAGTGGAAATTAATAGTCCAGTCTGTTATAAAACTGACTTTGAACCAGATTCAACAAGAAGTCTGTGAGAAATACCGTGTTACGGCCTTTGATTTATTTCACACAGTGGCGAGTTTTGTGCTGACAGTCAGCAGTTAACAACGATAATATCAACAACATACGAATAGAACAGTCGGAGAAACTGTTGTTGTTTTTTTGGTCGGAGAGAGATGCGTTTTTACTGACGCAGGTAAAAGAAGTGATCGTGAATGTTCATTACTGTGGTCTACTCGGATGGACCATCAGTATCGTAACAATTGTGCAGTAAATGAAGACCACTTCGACGCAACTGGTTCTTTGCTAATTCGGGCACAAGGTACGTTGACGGCGAATCTCACCAATGTCGGTCGCACGTCATAATAAATTATTTTGTGACGTCATGTATTCCTCTTGAGTGACAGTGTTCGCGTAAATAGGGGAAGAAAAGGGTGATTCCAGGGCGACACACTCAGTCTCTCTCTCGCTCTCTGCCTCGCTGTCTTCGTGCATCAGTAAACAGCAACAACAACGTAACATAACATTACGGTTGGTTTTCTGTACTTAATTCTGTCCACAGCGGATTCCAGTTTTCATTGGGTGATTAACAACTTTTCTCGCTCGTTATCCCCCCCCCCCCCAACCCCCATATCCCTCCCATACACCCCCTCATTCAGTTTGTCAACGAGTAAATGGAACTGTTCACCATGAAATTCCGGGACAAGCGAAAGTCCAAATCGAAAGACAAGAAAAGGCTACGGGCGGTCAAGGACGCGGACGCGACACGAGCAAATGGCGACGAGCCGTCCAACCCCGCCGAGACACGGGACGGACTAGACCTTGTAGTCTATCTCAACACGGACGCGCTGACCGCCGACAGCGTCAGCGACAGCCCGGCAAACAACGCCGCCTTTGATGACAACGAAACGGGCGAAAACGCCGCAGTTTGTGATTCGGCCGGAGGAGGAGATGGCGCAGTCGGAATGACCGACGACACGTCGGATGGCGCGAGAGCAGCAGACGACAATAATTTGGGGACGGGCGTTGCGGACAGCGGTTTGCAAGCATGGCCTGCGTCGCAGCCGTCGTCGGTGGAGGTGGTGCAGCACGAAGCTGGGGTGGTCCAGCTGGGGGATCTGTTTCTCCGCAGGTAGCTGAAGGAGTTATTTCCCGGTCTTTACCCCCCCCCCTCCGCCTCCCCGGTCTCCTTCCTCATTCCCTATATCTCCGGGAAAGTAAAAACTGATTTTTGTAGGGGAGGGGAACAAGTGCGTTCTCTGTCCGTGTCTATGTCTGTCTCGCTGTCTCTGTCTCCTTCTGTCTCTCTGTCTCAGTGTGTGTGTGTGTGTGTGTGTGTGTGTGTGTGTCTCTCTCTCTCTCTCTCTCTCTCTCTCTCTCTCTCTCTCTCTCTCTCTTCTCTCTCTCTCTCACACACACACACACACACACACACACACATGCGCATGCACACATACCTACACAAGCACACACCCACACCTATCTTGGCACACACATACACACACACACCCCTCTGTACATACACCATACACACACAGACACACACACACACCCTCTGTACATACACCATACACACACACACACACACACACACACACATCCCTCTGTACATACACCATACACACACACACACACACACACACACCCTCTGTACACACACCATACACACACACTCGCACACACACACATATTCAATCACAGAGTAAAACACACATTCATGTGTGCATGCACGCTGGCTGGCTCGCTCACTCACACACAGGTACAACTGCACACTATACTCTCTCCCCTGTTCCCTCCCACTCCCCCACCCCAACACCACCCCCCTTTGCCAAACCTGGTGACCTACAGCAGTCTTAATTCATGCTGATGAAGTCAGCTGACTCAAGCAATGAAAGATGGACTTTGAATGGCAGTCTGCACCTCACCACCTTACTGGCTTCTTTTTGACTATTTATGAGTGCATCACTGTTTCTTCTTGTCAGGGATTGTACGTAAACTTGCCGTGATTCTGGCTTCTCTTTGACTGTTTCTGAGGGCATCACTGTTACTTCTTGTCATGGATTGTAACCATAGCATGATTCTGGCTTCTCTTTGACCATTTCTGAGGGCATCACTGTTACTTCTTTTCATAGATTGTAACCATAGCATGATTCTGGCTTCTCTTTGACCATTTATGAGTGCATCACTGTTACTTCTTGTCAGGGATTGTACGTAAACTTGCCATGATTCAGGCTTCTCTTTGACCATTTCTGAGGGCATCACTGTTACTTCTTGTCGTGGATTGTAACCATAGCATGATTCTGGCTTCTCTTTGACCGTTTCTGAGGGCATCACTGTTACTTTTTTTCATGGGTTGTGTAACCATACTGTTTTTACCAAACTGGTTTTTCCCTGTATGCTGCTTATTTGTCAACATTAGATACTGTCACAGCACGAGTCCAGTTCCTCATACTCATAAAATGACTGTAATATCATCTGAATACATGAAAGGTTAGAAAGAATGCTTGTTTAAAGTGACACCACAAAACATGCAAATGCCCATGGTAAGCCCCCTTGTCAAGTGACAGAACAACACTTAAGCGACAGTTAAATGGTGAAAAATCAAATGTAGGTTACCTATGCTGGTGGTTTTCAGAATTTTCACTGTTTAACTAAGCATGTTGTGTCACTTGACAAAGGGGTTTCCCCTCAAAATTCGTGGTTTTCAGAATTTTCACTGTTTAACTAAACATGTTGTGTCACTTGACAAAGGGGTTTCCCCCCAAAATTCGTGGTTTTCAGAATTTTCACTGTTTAACTAAACATGTTGTGTCACTTGACAAAGGGGTTTCCCCCCAAAATTCGTGGTTTTCAGAATTTTCACTGTTTAACTAAACATGTTGTGTCACTTGACAAAGGGGTTTCCCCCCAAAATTCGTGGTTTTCAGAATTTTCACTGTTTAACTAAACATGTTGTGTCACTTGACAAAGGGGTTTCCCCCCAAAATTCCCATGTTTTGTAGTGTCACATCTAGTAACTGTTCTTTTTAGCCTTTCATGTGTTTTGTCTGAGAATGCGAGCGGTCATCTTTGTTTCAGATTATTTTATATTTAATTTTTCTTATCAGAGCAGCTTAGGCATCTGGAACCAGACTTTGTATGATGGTGCATTATCATTCGAGCTAGTCATGTCATGCAAAAAGATTGGATTGCTGCCTTCAAGGTCAAGTTCACAATGTACGAAGGCAGGAAAATGCTCAGAAAATGACTGTTTGTTCCGTGTAATTTCCAACTGTAAAACTGTTTCCTACTAAACTTTGTGAGGTGTTGCCGCATCAGCTAGAGTAGCATGCAGTCAGTTTCAGTTGCTCGCAATCTTCACAGTCTGGGCCACAGTGTAGGTTCAAATCCTGAACCAAATGACTGCGCCATGCCTTTTAATTTGTTGACCCCATGGCACAGTTTTTATTCCCCCCTGTCATGGCTAATGTTTTTTCAGTTGGTTGCTTGTGACAGCTATTGACTGTCAGCAGGGCATAACGTGCATTACCCATATAACTGGGGGTGAGTGGGCAGATCTTGCCTTGAAGGTGGATAAATCTTGTTTGGGGGATGGTGTGCATGTGTGTGTGTGTGTGTTGGGGGGGGTGGGGGGGGGTGCAGGAAGATGGAACTGTTGTTTTGCATCTTTGCACTCTCTCTGTCTGTCTGTCTGTTTCTGCCTGTCTCTGTCTCCGTCTCCTTCTCTCTCTCTGTCTCTGTCTGTCTGTCTGTCTGTCTGTCTGTCTGTCTGTCTGTCTGTCTGTCTGTCTGTCTGTCTCTCTCTCTCTCTCTCTCTCTCTCTCTCTCTCTCTCTCTCTCTCTCTCTCTCTCTCTCTCTCTCTCTTGTGTGTGTGTTGGCTTTTATTTTGGGGTAGTTACTTTTTTATGCACAGATTGTAGTGAACCGAGAACTGCCACATGCATGAACTTGCCTGTGTTATGTAGTTTCTTTATTCACCACACTGAACAGATTTTCATATGCATTCATCCGTGACGGAGAAGGCATTGAAAGAAGAAAGAGGGAGAGAAGGACTTTATTTAACTAAAAAAAAGAAAAGATACTCACCATTCAGAACAAAGATTGTAATTGCCGTGCAGTGCTTGCAAAGACTTGAGCCAAAAGACGGTAGTTTGTTGTTTCTAACAGAGCAGCTGGGATCATCAGAATTGCTTCTTTTCAGAGGGGACACCAAGCAAAGACGCAGGTTGGCTTGACAGTGTAGAAAATGTGGAAATCTTTCCACCTGCAGGCTTTGTTCTGTGATGTGGGCATGCAGCCACCATCCATTAAGCAGGAACTGTGGAGATTATACTGCTTTGTATGGTTCTGTGCAGCAGAAGTAATAATAAGTAGTTAAAGTATTCATAAAGTTCAAAATCTTGTCTGTAGAGGCTATTCTAAGTGCATACCCAAGCAAGTGCACGCATACATGAATGCACGCATGCATGCACGCACACACGCATGCATATGTATGCACACGTGAATACACATGCGTGCGCACACAAACACACACACACACACACACACACCCCTGCACACACAAGCATACTGACTATACAAAGCTTAATTTCACAACTTAAAACGGGCAGCAAACAAAGGCTTGCAGTGGATTAAGTCAGCAGCGTGGAACAGAGTAAGGAGGGAAGTAACCTGGTGTTTGATGCCCTGTCAACCATTATGGTTATATCAGGGCAATATATGGAACAGAAAACATGGCAGTCTATAGTTTTGGGAAAAGAAATGATTTGAGGTTACACTTGTTTGCTTCAAATTTGAACTCTGCAGGGTGAAGCTGTGTCGGTACACTTTTTACCAATGGAGAGCAGGAAAAGGTTGACTCATGAGGCGTAAGAGACATTTCCAGCACACATGCTGACCTGACCTTGTGCACAGTATCACAAAGAAACTGTCATGCAGATACCAAGAGGCACTGTTCATGGCAGTGTTTTTAAATCTTTTTAAATCAGATCTTTATCCAAAACTCCTCTCTTTTCAAAAACCTTTTCTTCAGTTCCCTTGCCCTGTGTGTGTGTGTGTGTGTGTGTGTGTGTGTGTGGCATCGATCGGTGCGCATGCATGCGTGTGTGTGTGTGTGTATGTATGTGTGTGCATTCGTGTGTGTGTGTGTGTGTGTGCATGTGTGTGTGTGCATCCATGCATGCATGTGTGTGTGTGTGTGTGTAATTGAATGTGCAGGTGTTGGCGCATTTGGATCTTTGTCATAGAAATATACTTATGTGATTGATTGATTGATTGATGATCACTTATATAGCGCTATTCTCCGCTCTCTTGAGCAGACTCACTGCGCTCGCATGTGGTTCTACATGAGTGACAAGCTTTTTATAGTGGGTTTTTTAAATATCCACCGAAGTGTACTTACAGCACTGGCATGGCTTGTGCCACATGAAACTGCAGCCATCTTGGCGCAAGTTCTGTGTACACCATACAACCATGCACCATGTCATCACTTCATGCAAAGCCACATACGTAAGGTGTATGCATGTTTAGCTGTAACCTGCCACCTGTACCTTTGGCAGAATAACCGGGATCTTCTATGTGCTACTGCGGTAACACAGGGGTGGAACGGATACCGAAATAAGAGTCAGCACAGAAAGTCGACCCTGGAGAATAAAATTCTCCTGCTGCTGCTGCAGGGATTTGAACCCACGACCTTTCAGTCACGAGTCTGGCGCTCTAACCACTGAGTTATCCCCGCCCCCATGCAAAAGAATTTGTAAGAGCTTAGAGCTGTAACAGGTTAGGCCTGCTAAGTGCGCAGCAGCTTATAAAAATAGAAAAAAAGAGTAAGTGTGTGGGTCTGTGTCTGTGTCAACGTTCAACGTATCATTTGGCGCTCGACCCTCTCAACCTATTGAGATGAAACTTGGGGTGAAGATTCCTTGGGACAGGAGTGTAGACACAGGCTATATATAGTATGGGTGACACCTCTTTCGCTAATGCACATGATAGGATAACCCGCAGGGTTATTAAAACGAATGAATGGGTCTCCTGGGAAACAGGTGAGTAAAGGGAGAGTGACACTCACTTAAATTCGGCCCCAGTTTTATATGTCCGTAGCTCCATGGTTGAGTGGTTATTGCTCCAGTTAGGCAACTGAAAGGCTGCTGGTGTGTGTGTCTTTTCTTCATTTCAACTGATAATAACATTTTAAAACAATCTTCTCTTCTCCAGAACAGAACTGTGTCAGCCATTTCTGTGGAAGAATTGACAGAAACTAATTTCAGCTGCAGCAGCAAGACCCGCATCGTCGACAGTGTTGAACTTCATGATTTTTTGTTGTTGATTTGGTGAACTAATTTCTTTTCTTTTTGGGGGTGGGTGAGTAGAACTGATAATAACATTTTAAAACGATCTTCTTTTCTGCAGAACAGAACTGTGTCAGCCATTTCTGTGGTCAGTGGAAACAACTGTCTGCTGCATCAGCAAAACCAGTATCATTGATTACGTTGAACTTAACGATTTTTTATTGATTTTTTATTTGGTGGAACATAATTTCTGCCTTTTTTTGTGTGTGTGTGTCTCTTTTCTTCATTTCAGATAATAATAACATTTTAAAACCATCTTCTTTTCTCCAGAACAGAACCATGTCAGCCGTTTCTGTAGAAGAGCTGGCGGCAGTGGTTGCGTTGCTGATTATTCATCTTGCTAACAGGGTGTTGGTGTGTGGGTGTGAAGGTGTGGGTGTGCAGGTTGAGCAGTGGGGCGGACTGGGGTGGAGGAATAAATATCCCTGTGTCCTTGCTAACAAGATTGTGTGTGTGTGTGTGTGTGTGTGTGTGTGTGTGTGTGTGTGCAGGTTGAGTGGCGGGGCAGACTGGGTCCAGGTGGAGGAATAAATATCCATGTGTCCATGCTAACAGGGTGTGTGTGTGTGTGTGTGTGTGTGTGTGTGTGTGTGTGTGTGTGTGTGTGTGTGTGTGCAGATTAAGCAGTGGGGTGGAAGAATAAATATTCCTGTGTCCTTGCTAACAAGATGTGTGTGTGTGTGTGTGTGTGTGTGCAGGTTGAGCGGCGGGGCGGACTGGGGTGGGGGCGAGATGGATGGGGAGGAAGAAGGAGGGGAGTGGCTCTATGAGCTGCTGCAGGAGGTCCAGCTGGAGCAGTTCTACACCAAGCTACGGGATGACCTCCAAGTCACAAGGTCCGTTTTGAGGTCACCTTCAAATCAAAGGCAAAATGGTCGTCAGCTCGCTGAAATTTAAAAGGATGCACGTGCCACGCAGTGTGTCTTTATTAAATGCATTTTCAGGATGGTGGGGTCAGTGTCCTAAGTCCCGAGGATGAGATGAAAAACTGGGGTCCCTTGTGACGACAGGCTTGCACAGGTTAAAGACCCCACAGTGGTGGAAATAGACCTGACTGTGGTGGAATTTTCCTTTAGTTAATGAACTTCAAGAACTGGTGGGATCAGTATCTGAAGTCCTTGGGAAGAGATAGAACACACACACACACGCACACACACACACACACACACCACACACACACACACACACACACACACACACACACCACACACACACCTACTGAGGTTCCATGTGACGAGGGGCTTGCAGAGGTTAAAGATCCGACAGTGGTGGAAGTAGTCCAGACAGAAAACACTGTGGACATGCCACTAACTTGAGGCGTTAATTCCATTCCATTCTATTGACGTACAATCTAGAGTAACATGTGTGATGCTGTCTCATGCTCTGACAGGCTGGGTGCATTGTAAACATTGTCATTCATTGATCGCACTAGACATTTTCAAAGCAGTGTGACTTCTATAAGTGGTTCGTGGAAACCTTTTTAGATCATCACTGTAACTGGCCAGATACATGGCTGTCCACACTACTACTAGAGTTCTACTAGCAAACACCCTGTTTAGAACACACACACACACACACACACACACACACACACACACACACACACACACACACATGTACACAACACACACACACATGTACACACTGCCAAAAGCATGCATTGCTTGACTCTCTTTATAAGCAGTCTCATGTTCCAAACATTCCAAACATTCCATTGTTGTTTGTTCCTTTATTCATTTATTACCATGTTTTATTTCTGTTCGCCAAAGGAAACAGACTTTTGACTTGATTTAATTCTTCAGTGTTGTTCGAATGGCAAGAAATACAATATACAACTGAATGCTTTGAAGTTAATAAAACCGCATGTAGTATTCAAAGTCCCTTGATGACATTGTATCTTGTCTTTTTCACAGGCCCATGCACTTTGAGTTTGTCAAGACTGAAGACCTGGAGAAGATTGGAATGGGTCGGCCGGCCATTCGTCGACTAATGGACGCCGTCAAACGTCGCAGGTGTCTAAAGAAGAGAGGGCTGCTGGATAAGGTGTGTGTGTGTGTGTGTGTGTGTGTGTGTGTGTGTGTGTGTGTGTGTGTGTGTGTGTGTGTGTGTGTGTGTGTGTGTGAGTGTCTGTGTGTGTGTGTGTGTGTGTGTGTGTGTGTGTGTGTGTGTGTGGTGTGTGTGGTGTGTGTGTGTGTGTGTGTGTGTGTGTGTGTGTGTGTGTGTGTGTGTGTGTGTGTGTGTGTGTGCATGCATGCGTGTATGTGTGTGTGTGTGTGTGTGTGTGTGTGCATGCATGCGTGTATGGTGTGTGTGTGTGTGTGTGTGTGTGTGTGTGTGTGTGTGCATGCATGCATGTGTGTGTGCTGGTGTGTGTTCATGCATGTGTGTGATGTGTGTGTTTGTGCATGAGTATGTGTGTGTTTGTGCATGTATATGAGGGTGCTGATTGTGTGTGTGTGTGTGTGTGTGCATGTGTATGAGTGTGCATGTGTATGAGTGTGCTTGTGTGTGTGTGTGTGTGTGTGTGTGTGTGTGTGTGTGTGTGTATGAGTGTGCTTGTGTATGTGTGTGTGTGTGTAAGTGTGAGAGAGACACTTTTGTGAAGTTCAGACTTTCTTTTTTTGCACTTAGAAATGACACATAAATGATGCAAAATATTTGACCTGTCGATTTCTAAATTGGCCTCTTGCTTCTTGGCTGAACTGGCCAAATGACCTACTTACTGGAGAGAAATCCTAAGCCAATCACTGACCCGCCATCATTTTCCATAACACAGATTCTACCCAGTGACATACTTACTGTGGAAAAACCCTAAGCCGGTCACTGACCCACCATCATTTTCCATAACACAGATTCTACCCAGTCATGGCACCAAAATGACAGAGAAGACAACCGGAAAGAAGCCACCGTCACCAAGTACCGCCCAGCACACTGACATGACCTTGACCAGTTTAATCGACAAGAAGAACCTCTACATCTACAACAAGCTTGGCAACGGATCGTTTGGCGTAGTCAAACGGGGAGAGTGGGTCACGCCCTCTGGAAACAAGGTAAGGGAAAAGGAGTTGAAGGGCTAAAAGAGAGTGTCAGTGTTGATGTCAGTGACATCTCTGGAATCATTATAAGGGAAAAGGAGTTGAAGGGCTCAAAGAGAGTGTCAGTGTTGATGTCAGTGACATCTCTGGAAGCATGATAAGGGAAAAGGAGTTGAAGGGCTCAAAGAGAGTGTCAGTGTTGATGTCAGTGACATCTCTGGAAGCATGATAAGAGAAAAGGAGTTGAAGGGATCAAAGTGAGTGTCAGTGTTGATGTCAGTGACATCTCTGGAAGCATGATAAGGGAAAAGGAGTTGAAGGGATCAAAGAGAGTGTCAGTGTTGATGTCAGTGACGGCTCTGGAAGCATAAGGGAAAAGGAGTTGAAGGGATCAAAGAGAGTGTCAGTGTTGATGTCAGTGACATCTCTGGAAGCATGATAAGGGAAAAGGAGTTGAAGGGATCAAAGAGAGTGTCAGTGTTGATGTCAGTGACAGCTCTGGAAGCATGATAAGGGAAAAGGAGTTGAAGGGATCAAAGAGAGTGTCAGTGTTGATGTCAGTGACGGCTCTGGAAACACAGTAAGGGAAAAAGAGCTGAAGGGCTCTATGGGAGTGTTAGTGTTGATGTCAGTGACATCTTGGTGCTGAGAGAGAGAGTGAAACCCTGGTATGTTACACTTGTAACACACTGGCAGGGAACATTGAAGGAACTCTCCTTCCTGGGCTAAACATCTTGTGGGCTTGGGGGCGGGTTAAAAGAACATGATCTGCAGTAAAGGTTTTGCGATTGAACATGCCATTGATTTTGTATTTATATGGTGAGTTTTTTTGACAGTATCACTAACACTTGTTTCACGGGCTCATTACCGCATTGTGCGTTCTTTTACTGCGCTTCGTTTCGACATCATCAAAATGTGTTTGGCATCATGGATAAAAATGTTATTCTCAGAAATATAATTTGCAGATTATGTTTAAAACATGGAAGAAAAGTACAGGATTTTACATTTCAAGGCAGGGAGTTCCAGAGGGATGCTCCAGTGAAGGATATGCTAGCTTTAGACAAGTCAAGCCCTGGCCTTGGCACACAGAGGTTATTCCTGGAGTGTGTAGTGGGAATGATGACTATAAGAGCTGTTCCAGGTAGTTTGGGGAATTGTTATTAAGAACATCATGCATAAATATTCCTTTATTGTTAGTCAGTTGATGTGATAGGTTTAGAATTCCAAGTGCACGAGAGAGAGAGTACTCAAACTGCACTGGCCAGAGAGAGAGGGAAAGAGAGAGGGAGGGAGAGAGAGAGAGAGAAGAAGAGAGAGAGGTTTTCCACACTCCAAACCACGGCCACTCTTTGCATCCTGAAATGAAGATGTTTGTTTATTTTGCAGAAACCTGTGGCAGTGAAAATCCTGAAGAATGATGTGCTGTCGCAGGCAGGAGCATTTGAGGATTTTGTTAAAGAGGTCAATGCAATGTTCACCTTGCGGCACGTCAACCTCATTCGCCTGTATGGGGTGGTGCTGTCAACCCCGCTCATGATGGTGAGAATGTGACATGGGCTGGAGGTGGGGATGTTGACACTGATAATGAGAACAAACAAAAAATTGGTTTAATTTTTTTAATTTTTTTGGTACTTATTTGTTCCCTGCAGAAAATTCATGTTGCTGCACCTGGGTAAGGCACAGCAGCTGCAAGAGATGTGCTACCCGTTCCTATCAGTGTGTGTAGTATTTTCGTGTGTCCAGACAATGGTATGGTTGCCAGTGTTTGGTATTTTTAACGTGCCTGCAGTTAATATAATTGTCACCCACCTGTAGTAGGTTATCTCCCTTCCTTCAAGCAAAGTTAGTTTCTGATCTTGTTAAAAATGTAGATGATGGAGGTAGCTCTTGTGATGTAGGTTTGTCACCTTGTGCATTTGTTTGAAACCTAGGAGGCAGAGCAAGACTTTGTTTTTTGTTTGTTTGTTTTTGGTCATGTTTAAAATCTGAATACACCTACTTGGTCATTGGTGTTTTCTTGCCTTGTTAAAAACCTAAAAGTAAAGATGATGGAGTGAGGGGGTCTTGAGTTTGTTATGAGTCATCTTGAAAACCTATGTGGCGGAACTAGTACAAATTGTGGTTGTTTCTTGTCTTGCTGAAAACCTAGGTGATGGAACTAGCACACAACCTGTTTGTTTCTTGTCTTGTTGAAAACCAAGGTGATGGAGCAAGGGGGTCTTGAGTTTGTTTGTAGTTTTGGAGGAAGAGCCAGGCCTTGTGTTCGTTTTTAGTCTTGCTGAAAACCTCGGTGAAGTCAGTGTTGGCTGCTTTGTCTTTTTAAAAACCTGACTGACGAAGCTATCTCTAGTGGTGTCTGTTTCTTGTCTTGTTGAAAATTTAGGTGGCAGAACTGGTGTTCTTGCTTTCGAGGTGACAGTGCTTGCCCTTCTGGTATTTTTTGTGTTGTTGAAAACTTTGTTGATTGGATACTGGGCGGGAGGGGAGGGGGGGGGCGTTGGAAGGGGCTGTTGGAATCTGGAACTAGAAGGATGACTAAGACAAAATCCAAACTCATGAAATGTTAAGAAAGAACACTAAAAATGACATAAGCGAATTTTCAGGATAAGCCTTTTTGTCAAGCTAGCACTTGTTGTGTTTGTGCGTTATCTAGTTGAAAACCTAACTGAACTAGTGCTCATTGTGTTTGTGTGTTGTTGAAAACCTAATTGATGGAGCAGACAATAATTGTGTGTTTGTTGTCTTTTGAAAACCTAACTGATGGAGCCAACAGTTGTGTGTTTGTTGTCTTTTGAAAACCCAACTGACGGAGCCAACAGTTGTGTGTTTGTTGTCTTGTTGAAAACCTAACTGATGGAGCCAACAGTTGTGTGTTTGTTGTCTTGTTGAAAACCTAACTGATGGAGCCAACAGTTGTGTGTTTGTTGTCTTTTAAATACCTAACTGATGGAGCCAACAGTTGTGTGTTTGTTGTCTGTTGAAAACCTAACTGATGGAGCTAACAGTTGTGTGTTTGTTGTCTTTTGAAAACCTAGGTTACGGAGCCAACAGTTGTGTGTTTGTTGTCTTTTAAATACCTAACTGATGGAGCCAACAGTTGTGTGTTTGTTGTCTGTTGAAAACCTAACTGATGGAGCCAACAGTTGTGTGTTTGTTGTCTTTTGAAAACCTAGGTTACGGAGCTAGCACTAATGGGTGCTTTGCTGGACAAGCTGCGAACATGTGAAGGGAAAATCCTGATCACAACACTGGTGGAGTACGCCATTCAGATCACCAGTGGCATGAGCTTCCTGGAGTCAAAACGGTTCATACACCGAGACCTGGCCTGCAGAAATGTGCTGCTGTCTGCTGCAGATAAGGTTTGTGAATATTTTTTGCTGATTTAATCTGGCTATTTCCTGTATAGTGTAGCGGGGCTTATAAAAACCACGCAAAAACATGTATGGAATTGGCACAGTATAAAAAAATGACAGCATGTACTTGCTGATTTTAAAAGTTAGAATGGAAGAATTGGATGGGGGGGGGGGGGGGGGGGGGTAGTTTTTGATTGTGATAACTGTCTTTTGTTGTTATTTTTGTTTGTTTCTTAGTTTTTGTTGTTATTTTTGTTTGTTTCTTTGGTTTTGTTGTTATTTTTGTTTGTTTCTTTGGTGTTGTTATTTTTATTTGTTTCTTTGTTCTTGTTGATTTTTTTTAGCAGTCATTAGCAACGACTCTCAAAGAAAATGTCTGTATACAGTATACCTAGCTTTAGTGTTGTTTTGTTTCAGATAAAGATTGGGGACTTTGGACTGATGAGAGCATTGCCAAGTCAGGAAGACCACTATGTCATGTCTGAACACCGCAAAGTTCCTTTTGCCTGGTATGTTAGTGTGTGTGAGTGTGAGACTCTCTGTGTGTGTGTGTGTGTGTGTGTGTGTGTGTGTGTGTGTGTGTGTGTGTGTGTGTGTGTGTGTGCTCACAGTAGTGTTTGTGTGTGTGTGTGTGGGGAGGCGAAGGGGAGATACCTATGATGGTGAACAACTCTAGATTTCTAATTACGCACAAAACAATTGTTTCAGATGTGCTGGTGGTTTGTTGCGTATTTTATGTGCTGTGTGCTACAGTGGTAGTGTCATGTGTGTGTGTGTGTGTGTGTGTGTGTGTGTGTGTGTGTGTGTGTGTGTGTGTGTGTGCTCACATAGTGTTTGTGTGTGTGGGAGGGGAGGGGGGGAGGCGAAGGGGAGATACCTATGATGTTGAGCAACTCTAGATTTCTAATTATGCACAAAACAATTGTTTCAGATGTGCTGGTGGTTTGTTGCATATTTTATGTGCTGTGTGCTACAGTGGTAATGTTGTGTGTGTGTGTGTGTGTGTGTGAGAGTTTGTGTGTGTGTGTGTGTGTGTGTGTGTGTGTGTGTTGTGTGTGTGTGTGTGTGTGTGTGTGTGTGTGTGTGTGTGTGTGTTTATATGGATATCGTCCTTTAGGTAAAATGTGTGCGAGTTGTGTGTGTGTGTATGTGTGTGTGTGTGTGTGTGTGTGTGTGTGTGTGTGTGTGTGTGTGTGTGTGAGAGATAGAGTTGTGTGTGTGTGTGTGTGTGCATGTGTGTGTGTGAGTGTGTGTGTGTGTGTGTGTGTGTGTGTTCATATGGATATCATCCTTCAGGTAAAAATGATGAGGATGTTGTTCAGTCCATGACAAGAACAGCAAAGTGACATGGTGTGACTGGAGAGTTTTCTGCATCATGGGCATAGCTTTGTCCTTACGTTAACAGGCGACAAAACATTCAAGATTCAAGATTACTTTATTATCTCATTCCATAAATCAATACATGGCTGAACGTTAACCACATCACAGTACACAGTAACACATATTATATATTTTAGAACTTGAAGAACAGTTATTGAAAATACAAAAGTTACATTTTAAACAAAACTAGTAATTTACATAATTTACACACGCACACACACACACACACACACACACACACACACACACACACACACACACAGTGTATACAAGTGTAACTGAGTGCATGTGCACATTGGGTTTGTGTTGTTGTACTATGTCGCTCTGTCAGTGTTCTTTTGTGTGTGGACGTCATTTGATCTTTCACATATGTGTTATGTGTTGTTATTTGGACGTCACCAAAAGATGTGGTGAGACAGCACGAGAGAAAGCAAGAGGCAATACCAACGGCCTGTCGCATGTACCATCAAAAAGAAATGAATAAAAGAGGAACCACTGGCTGTGGCTTGTTTGTTGTTCCTTACTTCCAACCTGCTACTTCCATCAGCCGTTTACATAAGTGTAGACAGATACTGTGTGCATAATGATGTACATGGCACTTATGGACAGGGTACCATGTACAGGTGTTTGGTGCATATTGCAGGTGTGCCCCGGAGAGTCTGAAGTCTCGGCAGTTTTCCCACGCCAGTGATGTGTGGATGTTTGGCGTGACGCTGTGGGAGATGTTCACCTATGGCCAGGAGCCATGGATGGGCTACAACGGCTCGCAGGTAGCAGGCCCCACCTTCTCTTAGCTGTTAGCCCTTTCCTTTTTGGATTTTGCCTTTGTCTTTGTGTTAATGCTTTCTCCATTTTCTTTGCAAGCTTCCTTTGCATGGGGTGATCCCAGGAGGCTTAGGGGTGTGTGTGTGTGTGCATGGGCGCACGTGTGCATGTGTGCGTGCGCGTGTGTGTGTGTGTTTGTTGGTATGTTTTTGTGTGTGTGTGTGTATGCATGAGTGTGTGTTTTTGTGTGTATGTGCATGTGTCACAGTGAGTATGTATATATGTGTGTATGCCACAGTGTGTGTGTGTTTGTGTGTGTGTGAGTGTGTGTTTTTGTGTGTATGTCCATGTGTCACAGTGTGTATGTATATATGTGTGTATGTCACAGTGTGCGTGTGTGCGTGTGTGTGTGTATGTGTGTGTGTGTGTGTTGGTGCTTCGTTGCTTGTTGCTATGAGTCTCAGCCAGGCAGAACTAAGGTCTTGAAAACTCTGAGGCACATGGTAACTAACTAGCACGTCCCCTCTAGCTTCCAGACACTGGCCCAGCTCCCACAGCCACCGTTATCACCACGCTGATCAGCGTGAATCACACTGCAGTCAAGTGGTGTTAGGTGTGCGTCCACTTCACTCAGCTGTAGTAGACAATGAAGCTCGCGTGGTTGTTAATGAACGCTCTCACAGATTCCTGTGTTGAATTCCCATGCTGATTTCCGATGACCTTAAGGTCTCCTTAAAAAGCAGCCAATTAGCTGGAGCTGCCTGAAGGTGGAGACTTCCTGTGTCCACACAGACAATCATGATAATGGTCTTAGTAAGTTGTGGCCAGAATGAGCTCTGACAGTCAGGCATGGCCATGGTAATGATCTTAGTAAGTCTTGGCCACAATGAGCTCTGACAATCTGGCATGGCCATGATAATTATTTCAGACAGTAAGTTGTGGCCAGGATGAGCTCTGACAATCAGGCATGGCCATGATAATGGTCTTAGTCATGGCCAGAATGAGCTCTGACAATAAGGCATGGCCATGATAATGATCATAGACAGTAGGTCATGGCCAGAATGAGTTCTGACAATATGGCATGGCCATGATAATGGTCGTAATCATGGCCAGGATGAGCTCTGACAATATGGCATGGCCATGATAATGGTCGTAATCATGGCCAGGATGAGCTCTGACAATATGGCATGGCCATGATAATGGTCGTAATCATGGCCAGGATGAGCTCTGACAATATGGCATGGCCATGATAATGGTCTTAGACAGTAGGTCATGGCCAGAATGAGCTCTGACAATATGGCATGGCCATGATAATGGTCGTAATCATGGCCAGGATGAGCTCTGACAATATGGCATGGCCATGATAATGGTCGTAATCATGGCCAGGATGAGCTCTGACAATATGGCATGGCCATGATAATGGTCGTAATCATGGCCAGGATGAGCTCTGACAATATGGCATGGCCATGATAATGGTCTTAGACAGTAGGTCATGGCCAGAATGAGCTCTGACAATGATCTTCCCTAAGCTTGTGTTTCATGCAGGTTTGCACTTAACTTGTGCAGATTCTGATCAAAATTGGTGTGGAGGGAGAGCGGCTGCCCCGACCGGACAGCTGCCCAGCCGATGTGTACCAGCTCATGATTCAGTGCTGGGCACACAAACCTCAGGACAGGCCGTCCTTTGTTGCTCTCAAAGACTTCCTCTGTGAGGTAGGTACCTTGTGTGTGTGTGTGTGTGTGTGCGTTCATACATGCGTGCGTGCATGTGGGTGGGGAGAGGGGGGGGGGTATGAACCTGCAGCCAACATAAGCCAGCTCATGACTGCTGGGCACACAAACCTCAGGTGTTTTATGTGAGACAGTGTGCAGGTGTTTGACATGAGACACTGTCTGTGCCTGTTTGATGTGAGACACTATGCAGGTGTTTGGTGTGAGACAGTCCCTGCAGGTGTTTGATGTGAGACACTGTGCAGGTGTTTGACATGAGACACAGTCTGTGCAGATGTTTGACATGAGACACTGTCAGTGCAGGTGTTTGACATGAGACACTGTCTGTGCATGTGTTTCTCATAAGACATTGTCTCTGCAGGTGTTTGATTTGAAACATTGTCTGTGCAGGTGTTTCACACGAGACATTCTCTGTGGAGACATTTTCTGTGCAGGTGTTTGACATGAGACACTGCCTGTGCAGGTGTTTGACATGAGACTCTGACATGAGACACGGTCTGTGCAGGTGTTTGACATGAGATACTGTGCAGGTGTTTGACATGAGATACTGTGCAGGTGTTTGACATGAGGCACTGTCTGTGCAGGTGTTTGACATGAGACACTGTCTGTGCAGGTGTTTGACATGAGACATTGTTTGTGCAGGTGTTTGACACTGTGCAGGTGTTTGACATGAGGCACTGTCTGTACAGGTGTTTGACATGAGACATTGTCTGTGCAGGTGTTTGACATGTAACATTGTGCAGGTATTTGACACTGTCTGTGCAGGTGTTTGACATGAGGCACTGTCTGTGCAGGTGTCTGACATGAGACATTGTCTGTGCAAGTGCTTGACATGTAACATTGTGCAGGTGTTTGACATGAGACACTGTGCAGGTGTTTGACATGAGACATTGTGGAGGTGTTTGACGTGAGACACTGTCTGTGCAGGTGTTTGACATGAGACATTGTGCAGGTGTTTGACGTGAGGCACTGTCTGTGCAGGTGTTTGACCTGTAACATTGTGCAGGTGTTTGACGTGAGACACTGTCTGTGCAGGTGCAGCCAGTCATAGTCAGGGCGAGGCAGAAGTTTGAAGAGGCTGGCAAGATGGCCATCGAAGAAGGCGACCACATTGCTGTCATTGACGGAAAGTAAGTCTTCTAGCGTCTGCCGTCCATCCTGTGCACAATCTCCTAGGCATACACCCAGACCTTTATTGAAGCCTACAGTGGAACCTGCCTGTCCTCCCTATTTATGAGCATACACCCAACCTGTAATTGGCACATTGGAACCTGCCTATCCTCCCAGTTTATGAGCATACAACCAGCCTGTAATTGGAAGATTGGAACCTGCCTATCCTCCCTGCACCCAACCTGTAATTGAATCCTACAGTGGAACCTGCCTGTCTTCCCTGTTTATGAGCATACACCCAACCTGTAATTGAAACGTACAGTGGAACCTACCTATCCTCCCAGTTTATGAGCATACAACCAACCTGTAATTGGAACATTGGAACCTGCCTATCCTCCCTGCACCCAACCTGTAATTGAAGCCTACAGTGGAACCTGCCTATTCTCCCTGTTTATGAGCATACACCCAACCTGTAATTGGAACATGGGACCTGCCTATCCTCCCCGACCTGTAATTGAAGCCTACAGTGGAAACTGCCTATCCTTCCTGTTTATGAGCATACACCCAACCTGTAATTGAAACATACAGTGGAACCTGCCTATCCTGATCTATGAGCATACAACCAGCCCATACTTGAAACATAAAGTGGACGCTGCTCAAACTCCCATGAGATTGCATTGTACTCTAGGCGGTGTGTGCTGTGGACTTGCGTTGTATTTTCAGTTTTCAGTGTTGTGTAAATAGTGGGACCCCGTCCTCTTTAGCAGAAAGAGTTTGGCTCCAAGCGTCAAGTGGGGAACAACGTAGATTTGCTTCAGTAAATTGGAAGATTTCTGGCAACTGAGAGACACTGAGTGCTTGAAAGAGCGGCGCAGAGTGAGAATTTTCTGCCTGCCTTCTAACTCTAATAATCCTTCATCTAGTAAAGTCAGCGTTTTGTATGTTGTTGTTTTTTCTGAATTAACCCCTTCGCTGCCTCAGACTGTAAAATTCCCTGGCTGGAAACTGGACACACATATCTGCTAACAGTATATATTCCAGTCCTAAAACAAATCTGATTTTGATATTGCGCATTTTGATGAAAATCCTTTCACATGCTAATGCAAAAAAGATAACAAAAAGGCTGAAGGAGTTCAAATTTCGCACTTTTATTGGTTGTTTTCATGTGACGTTATGGCAGTGAACGGGTTAATTTCAGATTGCTAAGCTGAGAATAGGGCTATCAGGCTATATAGGTTATGTTGCAGGAACAGTCGGATAGTTTCATACATGGACTATAGTATAACTCTCTCTCTCAGTCTCTCTCTCTCTGTCTCTCTCAGCTCTCTCCCTCTCCGTCTCCCTCTCTCTCTCTCTTGCTCACTCTCTCTGTCTCTGTCTCTCTCTGTCTCTGTCTGTCTGTCTGTCTGTCTGTCTGTCTGTCTGTCTGTCTGTCTCTCTCTCTCTCTCTCTCTCTCTCTCTCTCTCTCTCTCTCTCTCTCTCTCTCTCAGCCCTCTCTTTCTCTGTCTCTCTCAGCTCTCTCTCTCTCTCTCTCTCTCTCTTTCTCGCGCGCGCGCACGCTCTCTCTCTCTCTCTCTCTCAGTATGGTGTTAGCCAGTGAAGTGGGACTCATTGTATTAAATGTGTGTAGACACAGACCGAGGCACAGTGACCTGCTCTGTCTCAGTGACCTGCTCTGTCTCAGTGACCTGCTCTGTCACAATGACCTGCTGGGTCACAATGATCTGCTGTGTCAAAATTAAACCTGTGAATTGTTATGCTCTGTCAGAATTAAACCTGCTCTGTCACAAAATGACCTGCTCCGTCACAATGACCTGGAGGATGTACCTCTAGTGGAGTTTATGTACCTTGTATTTACACGCATGCCAGGTGAGAGATACCTTAGGCAGCTCGGGGTCTCTGTTGCTGCACTTGTGTGACGTCTTTCGAGCGTAATTAACTCCCTTAAGTGTGATGATTCATAATTACCTGTTTTTTCCTTCTCACAATGACCTGTTCTGACCTTTCCAGGACGGAGCACTTTTGGTGGAAGGGGCAGAATCGGCGAACGGCAGAGATCGGAACATTCCCACGCAACATCGTGGACGTGCAGAGGCGGCTTGCAAGTAAGGGGCTGTGTTAAGTGTTGTAACACTTTCTGGTGCTGCGCTGCTCTTGTTCCAGTTCCTCTTTGTTCAGTTCCTCTCTGTTCAGTTCAGGGCCCAGATGTAAGACGAGCAAATAAAGTTCAAGGCAGATAGCCCCTAATCTATCATTGGCGGGAGCTGCCAGAAGTATCATTTTTTGTGGTGACAAAACACGTCTTTTTCGCGACAAGCATACTTTTGTCGCGACAAAAGATGTGTTTTGTCGCAACAAACATAATTTTGTCATGACAAACATTTTGTCATGTTAAGCCTACTTTTGTTGCGACGAAAGATGTTTTTTGTCATGGCAGACATGCGTTTGTCATGACAAAACTTTTGTTGCGACAAAAATGATACTTGTGGCAGCTTCCACCAATGATACTAATCCTGATTTGCTAAAGAGTCTGGCTTAATCCAACTCTTTCCACATGCATGAGTCGTCAACAGGCTCCAAAATAGCTATTTGTTTTTGTGTTATTTTAGATTGGCTAAAGTCCCTTGTTTTACCAACAATGCAACACCTGTGCGGCATTGAAAACATTTGATTTGACACAGCATAACAACAGCCTTGTCAGTTTCAAGTTCAAGGTGTGTGTATGGGGGTGGGGGGGGGGGGGGGGGGGGTTACATTTCTTCTGTGTGTATGTGTGTGTGTGTGCAGTTTCAAGTTCAAGGTGTGTGTGGGGGGCGGGGGTGGTGGTTACATTCCTTCTGTGTGTGTGTGTGTGTGTGTGTGTGCATGTGTGTGTGTGTGTGTGTGTGTGTGTGTGTGTGTGTGTGTGTGTGTGTGCATGTGTGTGTGTGTGTGTGTGTGTGTGTGTGTGTGTGTGTGTGTGTGTGTGTGTGTGCAAGATATCAGTGGCCAAGTGACCCATTACCATCCAAGATTTTCCTGTCTCCTCTTCACCATCTGCGTTGCTTATGAGATGTCTTGATGTGTGAATCTAAATTTTCTTGAATAGTTTGTGGACTTCAGTGTTACATGGGATGGTGTTGGTCCGTGCAAGTGTTTGTTTTCTCCTCAGAAGCAGCCTTTGTTGGTCATGTTAGCTGGCATCAGTCACCAGTTTTATAATAATAATAATGGCAATTTGTAAAGCGTCTACCCTGCGGCTCAGATCACTGAACAAGCATAGTATAACACACATAATGTACATCGAGATGGAGATGTTATCAGCAATAGAAATATATATCTAAGAAAAAGAGATAACGCATAATATAGACAAGGGTTCAAGCGTAACTGTGCAAAAAATGCACGCTCGTGCGCGCGCACGCACACACACACACACTTATACAGCTTTGAGGCTGCCTAAACATAGAAAAATTAGTCTATAACTTTAAAAACATGTTTAGGCTGGCCAGATCATCCTATCTGTGATCCATGCATGCCCGTTCTTTCAATGTTGTCACTGTTTAGAAGATAAACATGATTAAGGGGTCTGTTTGCTTCTCATACATATGTCTGTCTGTCCATCTGTGTCACTGCCATGGTGAATAATTTAACCCTAATTAGTCATTTTATGTCAGCAGTCCTGCAGTACATGTATGGACAGTTGTTGTGGGTGGGTGGGTTGAGGAGAGTGGGGGGTGGGGGTGGGGGGGGTGGAAGAGTATGTTGAACCACGATTGTTCATCAGTGTGAGTGTGGGTGCTTGTGCTTGATACCTAGAGATTACAGGTGTGTATCTCACTCGAGTCTTCTGGATGAGACCAGAAACTGAAGTCCCCCATATGCGTACATGCGAAAAAGATCACGTTAGCACGTTAAAATCCTGTAGTTAGAGTTTAATGGATTATGGAAACACTAAAATAACCCAGCATGCACTGAAAATGTGTGGAGTGCCGTGAGTCTGCTCAAGAGTGGAGAATAGCGCAGTATAAAATGTAAAATATAAAAAAACCAGGCAGTGGTTAGAGCGCCGGACTCATGACTGAAAGGTCACAGGTTCGAATCCCTGCAGGAGCGGTAGGAGAATTTTCTTCTTCAGGGTCGACTTTCTGTATCACTTGGTTTTAAATAGAGACGGGGACACAGCAAAAAAATGTAATAAACACATACAGGGACACAGCAGTTGTTTTTCAAATAGACACAGGGACACAGCACTTTCTTCTTCTTCTTCTTCATTTTTATTTTTTATTTTTTAATAAACACAGCACTTGTTTTTTTAAATAGAGACAGAGACTCAGCAATTTTTATTTTTTTTAATAGACACAGGGATACAGCAATTTTAAAAAAAAATAGAGACAGGGACACAGCAATTGTTTGTTTTTGAAATAGACAAAGGCACAGGGCTATTGCTGTGTGTGTGTTTTTAATAGAAACAGGGACATAGCAAAAACATTTTTAAGTAGACACAGGGACAGAGCAAGTGTTCAGCCAGTTTATGGTCGTATTTGTTAAAAATCAACATTCACAAGTGAACAGACATCATTATTCTGTTGATAGGAATGAAAAACAACAACAACAAAAACAGCTTTTTTTTCCCCCAGCTGTTTTTGAAAAGTTGCTGTGTGTCTATTTGTTCAAAATGAACATTTGAAAGTCATGGAAACCTGATCAGGAATGCTGCCAGTTGGTTCCCAGCAGCATATATGTCTCTCTGTCTGATATGAAGGGGGATGAAATGTTTCACAAAGGTTTCAAATACATCACAAGCCAACCTTTTTCTGCTCTTTAATGGTGAGGAGCAAACCAGAATGACTGCATCCAGAGAAACTCAAATTTGAAGCAAAGGGGCACTTCAGTTGTATAAATATTGACAAAGCGACCAAATGAAGTCTGCAGATGGAATATTAATCTCACATGATAAGATAGTAACTGAGTGGCTTTACAGTGAAAAGCTAATAGAAGTCTGGACTAGCTTATGTTTTTAATTATTAATTAATGACAATAATGATCTGTAAATCGTACTCAATGCCATTGTCTTTTCTGTGTGTGTGTGTGTGTGTGTGTGTGTGTTGTGTGTGTGTGTGTGTGTGCATGGAGATAGAGAGAGAGAGAGAGAGAGAGAGAGAGAGAGAGAGAGTGTATGGGTTTTTTCTGTACATACTTTGCTTGAGGTATAGGAATGAGAGAGAGAGAAACTGTATTGTTAAGGCTGGTTGCATGCTAATGAATCACAGTGGTGTGCTTGAAAATAAAAAAATAAAAAATAAAAATAAAAGAAAGAAAGAAAGAAAAAAGCTTACAGCTGGAAATATTGACACATTTTCTGTTTTCAGACCAAATTACATACTCCCTTCAGTTTGCCTTTAATGTTAGCTCATACACACATGCACACACACACACACACGCACGCACACACGCACGCATGCACGCACGCACGCACGCACTTTTTCCTCCACTTTCTGCATCTTTTTTCATGCAGCATTTACATCTGTTTTGCAAAGTTAGTTTGCAAAGCTCATGCTGTCATCGTTCAAAGTAAGTTCCGGAGTACCCAGCCAGTATGCTGCGTGCGTGGCTGCATGTACATCACACGTCCATACATCGCGTGACTGTACATCATTCACCCGATCATGATGTCATCTCGTTTCCCCAGCGGCAGGAGGAAGTAGATCAGAGCTTTTATCCCATCGCTGTCGATGTCGTTTATTGCCCGCCCACCTCCTTCCCTAGCGCACACTCCACCCACGCACCCGCACCCGCGCCGTGAATTAAAGCTTTGCCGAATGGATGTAGAGTGACAAAACACTTGGGCTTATTGATTTTTCCCCCCAGAGAAAGGTCTTTGGGAGATTTGTTGGCCAGCGGTAGGTTTTGCTGCCGGCAGCGCTTTGAATGGCGCCAAAGGATGAAGGCACTTCACAGTGAAAGATGCGCTGCTTGGGAAGAGAAGGTCAGGAGTGTTGAGACTGTCACGGCAAGGAAATGGATTTCAAAGGGAGGTGGGAGGGGTGGGGGCTTTGGGGGAGGGGGGTGTTGTTGACAGTAATGAATATTATACTTTTTTTCCTGTTCTTTCTTTTGTTGGTTTTAGGTCACAGTGTAGAAAAAAAACGAAAAAAAAACGAGCAAGTAATTAATTGTTGAGGCATTATATTTAGATATGGACGAAAAATCTTAAACAAGAATGACTGCTAGTGTTCTAAAACAAGATCCAAACACAAAAAATAGTAACAATAATAATTGTAAAGCGCTGTTTTCTAACCAGAGTTAAACTCACTGCGCTGTACGAACATCTTATGACAAAAACCACATTAACGTACATTTCAACAAACATAAAGGTTATTTATAGAGCCAGCACCGCAGAGTGAAGTGAAGTACTTGCTCTTGGAAGCGGAGTTAAACACAATTGGGTGTGGTGACCACGTGGGTTGGTGAGCGTCACGTGCAAGGCTTTGCCCTGAGATTTCTTTGCCCAGGGAGGTGCGGACTTTTTTTTTTTTTTAAAGGCCTTCGGTTGAGACTATAAATCAAGGGCCCCCTGCATTTTGTGCTGACTCTCTCTAAAAAAAAAAAGGCCTTCGGTTGAGACTAAATCGAGGGCCTCCTACATTTTGTGCAGACTCTACGAAAAAGTCCTTTGGATGAGACTATAAATCGAGGGCCCCCTCGATTTTGTGCTGACTATGAAAAAGTCTGTCGGATGAGACTGTAAATCGAGGTCCCCCAACATTTTGTGCTGACTATGAAAAAGTATGTCGGATGAGACTGTAAATCGAGGTCCCCCAACATTTTGTGCTGACTACGAAAAAGTCCTTCAGATGAGACTATAAATCGAGGGCCCCCTACATTTTGTGCTGACTACAAAAAGGTCCTTTGGATGAGACTATAAATCGAGGGCCCCAACATTTTGCGCTGAAGCTATGAAAAAGTGCGTCAGATGAGACTATAAATCGAGGGCCCCTGTGTGTATATATATATATATGCATGCAAATCGCATGCACACAGTAAAGATCATGTAGTCCATAGTTCAGTGGATTATGGAAACTAAAATAACTCCAGTATGCACTAAACAAAAACACACCTTCGGAAGTGCTGTGGGTCAGCTCAAGGGCAGGGAAAGCACTATATATATATATATAGATATAAGTGATCAATAAAAAAAAAATAAAAAAATGTAATAACCTTATCATTAGCACCATGTACTTATCAATAAAAACAAAAACAAAGGGTGGTTGATGTTGAAAACCCTCTGTTGGTACGGGTGGCCTGCTTGGCCTTGTACTGTCAATTTCTTTACTTGCACTTCTTCCCTTGCTGCTTTTTTATTTTTTTATTTGTGTGTGTGTGTGAGGAGTGGGGGGGGGGGGGGGGGGGGGTTGTTAGTATCAGCATCACTGGCCACTTACATTGCTCCATATTCTCAAAAACAACAACAAAACATGATGAGGGTGGCTAGAAGTATTGAAGGGGGGGGGGGGGGGGGGGTAAGATCAGATTAAATATTTATGAGGGCAATATGCTTTTTATATCCAATCCTTGCCCAAAGGTGGGACTGCTTTATATCCCCCCACTTCACGTTACATTACTTCTGTGTGTGTGTGTGGGGGGGGGGGGGGGGGGTGAGGGGGGTACATGGTTCCGTGCCTTCTGTGTGTGTGTGTGCATACATATGTGCATGCATACGTACATGCTTGCATGTGTGTGTGGGTGGTTACAGTCCTTCTTTGTGTGTGTGTGTGTGTGTGTGCAAGAAATACAATATTATGACTAGATAATTAATATTTTTGAGGTTTTAAAGCATGCATTTACGTTGATCTTGTAAAGCATGGTGTGCTGATGCTTGTAGGTGTGGTGTGGCACTATAGAAATTGCTGCTATTATTTTTTTAAATATTGTTTTATATATATACACACATATTTCAATGCTACAGCATACAGCTGCAGTTTGCTTACATGGAAAACAAGAGGGGGAGGGGAGAGAGAGAGAGAGGGAGAGGGAGAGAGAGAGATGGTTTCTCAGTCGACACCTGATAGCCTCAATGCTTTCAAAACTTTCAACATGCCATTCAGAAGATTGATTCCACTTCCAGAGTTGTTGTGCAGCGTTTGAGAAAGATCCGGCAGCAGGGGTTTTGCCGTTGTTTTTGTGCCAGTTGTAGCGTGAAGCCAGTCGGTGCAGTAACAGCTGCAGCCGGAGATCAATAAAGCACCCGCCAATCCTCCCAGGCCGAGCCGTGTCCAACTCAGGTATTGCCGGCACCTTCGCACGCACTGCACCAGCTGGCCTGCGCCCTCCAGGATCAATGCCTCACAGACCTGAGATGCTTGCA
>JABMCL010003335.1:282500-365000 GCA_018857735.1 Alviniconcha marisindica | reverse complement strand
TAAATTTGAATGTGCATGACACGTCATACATGGGCATGCACACATGTACACATGCACGCATGCATGCACACACACAGGCACGCACACAGGCACACACACACACACCACACACACACACACACACACACACACACACACAATGACTATAGCAGAAACTGGGTACTGACTGATATTAGATCAAATCTCTCCTTGATGATTCATTTATTGATATTCGGACCTGGTGCTCAAACGTTCTGCAAAAGCAGTAGAATGTGATATTTGTTTGGCAAAGGAAACTGGAACGTGTTTCTGGAGGGTGTGCTATTGATTTGGTATTAAATCACCAGGAGACATACACACCCCAGACAGCCTCTTGTGGTGTGCAGTGAGCTGGATGATTCATCAAAGTCTTCAGCATGTCAGGGTATGCGTTAACCAGTAATTTCTGGTATTTTACCAGATAAGATAAGCATATACTGGAAACAAAATCAGCAGTCGGTTAGGCGTACCAGCTGTTACTTTGTTTGACTGGTTCTAAAAAACAAAAACAAATGCAGCATGTTGGCTTGTCAGAGACTCTGTGTGTGTGTGTGTGTGTGCGTGCATGCGTGCGTGCATGCGTGTGCATGCTTGCGTGCGTGCGTGTGTGTGCGTGCATGCGTGTGTGTGTGCGCATGCGTGTGTGTGAGGTGGGGAGGGTAGCTGGGTGTTTGCTAGTACTGCTCTGCTAGTAGTTGTATGGACGGCCATGTACCTGACCATTTACAGTGATGACTGTGTGTGTGTGTGTGTGTGTGAGGTGGGGAGGGTAGCTGGGTGCTTGCTAATACAGCTCTGCTAGTAGTTGTATGGACGGCCATGTACCTGACCATTTACAGTGATGACTGTGTGTGTGTGTGTGTGTGTGTGTGTGTGTGTGTGTGTGTGGTGGGGAGGGTAGCTGGGTGCTTGCTAGTACAGCTCTGCTAGTAGTTGTATGGACGGCCCTGTACCTGACCATTTACAGTGATGACTGCTTTCCGTGAACCACTTTCACCACCTTACAGATGTCACCCTTGTTAAAAAAGATTCTAGCCCTCTGCTCCCGGTTACCAGTCAACCAAGCACACCTCTGAATCGGAACATCACAGTTTGGTAATACACTGCCCCCAAAAAAACCACTTAGATGTCTGTACTGTCAAAACATTGAATTGCTTTTTTTATCTTTTTTTAAAATCCCAGTCCTGTTTTCTTTTGGCGAGTACGTTTGTAGACTAACTTGACAGAGGGTTGATATATATGTGAGAAGAGTTTAGTAAGTAAGTAAGTAAACATGGTGCTTAACGTCCACAGAAACCATAAGGCTTATTAGGGATGGGGAGAAGGGGGGGGGGGGTTATGGAGGTGGGGGGAGAGGGAGATTATATACCTGTTGGTACACTGTCACCACCAGAACAACTCCTGCATTAAGGTGGGCAGCAATGACAGCCATTTTAATATTTCATAATTGTGAGGGACAGAGTCATAAGACAGTGTCCACAGACCACAACTTTTGAAGAAAAAGGAGAGCCAAAGCAGATTCAAACTGAGGTCCTCCTGCTTACCAGCCTAACGCCTTACTGCTAGGCCAAACTGGCACACAAAAAGAGTTTAGAAATGTGTATTTTGCTTATGACCTGAGTTTGACTGTCCTGAGGTGACCCTGTGTGGTTGACAGGACGTTAAAATCCATACTACTACTATTTCCCTTGTTCTTTAGTGTTTGTGCCCCATTTTTTGTCCTTTTTCAGCCAGCTTGCAAGCGCACTATTTCATTGTGTTATTTTGTAGCTCGGTACAAATTATTGATTGAGAAGGTAGCGTGGAGAAAGAAGTTCATTTGAAACCTGAGGAGAGGCAATGCCAGAGTAAACGCTGTGTGTCTCATTGTGTGTCGCGAAGAACCAGGCAATTAATTTCTTGCTTTTCTGCTTATGTTTCCTGTTTGTGAATGTCACTTTTGTTCCGTTGGGCTCAGAGATGTTGTTTCATTTCTTTCTGTGCAGGAAGTGGGGGTGGAGGCATTTGTGTGTGCCTGGGTACTTGTTTGACTTCTGCAAAATACAAACATGCATGCACACGTATACATGTATGCATGCATGCACACACATACACACATATGCATGCATACACACACACAGACACATGCATGCACATACACACATGCACGCACGCACACAAATATGCACACACGCACGCACGCACGCACACACACAAGCACATACGCACACACACACACACACACACATCACAAGCTCTCACTTGCATCTCCTCCCTCCATCACCACCCCTACACACCAGCCAAAACAGTCTTCATTGCCATACATGGCAAATTTATGAAAAAGTGGCTTTACATCTGCTGTGTTTTTTCGTTGTTGCCGGAAGTATCTGACATGTAAGACAATGCTTACACTCCACCCCATCTTCCGTGCACAACATACCCATGGTGCTCTTTCGATGTAGACATTTAAAATGACTGCTGCAACTCTTCCAGTGATGGCGTGTGGCTGCCCGTGTATGTGGCAGAGTAATAAAAAACTGTCGCACATGCAGTCCTCTCAGAGCTCAGGAGCTGTGTGAAAGTGGAGGTGGCCGTCCTGGGCTCCCCGTCCCTGATAGGCCTTATGGTCTCTGTAGACATAAAGCAACATTGAACTGAACTTTTCCGTTCAGAGCTCAGGAGCTGTGTGAAAGTCGAGGTGGCCGTCCTGGACTCCCCGTCCCTAATAGTCCTTGTGGTCTGTGCGGCCGTAAAGTAACACTGAACTTGAACGATTGAGCTCCGAGCTCATGGGCTGTGTGAAAGTCAAGGTGGGCTGGGCTAGGCTCCCCATCCCTAATAGTCCTGATGGTCTCTGTGGACAAAAAGCAACATTAAACTTGAACAGTCCTATCACCTCATGAAAGGCATTTGTCAATTAGGGCACTACGGTCTGTACCTGATGACTCAACATGTATGACAGAGCTCAGGAGCTGTGTGAGAGGCGAGGTGGCCGTCCTGGGCTCCCCGTCCATAATAGTCATTAAACTCTCTGTGGACGCAAGGCTACATTAAACTTGGACAGTCCTGTCACCTCATGAAAGGCATTTGTCAATTAGGGCACTACGGTCTGTACCTGACGACCCTCACAGTGTTCAGCTGGGATAGGCTGCAACAACAACCACTGCTGCTTTCCAGCTTTCAGTCAGCTGGCTCAGTTTACCTTTGCAGTGCATCATGTGTCATACTTAATGGACCTGTAGACACACGAAATTGCATGCCACAGAAACGAATTATGCTGTCACCTCAAGTTTCAGACATTCCTCGAGTTTGTCATTGTACACACATTGACCTTTCTTCTTCAGTTTTTCGCATCAGAAAATGCGTCAACAAAGGCGTAGCTTGAACTGCACAGTTCCCATGTCACTGGTGGAATCTGACCCATACACCTCCTTTACAGAAGCCATAATACGATTATCCATATGAACAGTCCGGATCCAGAAGGACCCACAATGGCTGTGCAATCCAAAGCGACGTACTACAAAGAAAGGTTCAATTCATATGTAAATGAGTCGCTTTGAAGCCCCAGTGTAGCCGAGGACATTTCCCCCTTCACTTTGCTGGGAGCATTTTTATAGGGGATTATTTTTATTTATTGAAGGCTGCAGAATTTAAGAGGATCAGGATCGAAGGTAGCGTTGTGAAAGTGTGTGGCGCTCAGCAATCTGCCTCCTTGCCAGAAGAGGGCAGTTGTTGTTGTTGTAGTGTTTCCCAGCACACGTACATGCTGGGGGTCACCCAGTGTATGCAGTTGTACATGGACGTGCATTCCATTTCGAGAGAAGATGAAAGGACTGTGTGTGTGTGTGTGTGTGACCACTTTTGGTTACCCTGCCAGATAGGCAGCCACATGCCATCTTCAGAGGATGGATCTCCATTTCTGGAGAGTGGATGCTGTTGTGCAAAGTGCTTAGCATGGCTGAAAATAGTTCCACCTGATCATGAAGCACATACAGTTTTAATGCGTAGCCCTGGTGCTCTTTCTTGCTGGTGTCAGCGTGTTGTGACACGTACAGCCCAAGCTGAGGTGGAACTTTGATAATAGGTATGTGCTGGTGACTCCAGGATCCATAGCGTAATACTAGACTTTTGTCTCTGCAGACGTTGGATGTTCTCGATAGGACAAAGTGAAACAATGTGCAGATTCTTGGTGTGGATGCCTTAATCTTCCTGGCAAAGGAGCAGTTGGTTACAGTACATATGAACAGTGAAAAAGCAGAGGAAACTCAGGTAACCCAGCAGCTCCGTGTCAACACCTGCAGTGTCAGCTTAGAGTGGCAGTTAACCCAGCAGCTCTGTGTCAACACCTGCAGTGTGTCAGCAGCTCTGTGTGAACACCTGCAGTGTGTCAGCTTAGAGCTGGAACGAACTCAGCAGCTCTGTGTGAACACCTGCAGTGCATCGGCTTAGAGCTGGAATTAATCAGCAGCTCTGTGTCAACACCTGCAGTGTGTCGGCTTAGAGCTGGAATTAACCCAGCAGCTCTGTGTCAACACCTGCAGTGTGTCGGCTTAGAGCTGGAATTAACCCAGCAGCTCTGTGTCAACACCTGCGGTGTGTCGGCTTAGAGCTGGAATTAACCCAGCAGCTCTGTGTCAACACCTGCAGTGTGTCGGCTTAGAGCTGGAATTAACCCCTGCATGTGTTGGCTTAGAGCTGGGATTAACCCAGCAGCTCTGTGTCAACACCTGCAGTGTGTCGGCTTAGAGCTGGAATTAACCCAGCAGCTCTGTGTCAACACCTGCAGTGTGTTGGCTTAGAGCTGGAATGAACCCAGCAGCTCTGTGTCAACACCTGCAGTGTGTTGGCTTAGAGCTGGAATGAACCCCTGCATGTGTCGGCTTAGAGCTGGGATTAACCCAGCAGCTCTGTGTCAACACTTGCAGTGTGTCGGCTTAGAGCTGGAATTAACCCAGCAGCTCTGTGTCAACACCTGCAGTGTGTTGGCTTAGAGCTGGAATGAACCCAGCAGCTCAGGAGTGTCAAATGAGGGCAGGTACTCTGCTCTAACATCAGGCTCTCAGTTCATTCAGCTTCATTCTTCCACAGTTGTCTTCAAATAAAAATAAAATATATGTTTTAAAAACTGCAGTATAACATGAACTGCGAGTGAGGCTTCAACACATGCAAGGTGGTGAATTTTGTTTCATCCTGGCATTCGCTTCGCAGTTGACTGGACATTAAATATCAAGTCTGTTTCATCTTCATGGCCCTTGACCTAAATACGTACAACCAGTATGGTTGGCTGGGCACTAAAAAAATTAAAAAAGTGAATTATCAGTGGGCTTGGTACTGAGTTGCTTTTGATCGAGACAGAAAGAGTACAGGTTTTATTTGCTGTGCTTTATCTGTGGTTGCACGCCCTGCCAAGAAGTTCACGGGGTATTGGACAGTGGAACCCTGAATGAAAGACTGCCCTTCTGGAGATAGCTTCAATTTTATGACTGCATTTCTGTGACTCACTTTAGACTTTAGGACTGCATTTCTGTGACTCACTTTAGACTTTAGGACTGCATTTCTGTGGTGCACTTTAGACTTTAGGACTGCATTTCTGTGACTCACTTTAGACTTTAGGACTGCATTTCTGTGACTCACTTTAGACTTTAGGACTGCATTTCTGTGACTCACTTTAGACTTCAGGACTGCATTTCTGTGGTGCACTGGATACTTTAGGACTGCATTTCTGTGACTCACTTTAGACTTTAGGACTGCATTTCTGTGACTCACTTTAGACTTCAGGACTGCATTTCTGTGACTCACTTTAGACTTTAGGACTGCATTTCTGTGACTCACTTTAGACTTTAGGACTGCATTTCTGTGACTCACTTTAGACTTTAGGACTGCATTTCTGTGACTCACTTTAGACTTCAGGACAGCATTTCTGTGATGCAGTTAATACTTTAGGACTGCATTTCTGTGACTCACTTTAGACTTTAGGACTGCATTTCTGTGATGCACCATACAAATGGTAAACAATATAAAAAAATATCTATATAAAAAACTGGCTGGTGACGGTCTCTTTAAAGCTGTATGGCACTGTGTGATTTCAGGTGTGGACATCAGCCGGCCGCTGAAGAACAGTTTCATTCACACGGGCCATGGAGACGTGCTGGGGGAGAACACCTGGGGCAACATTGCCGCCATTGATGAGTGAGTCTGTCTGTCTGTCTGTCTGTCTGTCCATCCATCCGCTCGTCCATCCATCCATCTTTCTTGTCTGAATCTGTACCAGCCAAGGCCTGTGGGAGGGTATTGGTTGGAAATTTCTCTAGTGTCTCTCCCAGTTGTTTGCTTGTGTGTCCACCATGTGTGTGCCTGTCAGTCTGTCCGTCTACCTGCCTTTGTGTCTGTCAGTCCATCCAGCTACCTGTCTGTGTGTCTCTGTTGTCTGAATCTGTACCAGCCCTGGCCTGTGGGAGGTTAACACTTGCCAGGTTAAATTGTGCCACTGCCAGGTAGCAGGTGGCATGGCATGGCAAGTGGCATGGGGTAGATCCACCCATAAGGCTGCTCGACACCTTGGCGAAGGGTTGCTGGGTAAAACTGGTGGTGCAAATGATGGTGGGGGACAGTTTATAATAATAAGACTCTTGTCAGTGTGGGTGGTGTGTGTTAACTGATGAAGCAGATGTACTCTCTGCTTCCTTAACTGTCAACAGCAAAAAACTGCAGGGGATATTTTTATTTTTGTAAAGAAGAAACTGCAGTGGATTTTTTTTTTCAAAAAAAAAGAAGGAAGAAACTGCAGTGGATTCCCCCCCCCCCCCCCCTTCCCAAATAAAGACAAAGAAAAAAGAAGAAACTGCAATGGAAGTTTTTGTTTTTGAAGAAAAAAAAAGATAAGAAAAAAAAGAAGATTTTTTTAAATCAGCAACATTGAACAGATTATTTTTTTTAGTATGGGGCAGTACATTAAACAAAGTTTGCTGTAATTGATACAACACTTTAGCTTGAAGTTGATGGGTATGTGTAAAACAGTGACACTTTTTCATCTCCCCTCAGTGTATGATTTCATTATCTGCTTGTACTTTGACACCATTTTTTTTTGGGGGGGGGGGACCAGGTGCATGTATTATGACATATCATATCATGATCCCCACGGAACCCCTGGACATCAGTGGCATGCAACCTGAACCCAGTAAACATGCCAGATCTGATTCAGATCATTTTGGCTACAGCCAGTTATGGCCGTGAAGGCCAACATGGGGCAGAATTGGGGCAGATTGTATATGCTGGATGCAACTTTACATCTGATTTGGTTCCATTCTTCCAAAGATGGCCTCAATCATAGTGTGCAAGACTGGCCAGGATCTGATCCAGATGGCCTGGTCAGATTTTGGCCAAAGACATCTGGTCCAGTAGCAAGCCAGTGTGCAAGAAACATTGTGCCTGGTTCTGGCAGAATGCAACCAGTTTCCCACATTCAGGCTCAGTTGCATTCTTCTACAGATCACTGGATCTTATTGTACAGAACCTGTCCTGGATCTGATTTGGTTCTGGCTGACTGTGTCAGGTTTTGGGCCGAAAAATCCGGTCCAGAAGCAAGCCAGTGTACAAGAATCATCAGGCCTCCTCTGGCCAGTGCTTCCAATGTGGATGTGAATCAGATCCAGCATGTTTACTGGGGGGAAGACAACCCCAGGGTCATTGTGTGAAGCATGCGGAGTAATCGGTCCTGCTGCTGGGCTGTGTGCAGGGTGTACCTGCGGAACCCCATGGAACCCCCGGACATCAGTGGCATACAACAGGAAGACAACCCCAAGGTCATCGTAGAGGACAGGACTAAAAGTAAGCCAGGGCTGTTGATTTTCTGGCTTCGTGGTTGTTTTGTTTTGTTTTGTATTGAGGAGGTACCTCTGGTGGAGTTTAGGTCCCTCATATTTACACACATGCCAGGTGAGAGTCACTGTAGGCAACTGGGGTCTTTTTTGTTGTATTTGTGTTAAATATTTTGAGTGCTAATTAACTCCCTTTTCCTGTTTCCTGTATGATTCTTCTGTCTTTCCCTCGCTCTCCACCCCTTTCTGTCTCTGTATGCCTAAACATGGTGGTTGGTTTTCTGGCTTCTTGGTTGGTTTGCCATCATGCCGAGTGATTTAAACAAAAACAAAACAAAATGCCAATTTTTTGTCTGGTCGTTCTGTCTTTCCTTCTCACTCCGTCTCTGCTTCTGTCTCTGTGTGCCAAGACGTGGCTGTCGATTTTAAGCCAGCAACAACAACAACCCAACTAAACAAGGAACTAAAGAAACGAGACTGCCTCAGTGTGGATCAATCAATACACAGAGTGAACAGTATCCAAGCAGTCTTTTGTCTTGAAAAGGTTTCCATCTCATTCATGATTTCCTCTGTAGTGCTAACCTGAAATGCTCCCATTCATGTCTCCTCTGCGTACACCGTCAGCCAGAATCGATCACATTCATGATTTTTGTCTGTTGTCAACCGGAATCGCTCCCATTCATGAGTCCTCTGTACTGTCAACCTGAATCACTCCCATTCATGAGTCCTCTGTACTGTCAACCTGAATCACTCCCATTCATGATTCCTCTGTACCGTCAACCAGAATCGCTCCCATTCATGAGTCCTCTGTACTGTCAACATGAATCACTCCCATTCATGATTCCTATGTACCATCAACCAGAATCGCTCCCATTCATGAGTCCTCTGTACTGTCAACCTGAATCACTCCCATTCATGATTCCTCTGTTCTGTCAACCAGAATCACTTCCATTCATGATTCCTCTGTACTGTCAACCAGAATCGCTCCCATTCATGACTCCACTGTGTATGTTGTCAACCAGAATCGCTCCCATTCATGATTCCTCTCTACTGTCTGCCTGAATCACTCCCATTCTGATTCCTCTGTATATAATATCAACCTGAATCACTCCCAGTCAAGATTCCCCTGTATATACTATCAACCTGAATCACTCCCAGTCAAGATTCCCCTGTATATACTATCAACCTGAATCACTCCCAGTCAAGATTCCCCTGTATATACTATCAACCTGAGTCAGTCTCATTCATGATTCCTCTGTATATATTGTCAACCAGAAAAACTCTGATTCCCCTGTATATACTGTCAACCTGAACCACTCTCATTCGTGATTCATCTGTATATGTTGTCAACCAGAATCACACCCTTTCTGATTCCTCTGTATATATGGTCAACCAGAATCACTCCCAGTCATGATTCCTCTGTATATACCATCAACCTGAATCACTCACAATCGTGATTCCTCTGTATATATATTGTCAACCTGAATCGCTCTCATTCATGATTCCTCTACTGTCAACCAGAATTGCTCCCATTCATGATTCCTCTGTACATATTATCAACCAGAATCACTCCCATCCATGATTCCTCTGTATATATTGTCAACCAGAATCATTCCCAGTCACGATTCCTCTGTATATACCATCAACCTGAATCGCTCACATTCATGATTCCTCTGTATATACTGCTGACCTGAATCACTCGCATTCATGTTTCTCCTGTATAGCATATCAAGCTGAATCGCTCACATTCGTGATTCCTCTGTATATACTATTAAACCAAATCACTTCCATTCATGATTCCTCTATATACTGTCAACCAGAATCACTCCCATTCATGATTCTTCTGCACTGTTAACCAGAATCGCTCCCAGGTTTCCAATTCAACTATTCCAAGTTGAAAAGTGAGAAGCCCTCATCGTCTAAAGGGCCTAAACGACCACCGCCGCCCTCACAAAAACCGGCCTCCGGCAGCCAGAGAGGTTCCCTCAGAGGCAAGCGACAGCCATCGTCATCCGGACCCAGGTGAGTGATGGTGATACCTGTTTTGGGGAAACGGGGGTCGATCTTCGTTTGGTACATGTTGTTGTTCGCCCTGATATAACTGCACTGGTTGACTGGGTGTAAAACACCAACTTACTGTGATACATGTTGTCATGTACTGAGCTTTCTCACACAAGACTAAACAACACCTTAGCAGTTCAAACAGTTATCACTTCTGAAGAGATGCGTGGCAGGAAAAGCACAGCATGCCTGGAAGGATGTCATGGTGGTGGCATGCTTGCTGCTGCACGTGTCTGATAAGAGTCAAGTTTTACAGAGTGATGTCCCTTATTCGTGTGCATTACAATGTAACTGAAATCTACTACTACGATGACGCACGTCTTTTTTGAATCCCATCTTTCCGCACCAAAACCTTTGGACAGCATTCTCTTTCACAACTGGGTCCCTCTGTCAGGAACCAGCTGCCACTTATCATTAGATGCGCTGTTGACTCCTTCCAATCATTTTCACAGCTGTTACTGTCTACATGACGATGCCTGAGGCATATATTTGTAATGAGGATATTTGATGGTTGGGGCGAGATAGCTATTTGGTAGAGCTGAATTCTGACGGAAAGGCTAGGTGCAATACTGGTGCAGGTTTGATTCCCCAATTTTTCTCCTGGAGTCAGTTTTAGTGCAGGATCTCTTTTGGTGTCTGTATGTGCACCCTCTGTGTTCCCCAGAGTAAATTTCAATGCAGACTCTCTTTCAGTGTCTCTACAGCTCCCACGTGCAATCGCATGCATCAGCATCTGTGTGCGCGTTAAAAATCCCAAACACTGGCAGCCATACCATTGTTTGGACACATGACGATTCTGCACTCACCGGCAGGAGTGGGTAGCACTGCTCTGGCAGCTGTTGTAGCGTTACCTAAGTTTTGCTGCCTGGGCGATTTTAGCCTTGCTGCTCAAAAACTACAGCCCCTGAGTTCAGAACTCATTATCGCCACTTCTACGTAAGGTGGAGCTACCAAATTTTGCGCATGTTGTTACAAATGAACAGGCAAACACTGTGCTCGATTTTCATTCAATATTGTTCATTCGCTATCTTTCAGCAGTCAATGAAAGAAGAAAAAAGGAATATTAGCAGTGTCACTACTGTATTGTCAGCATGGAAGAGTCTGAAAACTGTCATTTCCACGCTATCTTGCCGACCGGTTCCACAAACTCGCTGACTTGAATTTGATGAAGAATCAGCAGCATCCTCATGAAGATCACTGTTCTCATCAAGAAACGTCTCGGCTGAACCCTCCCTGAGTGTATAGCGTGGGCACTTGCTGATGATGTTGGAGAAATTTGCAAAAAAGGAAGACATTCAGCCAGATTTCCTCTTAATGTCGCGTGCTGGAATAGCAGAAGAAAGAGGGTTGTAGTTATACCTCGTTTTTTTCATTAGTATGCATAGTTTTACAACTTCTAAACCCGGTTGGATGAAATGAGTTTCTGTGCCGGACACCGAGTCAGATGCAGGCAGACGAAACAGTTTAAGGGGCTGAAAGGGTTAATGAAGCATTGAAAGAAAACAAGTGTGTGATGTTCTCTTTTTCCTCCTCTTTGTCGCAGACGGCCCGAGTCAGCCCGATCATCCACCACCGAGGACGACCGACCCCTCATTGACCTGAGCGATGAAACGGTCAGCCTAGGGGCGGACAACAAGTCCTTGCAGCCAGCGCAGAGTGGCCTGTCCCTGTTCGACACGCTGTGCACAGGAAGCGACGCCCCCCACTACGGCAACATCGAGCTGCCCAAGCTGCTTCTCAATGACTCCCCCACCAGGGACCCCTTCGACATTCCCCCCAGCGTGAGGCTCCAGGCAACCGACACCCACTCCCTCAACGGCGCCTGGCCTCGGACAGACAACTCAGACAGCTCCTGGGCGAGGGGGGATAACTCGGGGTCAAGATCAGACAACTCTTGGCCGACCGCAGGCTCCCAGGCCGTCAACGGCCACCACAGGAACTCGGTGGGTGATTTTTCCAGGGACGACGGCTTCTCTTCTTCGCACAGGGTGTATTACTCCCTCCCACCGTTGGAAGACAGTGGCGGTCTGGAAGGGGAGGTAACGAACCAGCATTCAGCATCTTCGTCTTTGACTACCTCCGCTAGGACTCAAATCCAGTGCGAGCTTGAACGCAGGTTGTCGGCTTCATTTGCCTCCAGCAGTGCCAGCGCTGCTAGTGCAAACCTCCCTGCGAGGCGGGGCTCAGAAACTCCAACCACTTCGCAGAAACACTTTTCGCAGTCCAACGGTGCTGCCCCTGGGTCGGATCACTCATCCGTTCGAGACTCGTCATTTCAAGGTGGCGGCGGTTCAGCCAGCCAGAACAGTTTCTGGAATGATCAGGCCGGTCAGAACAAAGCCTGGCCCTGGGGTTCATCATTCGGCAACTCCATAGCTGTTCTTCCCAAGCTTCCTCCACCGGGCTCTCTGAAACTCCACGCTGCTGCTGGTGGCGGTGCGTCCAGCGGCAAGCAACTGGACTCAAAAGCGGAGAAGGCTTTTGACTGGTTGAACGATGCCATCAGTACCCTAGCCTTGTCGCGGGCTGGAAACGGACCTTGGCCGACGTCCATGGCCAACAGCGGCAGCAAGCCCGGGATGGCCAAGGAGGGAGGTGGTGCGGGGGATCCCAAAGGGGGTTTCGCAATTCCCCGGTCACCCCCGCCGAGGTACGATGAAGTGCCTACGGACGAGGAGGAACGTGACAGTGAATCCTCGGCTCCGTCTTGGCAGAATGTGAGCAAGGTGTCGCCCAGGACCTCCCGTCCACCCATGTACGATGAAGTTCCTGAAGAGCCGTATTTCTCGCAGGCGCCGAGGTATGGAAATGCTGCAGCCCTCGATGAGGCTTTTCCTCCGGTGCAGACGTCAGCCCAGTATCAGCAGTACGCTTGCGCATCCGAGTTCTCGGATGATTTTGACGACGATGAGTTTGATGACGATTTCAACGATGCTAGTCCAAGCAAAGCCTGTGATGAGGCCCCGCCCCCTCTGCCCCCCAAGGATTACCAGGGGGAGGGGGGTCCCGAGGAAGGGAGGGGTTCACCGGAGAAACCTTACATCTTCCCCGTGCTGCAGGATGGAAAGCAGCTCAGCCATACGCACTACTTCCTCATCCCCCCCAAAGACCGACCAACCGCCACCGCCATGGTCAAACCTTTCCAGGTGGACTCTCGGCCAATCGGCGATGACGACGAGGCAGACGACACGAGCCAGGCTGATTACCAGAACATAAACGTTGCCGCCTCACACCTCTCCATATCCTCACGTGACTCCTCGGATGGGTCTTCACAGACGTACCAGCCGCAGTCGTCGAGCCCTCGGAGACGAAGACCGGCGGAGGAGAGGTCGCGGTCCAGCCAAGGTCGCTTATACTCCAAGTCCTCGTCCTCGAACCTCTCCTTTTCCTCGCCGTCAAAATCTGTCTCCCTCCGCAGCCATGATGACTCGCGCTCCAGCGTCAGCAGCTACAGCGACACCAGCAGCGCCGACTTCGCCCCAGACGGTGGGAACTTCGGGACGGTGTCGCCGCGGGAGCGGGTGGCGCAGGTGCAGAGCATGGTGCTGGGCGTGACGGACGAGGAGTGCCACACGGCCCTCTGCCACTGCCACTGGGACGTCAAGCGCGCCGTGCGCTACCTCAAGGTGGAGCAGCTGTTCCGGCTGGGCATTGCCACGCGGCAGCACTGCGAGACGCTACTGGAGGCGCTCCAGTGGAATCTGGAGCTTGCCAGCTCCGTCATGCTGGACGAGGTGCGGGGCCGAGTGCAGTGCGAGTCGGCTGTGTGAACAGGGGGCTGATCCCATTGCCGAGCTTGCTCAGTGGATGGAGCTGTTAGGGTGTGGCCATTGTTGCGTGGCACGGGTGTTTTTTTCCCCGCTGCTGAGCTTTTCCTGGTTGAAGGGAGGGAGTTGCAGGCTTCGCTGGACCATCAGTTTGCTCCGCGAGTGGTCTCATCTGCTGTTTTGGGTGAAAGATGCAGCGAAGCGGGGTGTTTGTTTCTGGAGTGGATGGGTGAAGTTTGTTTTGTGTGTGCGATTAGTGGGTGTATTCTGCTTGAAGGAAGAATCGTGAGTCACCTTCATGGTGACATCTAGGTGTACGTCAGCATCCTAGCACAACAGAGAAGCATCATCAAACGGATGTAAACATTCTGAGAGAAGTATCGTCACATCAAGCTTCGAAGTCGATAATTCCGTATCCAAAGCATCAGATTCCAACCACACTGCAACAGGACTGCCCCATTCATCCTCACTTGAAACAAACACTGCCAAGGACTGGGCAGCTGTGCGTATGCAGCCGATACCTGCGTGAGTTGCACAAAGAGATTCAGTAGTTAGCCTGAGTCATATCATTAACTAGACTAAGGACAGTTAATTGCACCCAAATACGGGTGTTGGAGAATTGGAACAGCATGGTAGAAAGTGTTCTGTACTGAAGCCAGAGAGCTTAGTCCACTGAATAGCTGAGGAACGCATTGTTCAGACGGTGAATTGCGTGTAGAGGGCAGGAGACTGAGTTCTGCTGTAATGGGAGTCTCTCATGCTTGAACAGTGGAGACTCTTTCAGCACTGAGGGGACTGTTTGGACGGTGTTCAGTGAAACCCAACGTAGAGCATCTCCTGCTTAAAAAATGGAGAGTATTTCAGGGTGGATGCGACTCTCAATTCTGATGATATTATTCAGCAAAACATGAACAGAGCAACTTTTTGTGATGTTGAAGAACTCTGCTGCCGTGCAGGTTATGTAGATAATTGATGTGTATGGTAACTGTTCGTGGTTTGCAACCTGAGATTCTCAGTGAGAAGAAAATGTGTCTGTTTGCAACTGTTCCCACAGAGCATTCGGTGTGTATCATAGTGCAAAATGGTGCTTGGAGAATTCGCTGGGAGTTGCAAGCTTATGAATACCAAACTACGCAATGCAAACTTTTTGGACCGCTGCGTTGATGACGAGGGACTTTTTGTTCAACCGATCGCAAGAGTTGAATCAGGTGATATCAGTGCAGTGGGATCTTCCTAAGACAAAGTGGATAACACAGCGGGATCTTCCTAAGACAAAATGGATAAAAGTGGGCTAGTTGCAGAATTTCATCGCCCTGATATGACCTTACTGATTGAGTGGGCTTTAAAAAAACTCATTATTTACTTCCATTTGGATTTGATCATCACATTAACTGCATGGGATTAGTCATTAGGATCACATCAGGATGATAGTGGCGTGGAGAATCAGACTGGTTTCTTGGGTGGGAGGAGGGGGGACAGGGGTAAAGGAGTAGCATGCAGGGTTAGTTGAACCGGTTAACTAAGTTGAAACCGTTAAGTGTGTGGTGAACATGGCATATTTGCTGGGATAAATTTAAAGATTTCTAATGGTACCTAATAATAGTGGTGGGATCGTAGAGAGCGCCCTTTTTCTCAAATGAGCCCTAGGCTCGTACGTTTCACACTCAAGTGAAAAACAACTGACATCAAATCATGCAGTATTAATTTGCACAAATTTGTCATCAAACATCCCCCCCCCCCCCCCCCCCCCCCCCCCCATACATGCACACACACACACGCACACACACACACACATATGCACGCACACACACATGTACATGCATGCACACGCACACACACACACACATTGCATATGCACACACAATTGCTTGCACACACACACACACAATTGCATGTGTGTGCGCTCGCATGCATGCACTCATTCGCATGCATGCACACATACACACATTTGCACATGCACACACACACACACACACACACACACACACACACACACACACACACATTTGCATGTATGCACACACACACACACATATTCACATGCATGCACACACACACACACACACTCACACACACACACACACACACACACACACACACACACACACAAACACACACATTTACTTGAGGCAGGCTTTAGGGGTAAGAGACAGAGAAAAGCCAAGTCTCTGGCAAGTTTATCCAAGTAAATATGCTGTAGACCAGGCTATAATAACCAAGGATGTACTGTACCTAAGCTGCCTGGATAAAAACCTTATGGGTGTTTCATAACCTATGGCACTGCTATATCTCCAGCTGCAAGTTGAAATTTTGAGAATGTCTCACAGAGAACGGGAAATGGAGTGAGAAATTGCATGGCGTCCTTTCAGCCACTAATGGAGAACACTGTGTCTGTCCTGACCTATGATGTCCTGAGGACATACATGGATGGGGTTGAGTTGTTTTTTTTTTGTTTTTTAACACAAGGGAAGAGAGCAATATACAAATTATATATTACATCAAACCTTTCATTTTAAGGGGGAATTATTTAAAAAAATTGGGGGGGGGAGTCATTTAGGAAATTCAGGAGTTTTGTCTTAGGACGGTTCTGCTGTACGTTGGTTTGCTGCTGGGTTTATGTGTGGATCAAGTAGCCTTGTGCTGATGACCTGTTATTGTTATTTTAGACAGCTGCAGGCATGCTCCGAAGATGGCTTTCGGCAACCTTCCTCTCTCCAACCCCTGCCATAACTGGTCGCGCCACAGGTTTCCGGAAAGAAAGTCACGGTAACTGGCAGTTTTGTTATCGGTGCTCAGACGGCAGTAAGTTGTAGTGGACAACTCAGATTTTATCAGGCATTTCTTGTGACTGCTCGCGGTACTCATGCCAGCACAGGTGAGACCCACACCGTTTGGACTGTGATGGAACTGTTATGTTTGAAGCAGTAATGGCCAGTGTTTATGCGCATGCTTTGTCTTCAGCAGTGCTGCTTCCTGTCGAAGCATTCTGGTTGTGTGAGTCATCCTGCTGATTTCTAGCCTTCAGTTCATGGAGCATTTGAAAGGAACTTGTACACATGAAGCAGACTGCTAGAGGTGCCAGCAAACAAAAGCAGATCGGTTAAAAAGTTGTACGCAGAACGGAAACAGACTACTACAGTACTAGAGATGCCAGTAAACAAAAACAGACGGGTTAAAAAGTTGTGCACAGAACTGAAACAAACTGCTAGAGATGCCAGTAAACAAAAACAGACCGGTTAAAAAGTTGTACACAAAACTGAAACAAACTGCTGTGGTAGAGATGCTAGTAAACAAAAACAGACCAGTTAAAAAGTTAGATACAAAACTGAAACAAACTGCTAGAGATGCCAGTAAACAAAAACAGACCGGTTAAAAAGTTGTACACAGAACTGAAACAAACTGCTAGAGATGCCAGTAAACAAAAACAGACCGGTTAAAAAGTTGTACACAGAACTGAAACAAACTGCTAGAGATGCCAGTAAACAAAAACAGACCGGTTAAAAAGTTGTACACAGAACTGAAACAAACTGCTAGAGATGCCAGTAAACAAAAACAGACCGTTAAAAAGTTATACACAAAACTGAAACAAACTGCTAGAGATGCCAGTAAACAAAAACAGACCGGTTAAAAAGTTGTACACAAACTGAAACAAACTGCTAGAGATGCCAGTAAACAAAAACAGACCGGTTAAAAAGTTGTACACAGAAACTGAAACAAACTGCTAGAGATGCCAGTAAACAAAAACAGACCGGTTAAAAAGTTGTACACAGAACTGAAACAAACTGCTAGAGATGCCAGTAAACAAAAACAGATGGGTTAAAAAGTTATATACAAAACTGAAACAAACTGCTAGAGATGCCAGTAAACAAAAACAGGTTAAAAAAAAATCACAACCCATGCCACAGGGTGCTGAGGAATGGCATCAGACTTGCAAGTGATTTTGGTGGACAGGTTGGCATAGAACTAAGTAGTTACCCTACCTTTTAATAGCGTGACCAGCTGTGTCACTGGCAGGGGTTAGAGAGACCGGATGCAGGGGGAACCGAGGCTTAACGGGAGTGTGTTCTTGCACGCTGTCTTCATGTAGAGTGATGCACAGTTGTGGACGGGAGGCTGGGCTTAAACATCAGCGCAGACCTTTCAACCGCCAGCTGAGCAGTTGGCAACCATTCGTGTTAATCAGCATTGAACACGTTACTGAGTTCAGGTTCAGCGTTGCTCTACGTCCACGGAGGCCATAAGGACTGTTTAAGGGGGTGGTGGGGTTGAGGGGAGGGGTGGGGGGGGGTGGGGGGGGGTCAAGATGGCCTCCTCGACTTTCACACAGCTCCTGAGCTGAGAGTTGTTGAGTGGTGGTATTACGCGTGGCTTTGTACTGTGAATCGTTTTCCTGCGACTGTTGCTTTACGCGATGCCAGGAAGTAGCTGCAGATCGCAGTTTGCGTGCGTTGTTTTTGTGCCCTCTTTCCTAGTGTCTTACCCGTCGTGTTACGCTGATGTCTTGTCTGGTGTCACGGGTACACCCAGTCGCTTATGATGTATACAGTACTTTGTTAAACATCTTTTGGGTTACTTCTTGCTGCTTCATAAAAGTGTACACTGCCGTAGTGTTAGTCTTGATGACTCGTTTCCTCAGAAACAAGCGAAGCTTGCAAAGACATTGCAGAAGATTCCTTTTTGTTGCCAGTTGCGTTAACGTGGACGCTGGAAGCGCAAGTGGCAAAGGACACACTTTACTTACTGGCACTGGAACTCTGAAAGGTTTGGGTGTTGAGTGAGTATCAAAACACACAAAGGGTCCAGAAAAATTGACTGTTATAACAGTTTGATGCAAGAATAACTTGTATTGCTTTAACATTGTATGAGTTACGTGTCTGACCACAAATATAATGTGCTCTTGGTTTTAATTTTGGAGTAGATTTTTAATAGCACCATTATTCCGTTGTGATTTTAAATACAGGGCAGAAAATCAAAGATCTTACCACCAAATGCTCATTTCCTACCGGTAGATGAACTGTGGTGTATCATTATCTGTAAGAAGGCAAGAAACAAAAAATTAACCCCTTCACTGCCCCAGCCTGTAAAAGTTCTGGGCTGAAAGATGCACGGATGTGCTTGCAAACAGTATATTTTCCGGTCCCATAACATCTATTTTCAATTCTGTGCGCTTTGATGGAGATCCTTTCACATGCCAGTCCGAAGAAGAAGACAAAAAGGTGTAAAGGTTTCACATTTCGCAATTTTATGGGTCGTTTTTAAATGACATCATGGCAGTGAAGGGGTTAAAGGAGAAGAAGAAAAAGCTGGAAGATGTTGAAAAATGGGTTAAAGGAGAAGGAAAAATCTGGAAGACGTTGAAATGATCTTTCAACCTCTTCCAGCTTTTTTCTTCTTCTTTAACCCCTTCACTGCCATGTCATTTGAAAACAACCCATCAAAGTCATGCTAGATCCTCAAGCGATATCATGCCATCTTGGCAGCACTTGGCAAAAGTAACCAGGCTGATGTTTTCAGTGTGAGCAGTGCGACAGAAACCATAATGGGGATTTTGTCTGCATGAAATGCGCTTATGAAAAATTGAGATTGGATTGGATAATATGATATAATAACCCATTCTGTTTTTAGATTTTATTGTAAAGATGTTGGTTGGAACGCCTCTCACAGTTGTTCAGGGTGAAGGTGTTGATGTTACAAATGTACTGTTGATTTAATCCCTCCAAACTCTACAGCTGTTAGTTTTTGTATGTTATTTCTTCAACATTTATTGCTGTTCGAACAATTCAGTGTACAGTCAAAACCCGCTTATGTGACTGACTCTGGAGCCAACTCTTCCTGGGGTCAACCCTGGGGTCTGACTTCACATGCTTCACAAAGCAGACTTCACATGCTTCACAAAGCAGACACAGATCAGACTTCACATGCTTCACAAAGCAGGCACAGATCAGACTTCACATGCTTCACAAAGCAGGCACAGATTTTAGACTTTTACATGCTTCCAAATGCACACAGATTCAGACTTCACATGCTTCACAAAGCAGATGCACAGATCAGACTTCACATGCTTCACAAAGCAGGCACAAAGCAGACTTCACATGCTTCACAAAGCAGGCACAGATCAGACTTCACATGCTTCACAAAGCAGGCACAGATCAGACTTCACATGCTTCACAAAGCAGGCACAGATCAGACTTCACATGCTTAACAAAGCAGGCACAGATCAGACTTCACATGCTTAACAAAGCAGACACAGATCAGACTTCACATGCTTCACAAAGCAGGCACAGATCAGACTTCACATGCTTCACAAAGCAGGCACAGATCAGACTTCACATGCTTCCAGTGCAGTGAATGTATTAGCAGGTTTGTTTACAAGATGCAAACACATAAAAGGTTCAAAAGAAAGCTATTTATCTGGACAAAACACAACATACATGATGTTATGTTTTGTCTGAATAAATAGCATTCTTTGGACCTTTTATGTGCTTGGGTCTTATTTTAGCAGTCATTCTGGTTTCAAGTTTTTTTGGTGTTTTTTTTACATGCATGAAATAGAAGCAAAAATTTCAGACAGAGAAACTTGCCATCATTGAGGGTTGGTCAGTGAGCGGGTTTCGACTGTACTGCGTTTCTAAACTCCCTGCGTTCCTAAAGCTAGGAAAGCCGCAAATCATGTGATGTTGAGACTTCTGATACCTAAGCCTTCTGTTGCAAATTGTTCAAGGCACTGCGTGATCGACTGAAACTTGAATAACTGACCTCTTGCCCCCTCCAACTGATGGAGAGCTTCAGCCAATCAGTGCCCTCGTACAGGCATGCCTCCTTAGACAAGCCTGCAGACCATCCCAGTACCATAGCGTAATGTAAACAGCATGTGCCTGTACTATTTTCAGAAATGATCGAGCACCTGAATAATAATATAAAAGAGTACATTATGATTGCTATGTAGTAGTAATAGTGTGCTCTTTTATGTGCTGTTTCTCCAGATTGGAGCATATGGCCCACCACTTTCCACAAGTATGTGTGCACACATGCACACACACACACTCACATGCATGCACATGCACGCACATGCACACACACACACTCACATGCCTGCACACATGCACGCACATGCACACACTCACATGCATGCACACATGCACGCACATGCACACACACACACTCACATGCATGCACACATGCATGCACGCACGCACACACACACAGTCAATAGGATAGCTTGAAGAGGTGACATTTCAAATGTGATTTAAAAGTTGTGAGTGTGTTTGATGATCTAACTTTGCAAGGTTAATAGGATACGAACAGGCCTTGGGTCTGTGCAGTTTGAAGCAGGAGTTTGAACCTGTGTTATGTTGCTTGCTTGGCTTCATTGTCTAGTTGGGCAGAAGTATCGTGGCTGAAGGCAAGGGGTCAGTTCAGGTAACAGGAATGTTTTGGCTTTTGTCAGAGATTGCTAAACCAGCGTCATTCATGTTAAGGTATATAGTGACGTTACTGATGTTAAAGGTATAGTGACGTTACTGATGTTAACGTTAGTTCATGTCAAGGTATAGTGACGTTGCTGATGTTACGGTTAGTTCATGTCAAGGTATAGTGACGTTGCTGATGTTACGGTTAGTTCATGTCAAGGTATAGTGACGTTACTGATGTTAATGTTAGTTCATGTCAAGGTATAGTGACGTTACTGATGTTAACGTTAGTTCATGTCAAGGTATAGTGACGTTACTGATGTTAACGTTAGTTCATGTCAAGGTATAGTGACGTTACTGATGTTAACGTTAGTTCATGTCAAGGTATAGTAACGTTACTGATGTTAACGTTAGTTCATGTCAAGGTATAGTAACGTTACTGATGTTAACGTTAGTTCATGTCAAGGTATAGTAACGTTACTGATGTTAATGTTAGTTCCTGTCAGGGCGAGAACTTGGGAACTGATGAAACTGTTTGAAAACTGTGCGTTGACACTTTTGTAAGTAGTGATGGAAAACTGTGAAATAAAAAATGGATTTGTTGTTACAGGTGAAAGTGTATGCTGCTTACTGCTTGTATACTTGGGCCTCATTTTGTTGTCATGCTTTTTTTATTTTTTTATTTTAAGAACAAACAAACAAAATGATTCACCTTTGGAAGCGAGCCGATTGGTGATCCACCCTTTTAAGCGTGTTGAGCTCGCTCAGTGGGGAAAGTGCTATAGAAAATTGATGTACATGATGATTAAGTCTATGTCTGCAGTCATGCATATTTTGTAAAACAGAAGTCTTGTTTCTGAATTTGTCTTTATCCCATGGGTATAACACTGAGACCTGCACTGAATCAGCGTTGATACTCGGCACTGTGGGGAGGTGCGCAGAGTACGCAGAACTTGCTTTTAACTTTGTCAGTTTCATGGTGCCATTAGCTTTATTATCAGTATTGCATCATCCCTTTTATCGTGCGACTAGTTTTGTGGAACTCGATGATATTATGTCCTGTAAAATAAGAGCTTTTGTTCCCTAAGCCATTTTTGCATATGTTTTCGTTTGCTTGTGGTGTATGAACTTTGCTGTCCCAAATTGGGATTTTCTCTGTTGGAAATTTTAGTTCTCCTCTTTCTGGGTGATGACTTCCCAGTTTCACATCTCCGCTTTAAAGTCAACTTCTTGTGACGAAACGTGCACATGAAGATTGTTGAGCTCATCTTGAGGTGACATTTTCTCTGCTGCTTGTTTATGCGTAGGAGATAGTCATTTGATTTGATCTTCAGAAATAGTTAGATATTAGCCAAGATTAGAAAGGAGAGTGTGTGTGTGTGTGTGTTCTCTTTTAAATCCCCCTTTCCCTCTTAAAGTGAAGTTTGCAATTTTGGTCTAAGAATGGCATCTCCAAAAACTGTAACATTGTTAAAATGATGCCCCACCTCCCTTTGTGTGCGTGGCATGCGTGTACAACTGTACAAGCTGTTCTTGCCAAAAGCACATCTTCATCTTCATGGCTTTTTGTTCTGGATCCAGTTTTTTACTGTGCGCTGCTGATTTTCTTGAGGCTACAACAGCTTAAGAGCCCAAAACAAAGGAGCCCCTAAATACGGTGGGAAGAGAGAGCATTATTTCAGGAGGCATGGGCTAGGGACGATGTTCACAGTTCCAGGTATATATTATATAGCACCCCTTTCCAAAATCCAAACACATAAAAGGTTAAAAAATACATGATTTAGAATGACACAACAAAACGTAAAAGTGCTGGGTGTAATCCCCTTTTTCAGTCTACAAAACAACAGTTAAAACAACTGTTAAATGCTGAAAAATGAGATGTAGGATACTTACCTGGTGTTGGTTGAGCTGTTTTGATTGTTCTGTTCTTGAGTTTAGTGTTTGGAAGGAGGCTGGCATGACCCCTTTCCAAGCTTCGTTTTCTGCCTGTCCACAAAGTGAAGAAACTGAGTTCATATTTCGTAAATGTTTCTTTGTGCTGTATAGATATATGTATATGTTGCTGATCCATTTTGTGCTTTGCGTTTAAGCCTGCTGACTAAAACTCCTGTGCACATCAGACATAGTTCTGATCTTTTCATTTCAGCTACTGAGCTTTACTTTATTTACCTCTGGGGTAATTGTCAATGCTTTGTATGTGTGTGCTTGAATGAATGACAGAGAGACAAAGACTTTACATCATAGTTCTGATTTTTAAAATATGTTATCGCAACTACCAAGCTTTACTTTATTTACCATTGGGATAGTGTGTGAGTGTGTGCATGCGTGCATGTGTGTGTGCGTGCATGCATGCGTGCGTGTGTGTATGTATGTAATACATGTGTGTGTTCATGAGTGAGTGAGTGAGAAAGACAAGAGTGCCCGTGAATTCAGAAAGCGGAAGAGGGAGATGTTTTACGCACGTGTACTTCTGCCAGGACTTGCCAACATCTGCCAGGCACCGGCGCTGAGTTGCAACAGGAATGCATGCTGATGGCGGCAACTCTTCCAGACCACTTGCACTGCACGGAGCTGCATCATTCTTACAGCGAAACTGGCTTGCACCTCACCCAGGAACTGGGTCGCATGCATTCCTGTTTGAACTCGGCGCCAGTGCCAGGCAGTGTTGACAAGTCAAGACGGAAGTACATGCATGCAAAAAACAAACAAAAAACAAACATTAATAAACTGAACCCAGTTGAAGCAGTTTAGTGCACGCTATCAACTAGATCGAACCTTCATCAGTTTCAGCTTTAAACAAAGACTTCCTACGTCTTGGACATGAAGGCCATTTTTCGTCTCCCTACTTTTTAACTGCTTTGGTTTTGGCTAACGCAGTTTCCCTGGAATAAAACAGGTCGCCCCACTTGTCCGTTACAACTTATTGATGCGGATTCCTGTTGGCTCCAAAACCTGTGAAATTTTGTATTGTAACGGTGATTTAATCAATTTTCCCACCTCAGTTGAGTCTGTACAGTGCATATTGTGTGGGGGTTCCTGCTTTAAAAAATGTGATACTTGTATCAGTTGCAGTCAGGCGAAACGTAAATATGGAGATGTGCTTCTTGTTCATCGTTGTTGATTGTGTTTGTTGTTGACTGGTGTGTCTAGACCTGTGGTCCAGGTTTTTACTGTGATTTGTGTTTGAACTGGTGTAAAAGAATGCTGAATGTGAGATTTGTCCACAGATGGCCCTGGCGGTTGACAGGGAGTAACGTTTAATTAAATCCAGCATCTAACTCTTATGGCACGGCAAATTACTGGTTTTACTTTGTATGAATTCGCCAGCGTTGTAGGTTACTGTGCAGGTCTTAAGACTTTGTTTCCACACTCTTGGCAGTCTTAGGTTACTTGTGCAAGTCTTAAGGCTGTTTCCACTCTTGGCAGTCATAGGTTAGTTACTGTGCAGGTCTTAAGACTTTGTTTCCACACTCATGGCAGTCTTAGGTTACTGTGCAAGTCTTAAGGCTGTTTCCACTCTTGGCAGTCATAGGTTAGTTACTGTGCAGGTCTTAAGACTTTGTTTCCACACTCATGGCAGTCTTAGGTTACTGTGCAAGTCTTAAGGCTGTTTCCACTCTTGGCAGTCATAGGTTAGTTACTGTGCTGGTCTTAAGACTTTGTCTCCACACTCTTGGCAGTCTTAGGTTACTGTGCAAGTCTTAAGGCTGTCTCCACACTCTTGGCAGTCACACCGTATATAGCACAACAAATAGTGTTTATAAATTTGGTTGACTGCAAATAAGGTTGTTGTTTTTTGGTTTTAACATAAATTTTTGTTGGTGAAACTTGCTGATATATGTCGTTCGCATGATAATTGTAATATCAGTCCAGTATCACGTGAAGAAAAAATTTAATAAAAAAGGAAGAAGAATGGCGATTGCTTTATTAAATCATGTTATAACCTTGAAGTGCCATTGACTGCATTGTTAGTCACACTCCCTATCAGCGTGGCTAGGTACTGCGTTGTAGATACCACTTAATCCCCCACAGCGTTATTATTGGTCTTTGTCACTCAAAACAGTGTTCCTCTGGTGTTGGTTGCTTGCACGTTTTGCGTGTCAATTTTGTTGACATTTGTACCGTTAGCTCCATTTTATTCATAAAATGGAATTAAAATTTTAACCTCGTGTTCATTTGTTCCCTGTTTCAAACAAAATCTCCCAGGCGATGTGAGGGAGAAGATTTAAGGTCCTTGTTTTTGCTGTCATTAAACTAAGATGATGTAAATAGAGTTACGTAAGTTAAATTGAAAAAAGTTGCTCCTGTCAAATCTCGCTGGACATAATCTGAAATGCTTTTTTCATTTTTGATGTTTTGTTGTCCCCAGTGACTTTGTACAGCTGTTGCTAGCAGCAGTCATTCAAAACTGGATGTTGCATGTTACGCATGTGGCTGTGAGTGCAGTTTTTCAGATTTATTTGTATACCCTCGCAGTTGATTAATTAATGCAATTCTACTTTGCGCTTTAATTTTGAGAATGGCAGTTGCTCATGTACTTAGCCAAAGTGGCAGTTTGGCACACAGAACAAAGATGTTTTATATAAAATGTTTTCAAATCAAAACAAACAAAAAACTCCCTTCCTCCCCACCACAAAGAATCAAGGCACACACAACTCTGTTCAAATGGTAAGGTTTATGTGAAGCAGAATACAGATTTTGAAGCATTTTGTAAACAAATTTGTATCTGTTGTGTCCTTGTCTCCAACCTAAATTGCTCGTCACATTTTTGATGCACACAGGTGTGCCCTTTCATTTAAGAATAATGGCTGGAGGATTTTAGTGTGGTGTGAATTATCAGGGTTCATTAAGCTTGTAATTGGTGCATCCCGCAGTTGTTTGGTACGCAACATTCCATGCGTATCTGTCTGAATAGGTAGTGTTGTAGTGTAGCATCTCGAATGGATACATATTCATGTTCCTGTCCACAATTAGTTTTGATTATTGTCACAGAGACTTCAATTGAAAATGGACACCAAAAAAACGAACAACAAAGAAGCTGAAAAATGTACCCTTGTATTTGTAATTAGTTTGCACTAAAATGTTGAAGCATGTCCTTTGCAATTAAGACCTAAAGAGAACGTTAAAATTACATCTTTATGCATTCAATGGCATAATTAAAACTGCACACCACGATTTAGTTCCGAGACCAGACACGACAGGTGCAAATGTGTTTACAAAATGTTCTGAGTTTACTTGAACCTACAATGGCATTGCAACTGCTTTGTTCTCTATCAAATATGTGGAGTGTTGTGTACATATCTATCAGTTAAGTTGCATTGTTAGTATCAAATGATAAATTCTTGTGATTTACCAACTTTATGCATTTGTGCAATCTGTCCCTGAATTTGGCTTGTAGTGATGGAAATTGCTACCAGCTTATAAACTGCCCTATATTTATGTGAACATATATCATGCAAATTGTAATAAAATGAGAACTGAAAATTGCATGTTTGTGTATGTGTACATGTGAATTATTCATAATGTTTAGTTGTATCATACTTGTCGGTTGAGCCTGTAAAGATGATTTTGTATATTTGAGTTTGTCACTTAGCTCAAAGAAAGTATATTTGAGTTTGTCACTTAGCTCAAAGAAAGCATCATATCTAATCTTACACACACCCGCACAAACGCAAAAGCAAGAAAGCTGAACAAGCAGACCAAAGCCCCAAAACCACCCACTTTTCTTTACTGTTTATTTTAGCATACAAGGCTTTTCCTGTTTTGAAAAGTAAATCCATTCACATTCTACCAAAAATGGCAGCCTGATAATTAACTTACAAGTGAAGAAGGGCGATCAGAGTCCAGCTTAAAACTTCGGTCATGCAATGGGATGTCATAAACAACACACCAGAAGCGGTCCGTACATACACAGTCCACATGACGCATGTAGGTATCTATTCCTAAAAAAAAAAAAATCCCAATCAAACATGTAACATGGAGATGTTAATAATCAATGCTTATAATCGATGACGTAGAAAAGGGTTGTCCACCGTACACTAGATCAGTGATCCTATAAGGACGCATGTCGCAGCAAAACTGACCACACATGTAAACAAATGCATCTGTCAATGTAAAGCAGCACAGAAAAAGAAAAAGAAAAAAAAGAGTCCATTCCATGATTCTGTAAAATCTGACCTCTTGCTTATTCCACATTTCCTTTCTTAGAGATACAGGCGGTGCAGTGCAAAGTTTTTTTCTTCTCCTTTCACAATCTCATTAACGCTGTACTGAACTTGCTCAGATTACCATACAACTGTTTTGGCACACAAATCCATTTTTTCTTGAATTTTCACCCTATGAATTAAACAACTACAGGAAACTTCACATTATGTACACTAATGAATGCAGCATTCCAAGTGCATTCTTAGTCGGTCTCCACACAGAAAACGCCTACGAGACAAAATTCCACCACACGTTTATGCATCCGCGAATATTTAAGAGTCCTGCGTCCATGTCGTCCTGCTGAAAGGTTTTGCTAAACTACCAAAGTTTAGCTTTGCGTTTGCGCAACACCCGTGTAAGAGTCGACCTCTTTGTCTTCGATCGTCTGGAAGGAAGGCGAGATCCACTTTCAACCAGTGTTCCACTGCTGGTTGGCTCCCCAGGTGAGACGACATTGATCGGACTGTCTGTTGGTGATGCACTTGGAACTGGTGCTGACTTGGCCTTCTTTCGGCTGCTGGAAATCAAAACAAGCAAATATTCAGTGATTTGGATTCAAAACCATAAATGAAGATGTGTGTAAACCTCTGATTGATTTTTCATCTATTCTCTCTCATGTGTGTGTGTGTGCAAAGTAGACCCATATCATGTCTCAGTATTCCTCAAACATAACCTACCTGCCTTTTGGTAAGTGGATAAACCTGTCCCAGAACGTACAGATTGTGCCCCACAATACCTCATACATAACCTATCTACCCTTCAAAACGTACACACAGATCGTGCCCTAGTATACCTCAAACATAACCCATATGCTCTTCAAAAAGTACACAGATCGTGCCCTAGTATACCTCAAACATAACCCATATGCCCTTCAAAAAGTACACACAGATCGTGCCCTAGTATACCTCAAACATAACCCATTTGCCCTTTAAAAAGTACACACAGATCGTGCCCCAGAATACCTCATACATAACCTATCTGCCCTTCAGAAAGTACACACAGATTGTGCCCCAGGGTATCTCATACATAACCTATCTGCCCTTTAAAAAGTACACACAAATCATGCCCCAGTATATCTCATACATAACCTATCTGCCCTTCAAAAAGTACACACAGATCATGCCCCACAATACCTCCGACATAACCTATCTGCCCTTCAGAAAGTACACACAAATCATGCCCCAGTATATCTCATACATAACCTATCTGCCCTTCAGAGAGTACGCACAAATCATGCCCCACAATACCTCATACATAACCTATCTGCCCTTCAGAAAGTACGCACAGATGGTGCCCCAGAATACCTCATACCTAACCTATCTGCCCTTTCAAAAGGTAGACGTGTATCTTGCCCCACCATACCTCTTCGTGGTCTGCTTGCCCTTGCTTCCATCCGCAGTCTTGGAGGCCTCTTCACTCGCTGAGTGTGCTGCTTCCAGAGCCACGTCTGGCATTTCTTCCTCCGCAGCATGCTCAGACTCTGATCTGGCTCTGGGTCGTGCTGATCGGCTTGGGGTGTCTGCTACGGACGCAGAGGAAGATGTTGAGGTCTTCTGGCTTCGAGTGGTGTGAGTCAGCGGTATGGAGAAGGTAAATGCGGACACATCAGAAGCAGGGACTGGAGGCGAATCTGTGAAATGAAATGTTAAAATTGTACCACCAACTCTTTATTCAAGCAACAAGAGGTTGTTTGTTCTCTCAGAGAGAGAGAGAGAGAGAGAGAGAGAGAGAGAGAGAGAGAGAGAGAGAGATGGAAAGAGAGAGACAACATGTACATTTACATACTTTGGGGTTTGTCCTTGGATTTTGCTGTCCCTTGTGTACATTTACATATTTTGGGGTCTGTCCTAGGATTTTGCTGTCCCTCATGTACATTTACATGTTTTGGGTCTGTCCTTGGATTTTGCTGTCCCTCATGTATATTTTACATATTTTGGGGTCTGTCCTTGGATTTTGCTGTCCCTCATGTACATTTACATATTTGGGGGGTCTGTCCTTGGATTTTGCTGTCCCTCATGTACATTTACATATTCTGGGGTCTGTCCTTGGATTTTGCTGTCCCATGGAAAAAGGGGCGCCTCAGAATGAACCACACATAAAAAAATATTTTCTACCACATAACAAAGACCACAGTTATCTCTCTCACACACACTTACCTGCTTGAATCCCAGACAGAGGTGTTGGCGGTGCAAACTGGAAGGTTGGGGCATCTCCTGCAAAAGAGTTGGTCACATTAACGTTCACATCGGCACGCGAGTCAGATTGCTCCGGTTTTCACCAGCACTTTGCTGCTGTGGCACCTTTGTAATACCCACTGATACATTATTGGCGCAAACAATCAGCTTTTTGGGCCAGTTCAACAAATTCTCCCATCTACATATTACTGGCATCTTCCTCCTCTGCCACCACCACTGTTTCTTGCACATCAAGGGAGGTAAAGGTAAATACGACTCGACTGACAGATGGCAGGAAGGGCCTGCCTATTCACAGAAAAGGAACTGGAAGATCATGCTCAGAGAGTGCGCAACAAAGCCAGTAATGAAGCAAGTATTTGCTGTCAACCAGGCTGACAAAAAAAACAACCCACTGACTACAAGGACTGGCCAAAGACAAGGATGGTGGGAAAACAAACTCAGCGCTGGAACCTACCCGTTTCCTCCGCCACTGTGGACACTGCGGCGCCTGCCCCGGGGGGTGCCTCCACCTCTTTCTGCTGCTTGCGGCTGCTGCGCACCTCCTCCGTCACCACGGCGATGTCCTTGACCCCCAGGGCGCTTGCATCCTCGCTTGTGCTCCCCTTGCCCCTCAGTCGCGTGCTGGTGCGAGCCGGTGAGCGTTCGGGAGTTCCAGACCTGCCACGGTACAACCTGCGAGAGGGGGAGATCGCAGAAGCTGCTTCCGCAGAATCTCCGGAAGCCGACCTTTCCCTGGAAGCTCGCGAGGACTGACGGCCGGGAGAGACTACGGCAGACGCAGGCTCCACCGAATCTCCGGAGGGAGTTCTGTCCCTGCGTGCAGATCGACGTCCGGGAGAGGCTGGGGCAGACTCTACGGATTCACCAGGCAGAGTTCTGTCCGCACGTGCGGAACGACGACCAGGGGAGGCTGGCACAGACTCCGCCAACTCCTCGAACACGCTTCCTTCAGACCGTGTTGCCCTGTGGCCGGGTGATGCTGAGTCAGCACTGGCAGTCCGCTCCTTCCTCGGTGTGCCACCGCCACTGCTGCTGGGTGGGGCTGGACCCTCACTTTCAATCACCGATGGCACTCCGACACCCGACTTTTCAGCCCTGCGTTTCTGCCTGGCCGGGGATACGGCTGTCCTTTCTGGGGTCTTGGAATGTCGACCTGACCGTCTTGAAGGCGAGGCGGGTTCGGTAGTGGCTGAGACCTCCGGGGTCCCGAGGTGCCGGGTTGAGCGTCTCGCCGGAGATTTTGGCGCTTCCTTCTCATCCAACCCAGGCGCAGCCCGGCGGGTAGATCGCCTGCTGGGAGACTTGGCTGCTTCAGCATCCGCATCAGGTTCTGATGCCGTAGAAGACCCCTGCCTGGTCGTCGCTGGAGTTTTGGACCTCTGTGATGACCGTCGCCCCGGTGATTCAGGCACGTCTTCTTCCGCAGCAGCAGAAGGGAGCTCTGTATCTGTTGTGGCCGTGCTGTCGGGCATCCTGCTGCTTTCCACACCGCTGTCTGAGCTCTCAACCGAAGCATCCTTCGCCTTTGTGGAGCGCTCTGGGGTTTTGGCTTTCCTGGTGGAAGTCCTTTCTGGGGTCCTTAGCCTCGTTGGTCGGCGAGATGGGGAGGCTGGGGGTGGCATCATTTCATCACTGGAGCTTTCAGTTTGTACCAACTCCTGAAAAGACGTCAAAGAATCAGTTTCTGTTTTTACATTCTGTAGCATATTCCGGATCTGGAAATATACCAACCAACATGATAACACAGATACTGATTGACAGGTGGGTCTCTGTTTGTTGTTTGTGTGTGGGGTGGGGGGGGGGCACTTTAAGTGTGCATGTTTTTATCTTAATAAACATTTAATTACAATGTTGAAACTCTTCAAAACAAGAAGAGCAAATGCTCAATTTGTCACACCTTTGAAAAACAAAACTTATGGCTTTTGTGTCTCCCCCCCCCCCCCCCCCCCCATTACTTTTTTAAAACTTTTCTGTAATGATAAAAATAAGTCCCAAAAAAAGAAGAATAAAAAGGGCAAATTCATCTGAACCAGCCAAAAATGTAAGCAAGTGCATTAAAAGTTTTATTCAGGCACCAACACAATTTGGTTTTTCCTTGTGAAGGCAAGCAGCTGATGACTTGTCATCCTGAAATACATGCATGTTACACCTAATACTTTTAATAGTATCCACGTATTAATTATGCACTAATCAACATACGTTTGGAACTTGTTCCCCTTGAAATGACCAGGTGATATTCCCAGGTAACGCCAGTCTCCTTATCCCAAACGTAGGGTCTGCCCCGATCCCACGGCCCAGCGGAGAAACGTTTCCCTGGCAAGTTCCAGACTTTGGTCACACAGTTTTCCAGAACTTGCCATGAAACATTTCTCTGCCGGGCCAAGGGATTTGATGTACATACACCTACAGCACACAGCTCAGTTCTTCTCCTTCTTTCACCACCTGGGGGGAAGTGGGGCGGAGGGAGGGGGCAGATTTACTGCTAGTCAGGGTTCAGATCCATAACATTTTTTATCCGGAGTTAGAACCACACCCTCTCACTCAACTCGGAGCTAATGACACAAACCAACGTGGATAAAACAATCAAACAACCGGTGCTAATGACACAAACCAATGTGGATAAAACAATCAAACAACCAGAGCTAATGACACAAACCAAAGCGGATAAAACAATCAAACAACCAGAGCTAATGACACAAACCAAAGCAGATAAAACAATCAAACAACCGGAGCTAATGACACAAACCAAAGCGGATAAAACAATTAAACCAACCAACCCACCTTGTCAGTGCTAGACTTTGAGGCTCTTCCAGTTCTTTCTGGCGTTGCACTGCGCTCCTCGCTTCTGCGGGACGATCTCCGTGAAGGGGAGGGCGGAGGAGACCGTTCAGCACTCTTCCGTAAAGATCTCCGCGACGGCGAGACGGGAGGGGAGCGATCAACGCTCCTCCGACTTGACCTCCGGGACGGAGCGGAGCGATTGTCGTTGCTGTTTTCATCCTCGCTAGCCTCGAGCCGCAAGGAGGGCATTTCACCAGACCACCCGCTGTCACGGGATGGTTTAGTCGTCCGTCCTGGGGAAACGCGGCGAAGCTTCGGGGGAGTGGGCTCCGTGGTCCCTTCCCTGCTTTCAGTTGACGCCGATGCCGAGTCCTTTCTCAGAGTTGCTCGCCTTGATGTCCGCGTCGGCTTCACAGATCGTTCAGGCGTGATGCTCCTGGAGCTGCGCTGAATTGGCGTGGGCGGTTTGATTTCCAAGCTGGGCACATCGTCGTCCGCTGCAACCTCAACAGTGTCTGAGCTCTCTAATTCTTCCACAATTTTCTTGGGGGCAGAGCTGGCTTGCCTGGCTGCCAGAAGCAGGTTCTCCTCGGCCGGTTCGATGGTTTCCATGGCCTCGAGGCTGTGGGCGGGAGGAGCCTCAGTCCCATCCTCGCATTCGATGAGTGGCGACAAATCCTGACCAGCCATCTTTTCCAGGACCAGCGTCGGCTCTCTGCTGGCCGACTGGGCAGTCTGCCCCGGCACCACACGGATGACGTACTCTTCCATGTACTCTGTCGACACATGCGACACTCGTTTCGTGCTCGTGTACACAGAAGTTTGCGCGTCAACTTCCTGATCCCCAGAGGACTGGGACCGTGTCCGAGGACTAACCTGCATCGACTCTCTTACGCTTCTTGACTGGCTCAGGTTTGCTACGACAGTTTGAACGGCGATCGGTGACCTTTCCCGAGGCGATATCCTCGTGTATTTTCCACTCTGCGTCTCCATAGACTCATCGCGTGAAGACAACATCTGTGGTCGGACCGGAGGACTTGCTTGGGGTGATGCGGGAGCTTTGCTCGGATGCAACCTAGATTGGGCTTGCCGACTATCCTCCTCCGCAGACTGCGCGAGCGACTGTGAGAGGCGGGAGGGAGAGAGGCGGTGGGCTGGGGAAGCTGTCTGAAGGGTTGGGGAGGGGGTGGCCACAGGGACAGTGGAAGCATCACTTTCGCTCTCCGCGTCCATGGGCTCTGCAAAGGAGAAACACAGCTTTGTACATACAGAGATCTTTCAAAGCTAAGTTTTTCCCAACAGACTGCCACATCAACATTATTGCAAGTTCCCCAACACAACAAAAGTCAAGTGAAATCCTAGTGCTATGATCCAACTGTTCAAATGACTTACCACTGGGTTTTATATATTGATTCTGACAGGTAGTCGTAATTTTTTTAATTAAATGTGGGGTACCAAAATGAGATAGTAATCAGTTACGCCCTGGTGCACATACACACACGTGCACGCACAAACACACACACACACAAACACAGTGTGCAGAACAAAGTTTTCTGATTTCAGCAACCCTTCCCACCAGACTGAATACATTCCACAAGGCTTTCGTAACTGACCTGCCGCCTGTCGAGAAAAGTTGAAGGTGATCTCCTCATCTGACATGGCTGCTGCCGGTGTTGGGGAGCTCTCGTGCTGGGAGTCTTCGTCGGATAGCGAGCTGAGTGGCGGGCGGGCGAGGCTGTCCGGAGACACGTAGGCTGGTGAGATTTCCCGTCTGCACCACAAAGCAGTCTGCTTGTTACAATGCTGGCAGAGCATGAACAGTGAAAGAAAAGGGGCACGCAGATACACTCACGCCTGTTTTATTTCGTCCTCTTGCAAGATCTGAACTTTCCTTTTTTTCTCTCATAAAAACAACAACAAAATGTTAGTGGTACAAGACACAAGTGGTGCACCTGCAAAACTGTAAACTGTTACCTCTCACCCTTGCACTGCTGCAAGGCGGAGTCACTGGTTCGGTTAGCTAAATTCACGGCTTTTTCCAGGACTTTTCACAGCCAATTTCTTTTTTATGTTTAAACTTTGACATAAAGGACATAATGAAATAAAAAAATATAAATAAAAAAAGCCACAAAGCAAAGGGAAACTTTCTGCAAGAGCAAAACCACAGTAGTGTTGATTATTATACCCCGGGTAGGACTCGAAACAGCACGGCAGGGACAACAATGGAAGGGTCAGGAAAGTCACTGCCATTTAGAAATCTGTACTGGAAATTCTGCTTTCAAATGGCATTGGCTACGTTCTCATACTGTCTGAGGACACCATACTGACAGGGCTAAAAGTGGATGCTGTCTTCAAAACCACCATACAAAGACAACGCAAGCACTCCTTACGTTTCAGGTTCTGCAAATCGTATTTGTTTTGGCGTGGCCACCTCGGCGGCACTCTCATCCATCTTTGACTCGCTGGAAGCAACGTTCCTGGACAGCGGCAGGACAACGGAGGTTGGGGAAGGGGTGGAGGAGGGGGTAAGGGTGGTAGGGGTGGTGGGTGGAGGGGGGGACAGAGTCAGGGAGCCGGAAAACCCTAACCGCTTGGGCTGACCTCTTGGCGACAGACTGGCACCTGGGGAGTCAAACACAAATAAGACCATGTCTGGAATAAAACCATGTCTGGAATAAGACCATGTCTAGGATTAACTGTGCTTGTGAGGCATGTGACACAACAGTTACAGCTACACTGTCCTTGTCCTGTGTGCATGTGAGAGAGAGAGACTGAGCATGCATGTGTGCACAAGAGAGACAGAGAGAGACAGAGACAGACTGTGTGCACATGAGAGAGACTGTGCGTGCATGTGAGCTCGTGTTGCGTGCATGTGAGTGAGCAAGCGCTTATACGTGTGCATGAGTGTGTGTGCACAACACGAACACACACACAACCCCCAAAACCAACTACTGCGCTGTACAGTCACCTGTGAAAAATGCGCCTGCGCAGCTTCCGTTTTCTGCCTGCCATCAGATTACTAAAGAATCAGTCACAGGCAGCTGAGTGGCACCCCGTCGCCCCGCCCCCCAAACCCAAACCCCACCCAGCGGGGAAACAAAGCTAACCCAGCTACCCGCTTCCCTCTACAACACGCCCCTTAGCTGCCTACCACTCCTGACACCCCCACCCCCCGGGGCTGTGGCAGACATCTCCGGACCCCGACCCATGGGGACGGGAGGGGGTTGAGGGGAGCTGCCTGGTCTTTGCTGTATGTCCGGCCTTACAACGCCCGCCTTATCCTCCGGGGCGACCGCCAAGATTACAGACAATGAGGGTCACTCTGGTTCGTCTTCCCAGTGCCGCAGCAGCCTAAGATTCGCTTGATCATCATCTGGCAGACTACGGTAAGCGCTTCCCACATGCGTGCACGCACGCACATGCACACGCGCACGCACACACAAACACAAACATGCTTCTTCTCCCCTCCTTTTACACATTTCTGTTCCTTTGTTTTTGAAGTATTATACAATAATATCTACGAATCATACTTTTTCTTTAGAGTAAATAAAAACACCACTAACACCACACTGTGTTCAAAATGTTCAGTTTTCTCAAAACCTTTCTAAAAAACACACAACTGAGACTGAAGAATGCTGAGCGTCATGAGAATATTATTTTACATGAATATTTTTTTCTTTGTGTTAAATCACTGGAAAACAACACAGACTGAGAACTGATTTAAAATGCCCATTCAACCATGTCTTATATCGGGGCAAAACACATTTTGTCAGAACACAAAACAGGTTAAAAAATATATACATATGTTAAAAGTAGCAGATCATCAGTCAGAACACAACAGCATTATACAGAACAAACCAAACTTTCAACAATGAAGTTTAACAGACTTAACTACATACAAAACACTGCCCACATCTACAGCAACTATACATTAAAACCAAGTGACAAAAGAGGGTGGATGAATAAATAGCGTTAAAATCAAGTGACAAAAGAGGGTGGATGAATAACTAGCATTAAAATCAAGTGACAAAAGAGGGTGGACGAATGAATCGAAGATATGTAGGTGATAGCCACTGAACAAACCTTTAGACCTGGGGGAGGTACGAGGCAGACGTGACACTTTCAGAATGGAGTGAGGGGTGGTAGTCTGATGAACAGGCGAGGCTATCCTGGCGGGGGTGTGGTCGATCTTGGGAGTCTGGAGGAGCGACATGCAGTCAGCGGTGAACACTCGCGATCGCCTGCAGAGAAAATACTGGATTGGATGAGAACACGCGCAACATCCGTCAGAAAAAATATCCAACTTCTTTTGGTCTCTCCTTTTATCTCAAGCATTTTTCTGAGGACTTTTGAACTTCAGTTTTTCAACATACTACACATTCAGCACCAGTATAAAATACATGCAAAATGTATATTACGCATGTACTAATGAACAAAAATGACAAAGCATCAATACCGATGCGTATCGGGACACAGCATCAGCCAAAAAAGCACATGTGGAACAGACCAAAACAACAGCAAAAAGAAAAACCCATCAATAGCCTGATCAGCCCTGCACTCTGACGAGAATGAGGGGTGAAAAGAGACAAAGGAGAAAGAGAAAGCGGTGTTCAGTTAATACTGAACTTGTTAACACCATCACACCCCATCTTGCTCTTCGAAAATCTGATCCATCTATGTGTTTTTCTTCTGTGCTGGGATGTGGGTTTTTAGTTTTTTTGTTTTTTGTGTGAATGTTTTTATGGACACTTGTTGAGCGCCTCATCTTGAGATAAGCCCAAAAGCTTCACAATGGCAACTATGCAGCACTATTCCGTGCTTCTGAGCAGAGCCACTGCAACTCTGAACGAGTGACAGCTTCTTCTGAAATATCCACTGATGTGCATGTGCATACACGCCACGGTTCTATGTCAACTACTGCCTGCCAAGAGAAAACAGCAGTCACTAAACCTGCTGTTAACCACCAAAAAAGCCTGCTGTCAACCAACAAATAACAAGCCTGCTGTCAACCATAAAGCCTGCTGTTAACCAACAAATAACAAGCCTGCTATGAACCAACAAATAACAAGCCCGCTGTCAACCAACAAATAACAAGCCTGCTGTTAACCAACAAACAAGCCTGCTGTTAACCAACAAACCTGCTGTTAACCAACAAGCCTGCTGTTAACCAACAAAAACATGCCTGCTGTTAACCAACCAATAACAAGCCTGCTGTTAACCAACCAATAACAAGCCTGCCGTTAACCAACCGATAACAAGCCTGCCGTTAACCAACCGATAACAAGCCTGCTGTTAACCAACCAATAACAAGCCTGCTGTTAACCAACAACAAGCCTGCTGTTAACCAACCGATAACAAGCCTGCCGTTAACCAACCGATAACAAGCCTGCTGTTAACCAACCAATAACAAGCCTGCTGTTAACCAGCAAGAAGTCCATCTCACCTGATGGTTGTGTTAGCGGTTGGTGAGAGGGGGGAGGCTGCTGCGGTGGTGGAGAGAAACGCCGGCGTTGTCTCCTTCACTGCTGGGTACACCACCTGACTAGCCAGGCTGAAACAGTTGCCACACACAATGACCGTAACATACTTCACTCACCCCAATGGGACACTTGCAGTGGCTACAATAGACAGGTGACTGATTTTTAATGCCCCGATGGGATGTTTGTTTGTTTGCTTCCTTCTTCTTTTATTATTATCTATCTATCTTCTTACACCTGACGAAGACTTTCCGTTAAAGCGCTTGTGTTTCACTGTTCCTTGCGTTTCATTGTATAGGTGAGTACATTTCTCTAGATCTGTTCCATGATGGTTATATCAAGCTGAAACACGTTACGTCACAACACCACATAAATATATCTACAAGTAGCACATTGCCAATAATTAAAAACACAGGTAAAAAGTGGCTAAAAAAAAAACATCTCTAAAAAAAACCATCTCCACAAAAACTATCTCCAAAATATCAGAACTTTTAATTTTCAGCATTGTTTCAATCCTCATACATTAGAACACTGACCAGAAATAAAACTTATACAACAGATCAGTAAGCCAAAATAATGTTATACACCACGTGTCAACATCGTCAATCTTTTGAAACAAAAGATAAATCCAACAGGAATGTGGGACAAACACTGATTTCGTGAAAGTGTCTGAACACTGGAGGAGTTTCAAGGCAAGCGACATACCTGAGGCGACTGCGCACTTTGGGCGTGGTAGGTGTGCACAAGAATGGTCCTGGTTTGTTGATAACTGCCATATCGCTGTCAACAACAACAACAACAAAAGAGTAAATGTTGCATCCTGTATAATTATCACTTTACATCCAAGCTAGACATGTGCCCAGTTTTAATAAAAACTGAGCAGTATTTTGGGGAGCAGGCAGGTCTTGTGCCAAAGCCTGAAACCCTTCCCCCAAAAACTTTTTTTTTAAACAACCGTTTCTGATCACCCACAATTACCCAAAGCTACGCAATCTTTAAAATAAAATAAAAGTTTTAAAATGGTGCCAGTCTCCTACCTCTCTGGAAAATCTCTCCGCTTTGTCAGCAACGACGGCTTCTCTTCTTCCTCCATCCTTCCCTCCTCTTCTCCTTCTTCCTCTGCCAGAAGTTTCCCTGCCTCTGCCACCTTGTCCATGACTGCCAAGATCAGAGCGGACTGCGAGTTGGCTCGTCTTTCGAGACGCTGGTTGATCACTGTCGACAGCGGCTTGGGGCGGGGTACTGGCCACAGAAAGAGACCAAGACAGAGAGAGATTAAAAAAACTGGATGCAAACTGGCTCATCTTTCCAGATGCTGGATGATCACTGTCGACAGCGGCTTGGGGCGGGGTACTGGCCACAGAAAGAGACCAAGAGAGAGAGATTAAAAAAACTGGATGCAAACTGGCTCATCTTTCCAGATGCTGGATGATCACTGTCGACAGCGGCTTGGGGCAGGGTACTGGCCACAGAAAGAGACCAAGAGAGAGAGAGATTAAAAAAACTGGATGCAAACTGGCTCATCTTTCCAGATGCTGGATGATCACTGTCGACAGCGGCTTGGGGCGGGGTACTGGTCGCAGAAGGAGACCGAGAGATTTAAAAAACTGGATGCAAACTGGCTCATCTTTCCAGATGCCGGACGATCACTGTCGACAGCGGCTTGGGGCGGGGTACTGGCCGCAGAAAAAGACTGAGGGAAAGAGAGCGATTAAAACGGGATGCAAATTGAGGTACTGTTGCGGAGAAAGCTTACCCTCTATGTTGCGGGTGGCCGACACCTTGGACACCGCTGGGGGGTGGTTGATGAGGTACTGCTGGGTGGCTGGAAGAGCGCGTCGGAAGCCATCTACGACTGCGTTGCGTGTCTTGGCGCGATCCCGTGCTCTGGCACTCATGTCCATCTGGATACCAGAACAGAATGGTCAGTTCGTCAGTGCTTAGATTTTACTGTCCTGTCAATCACACAGTCACCTCAGGACAAACAAATGCTATCTTAAATGCAAATGTAACAAATATATTTGGGGGAACAAAGGTCATCAAATCATAAGCAAAAAAACCAAACCTGGGTCACAGTTTCAGACACAGCATAGCTGGACTTTTAACAACTGGTGAGACATCTGTCTCCTTCAGGAATTCAAAAATATCTGCAGCACAGGTTTTCATAAACAACTCTCCCAGAAGGTCTCAAAATCTCTTTCTCAGATCTCCGCTAAATCCACACAATGTAACAAAATATCTCACAGCAAGGGAAAAAAGAGAGCAAAAAAACAACAATAACAAAAGATAAACCACACAATCTTGTTTTTTCAATGGACTACGAGCAATGTTCTGTCATTGCCGCCCCCTCCACCCCCTACAGCAAATGTTCAAAATCTGACCCATGTAGAATCCAAATGACTAAAATAAAGTTTAAACTGCTTCTGCAACTGAAACTCAAAATCAAACCACTGTGAACACCGAAACTAAGTCTACCATTGCTCAAAACTGCAGCATGCTCCCCCCCCCCCCCCCCCCAAAAAAACCTTCAGCAGCTAACCGTGGCTCGATGCTTCATGCGATCGTTGAGTCGAATAGCCGGCACATACTGCGCCCTCTGCAGGAGATGCAGGACCAGTAACTCTGCAGACGTGGAGTCAGCGCTCTCAGCGAGGTAATTCTGCAAGCACTGCTCTTCCTGGTCGGTCAGCGGCAGCTTGAACAGCAGTTCCATCAGCTTGCCTGCAACCACATGACCTACAATTGGACACATCACGGAACTGCACACGTTACAGCAAGTTCCAGACCACAGCAGCACATTCCAGTTACTGTATACCGACACTGATTATAAGTAACTGGGGTATTTCTATGCCCAGTCAACAACTGTGGTTATATCCGGGCGAAACACTTATTGTCAGTATGGTTATATCAAGGCGAAACACTTATTACGAGTAAGTAACTGTTTTTTGTATGCCCAGTCAACCAGTACGGTCACGTTGGGGGTAAAACACTGATTATGTAAGTAACTGAGCTTTCTTTTCTGCCCAGTTGACCAGTACAGTTACATCAGGGCAAAACACTAAACATGAGTAACAAACCATTTACACACAAGGCTCACAGACATCACCTTACTTCTTCTTCAACAGAAATTTGTAGTAATTAGGAAAACATTTCCGGCAAGGGCCGTTCAAAATCAGCTCAAGACAGAAACTCATCTTCAGGATGTGCAAAGCTAAAATACCACAGCAACTGAATGTTAACATTCAACAAGTTTGAGAAGTCCATCACTGCCTTTTCTGTGCTTCAATGCCTTGTCAGTATTCTCTTTGCTTACTTATTAATCATGTTAAGGAGAGGGTCATCTTTGCCACTTCATACTGCATCTTTGGGCTTGGCATATTATTATATACTGTGTATTATTTTACTGATCTTTTTTATGCAGTCGTAAGGCAAAATTTCTATGTTATTCATAGACAATAAAGATTCAATGTTGGATAACCTTTTGGTTTGAGTTTCAGGAGAGAATGAAGTATTCTGTAAAGAGACTCTTTTTCCTTGCTTTTCTTCTTCTTTTTAGCACATTACTTCACTCTCTCCGGAAACCCAAACCAAAAGGCTATCCAACAAGACACTGCAACAGAGAAAGGCCGGATGCACTCACGCTGCTGACACTGCAGGAAGATGTGCCTCAGCATGTCCTCCTGGTCCACAGACCCACAGCTGTGGCGCACGTGGGCCACCGCCTGCCACACCAGCCTGACGCACACAACATACAGTTGATCAACACACAGGTCGCAACACACCAGCCTGATGCACACAATGTACAGTTCATCAACTCACAGATCACAACACATCAGCCTGACGCACACAACGTACAGTTCATCAACTCACAGATCACACACTCCTGCCTGATGCACACAATGTACAGATCATCAACTCACAGATAACACCAGCCTGACACACACAATGCACAGATCATCACGAACCTCACATGAACCACCAGACCAGCCCAATGAACAGCACAACACACACAGTTCACCAGCTCACAGATCACCAGCCCAACGCACAAAATGCACAGATCATCATCACTTCACACAGACCACCACACCAGGCTGACGCACAACACAACAGACACAGCCCATCAACTCACAGACAACCACACACCATCCTGATGCACAAAATGCACAGGCTACAGATCACCACCAACTCACATGGACCACCACACCAACATGACAAAAAACACAACACATACAGTTCATCAACTCACACAGCATTATAGGATTATTAGTATTATTATGAGCAAGAAGTGCAAGCAAACAAAACAAATTCTTCCTTTTATTTCAGTCACCTGTTGGCCACAAGAATTGTCAGCCTCATCTTGAGGTCCTCAGCAGTCCGGATGGGTGGGTTACGCATAGACAGGTAGCGTGAGGCGGCCGCCAGCTCCCCTTGATGCAACAGAGCGCGAAGAATGCAGGTATGCTGCCAGGGAACGAGGTCTTGGCAGGAACTATGGCGTAGCAACTGGGTCAGCCCTTCCTGAAGAACCAAGGTCAAATTCATTGGAGCGTGCACACAGTCAGGTGCTGTGCTAGAGTGCAAGACACAATGCTCTCATCAACACTAACAGACCTCTGAATCTGATTAGGTACATCTGAATCATGCAAATTAGGGTTCAACTGAGGGCCCTCTATCTGAATCATGCAAATTTGGGTTAAATTCAGAGCACTACATCCTCCCCTACCCTCAACCCCCCTCCCAGAGATTATGCCATTTCACTGGAACATTTAATCACAATGGCAAAGAAGAAGAAAAGAAAAAAGGGTTGGGGGTTGGGTTAGGGGGTCAGGGGGAGGGAGGGAGGGAGAGGGAGAGAGACACACACACAAACATTTAATCACAATGGCAAAGAAGAAGAAAAAAAAAAAGGCTTTGGGGGGGGAGGAAGAGTAGGGGGAGAAAAAGGAAGAAAAAGGTAGTTTGAACCAGAGACATCATTACACCCAAAAATTTTTAAATTTCCCATGGCATAATAATCCATTTAGAGGCCGCAATGATGTCACCAACAACTCATTAATTACACTGCCACATTTGCTGGAACAAATGCACCACACAGTACCTGGAAGTTTCTGAGGTCGACAAGTGGCCCATCAGTTCTGGGTCTAGTGGCAAAGCCAACAAATGTACAGCACAGTACCTGGAAGTTCACATCATGTGGTCGACAGGCAGCCAATCGGTTATGGGTCTAGTGGCACAACCAACAGTAAATGCATAGCACAGTACCTGGAACTTCATGTGGTCGATGTCGATGAGCGGGTATAGTGGCCAAGCCAACAACAAATGCATCTGCACACTACCTGGAAGTTCCTGTGGTCGATGAGCAGCCCATCAGTTCAGGGTCTAGTGGCCAAGCCAACAACAAATGCATCTGCACAGTACCTGGAAGTTCATGTGGTCGATGAGCCAAAAGCCGTGGATCTGCTGCACCAGCCCCAGGGGAAGATCAAACGTCTTGGCAAACATCGGAATCTTCTCCGCAAACTGCAAGGGCAGAACCAGAAAAAAAATGAAAGAAAAAAACCCACTTAACTACCTATGGTTTGACTGATGCCACCCCCCCCCCCCCCCCCCCCAATTTTTTTAAAAATTCACTTTAACAAATATAACATAATAACAGAATGCACCAAGCGCACACAATCAACAATGGACACAGACAAATATTACTAGTGAGAAACATAATTTTTAAGGCCCAGCCAACCATGACAGTTGTATCAGAGCAGAACACAAAAATGAAACATTCAAGTAAAAACTCAGTCACACTTTCCACAAAACATCACCCAAACAACATATCCACTGCGTGGATTCAACAGAGCGAGAAAAATCTTTCAAATCACATGTTGTTGCGTACTTTTTAAGTGTTAATCTTGTAAAGAATTATTCAACATTATTTTGACACCACTTCTGTCATGCTATAGTATTAGTAGTAGGTAGTAAATGGATTTTAATGTCCTGTCAGGACACAGGGTCACCTCAGGACAAACTCAGGTCATAAGCAAATGCACATTTCAAAACTCTTCCCATATATAAACCCTTTGTCAAGTCAATCCACAAAACCAATCAATTCACAAACTTAACTCACTGGCGATGTTTCGCTTCATATGATGCGATTACTCATTGCATGCTTGGCAATGTGGGGCATCATATGAAGTGACCATTTTCGATAATTTTGTGTGAAAAGTCGTGGGGGTGGTACAAAGGATGAAAACTCGGAAAGCCTCCTTGCATGTAATTGCAATACGTGTGTGTACCTCCCTCTGACTAAACAACAGTGGTGGAGAACAGAAATGTGGTTGTCCTGAAGTTAGGGGAGGCGACGCTGAAGCGCTGATCAAAAATGGCTACCAAGCGACACAGTATCACTGCCACTGAAGCTACACAGCTTATTTTAGATGGTTTGTCGAGCGATGAGGGGGAGTAAGTAAGTAAGCTGGTGTTTTACACCCAGTCAACCGGTGCGGTTATATCAGGGTGATCGATGAAGGGGAAGGTCACAGCAAAAGCAGCGATTCTGATGATGATTTTGACCCTGAGTGGGTTTTACTCTCTCATTTTGACACAGAAATTGACAAAGAATGGTGCTTCATGGAAATTAGAAGTCTGAAGTCCATTTTCTGTGTGGCTTGCAGTGAATGTGGTGGGAACCTGACTGTTGCCTTTGGTGAGAAGATGGGATGCTCGAGAGAAATCAGACTTGCTTGCTTTTTCTCTCCAGTCATTCCTCATCATCACAAGATTTACCGTCTTTTGAATTTGACTCACTCTAATTTCTAGCATCTATATGAATCATTCACTCTAGCTGAAGGTTTCCACTTCATGGAAATGCTCTCCGATGGTGAATCAACAGCTCATAAAGCCGTCGTAGCAACTGCCCCTTATGGACAAGATGTGGAGGTTGAAAAGCTTGAGTGTGTCAATCATGCTCATAAGAGGATGGGGACAGTCCTCAGAAAGCTTTCTGATGAAAATCGCCTAACAAAAACAGGGTGTTAAAACAAAATGTAGTGGCAGCTTGAAAGTCCACAACACCCTGGCACAAAAGTTGAGCATCAAAGCTATGTGCATTGCCAAAGGACCAATAATGGCGCTCTGGACGGAGCCATGGGCAACAGAAGCCTTGCCCTCCAAGCGCCCCATGGAAGCTGTGGGAAAGACTTTAAGCGGCCCTACCTGTTCCTGCTGCCCGTGCGCCACGGCTGCCATGTCAAAGAGCAGGTACAAGATGATGGCGTTCTTCGTGTTCTCCCCAATGCTGTCCAGCAAGTACGTTGACAGGGCTGCCTGCACATCATGTACAAAGACAGGATTTTACTGGATACCCAGTGTGAGCAACTACGAGAAGGGAATGTAAAAACAGCAGTCTTCAAAAACAGGTGGTTCTGCACATTGTGTACAAAGGCAGCCAGCATGAGACACTAACAGTAACTTGGTGTTTTATGCCCAGTCAACCAATACAGTTATATCAGGGCGAGACACACAGAAATAGTCATCTTCAAAAATAGGCAGTCCTGTGCATTGTGTACAAAGGCACCCAGTTTGAGACAGTAACTTGGTGTTTTACGCCCAGTCAACCAGTACAGTTATATCAGGGCGAGACACTAACAGAAGGACATACAGAAACAGTCATCATCAAAGACAGGGAGTCCTGCGTATTGTGTACAAAGGCACCCAGCATGAGACAGCAACTTGGTGTTTTACGCCCAGTCAACCAGTACAGTTATATCAGGGCAAGACACTAACAGAAGGACACACAGAAACAGTCATCTTCAAAGACAGGCAGTCCTGTGCATTGTGTACAAGGTACCCACTGTAAGCAGCTAACAGGAGGGTACACACAAATAATCAACTTTAAACTTAAAGACAGGCAGCCCTGCACATTGTGTACAAAGGTATGCATTGTAAGCAGCTAACAGGAGGGTACACACAAAGAATGATCTTTAAACTTAAAGAAAGGTCGACAGTCTTGTACATAGTGTACAAAGGTACCCACTGTAAGCAGCTAACAGGATACGAGACACAGAAATAATGATCTTTAAACTTTAGTCCTGCACATTGTGTACAAAGGTACTGACTGGAAGCAGCTAACAGGAGGGTACACACAAATAATCATCTTTAAACTTAAAGACAGGAAGTCCTGCACACTGTGTACGCAGACACCCAGCATGAGCAGCTAACACACTGAATTATCCGGCACAGCTGCAGTCATTCAAGAGGGTAGTCTTGATTAGTGATGGGTGCGCTGCCCAGTTCAAGTCAAAACTTCTGTTTCTTCTTCTCAGCCATACACTCGTTTGTCTGGTTCATGGTCCACTGAAGAGGTCTTTTTCGGTTCTCGCCATGGAAAGAATGACTGTGACTGGTGTGGAGCTGTCCAATGAAATGTCCCCAGACACTGCTGTGGGGATTGTGATGGTGCACGCAAAATGTTCGAACATTGCTCACTTACAATGAGCAGGTCTGAGGGCCCAGGCTGTTATGGCAGAGCTCACTTTTTAGAGCAGCGGCTGTCCCTAGCTACCCAACCGAGGGATCCCACTCGCCTGCAGTTAGGAAAAAGTAACTTGGTGTTTTACACCCAGTCAACCAATAGTTACATCAGGGTGAGATACATTTTGTCATCACACACAGTTCAAAATGTGCACATGCTAGAACTGGTATAGTCAGATTTTTTTTAATTGTACTTTAAAAAGTGGTTAGAACATGAACAGAACTAAAAGGGACCTGAAGGTTTATACTAATTATAGTCTGCTAAAAATATTGATTTCTTTTAAACAGATGTTTTCACATGATATATCTTGAAATAAAATGTGCAGTGACTGAGCTGTAAAATGACTTGTCTCAGGGCAGTGGCTGTCCCAACCCAACCAAAGGATCCCACTCGCCTGCAGTTTGGAGTAAGCACGTAACTCGGTGTGTTATGCCCAGTCAACCATTGCAGTTAAATCAGGGCGAAACATATTCTGTTTTCATATAGTAATTGTTCTGCAGTTAGGAGAGTGAAAGAGAAGTTTAAGGCAAAAGCTTGCCCATATTTTGGAAGGGGTCCTCAAAACAACACACAGAGGCAAAGCAACAGCTCAAACAACTCACTGTACACTGCACAACACCTCCCAAAAGTACTCCAATTCCATCCAGGGTGCTTCATGCATGTATTGTCAGCATCAAAAAAAAAAAAGGGGGGGGGGGGGGGGGGGACAAAACACACTCACACACAAAATAAATCTTGTACAGACATTCCAAACCACACCAGCCAACCAACAAACTGGGCTGACAAATCTGACCCAAAATGTTTTTTGTCACTTTTTTGTTTTTTGGTGCAGATATGTACTCTTTGACACCCATTAAAAACCTATTCAGCCATGTTTTGCATGAAAATTGTTTTTAATGCCTTCAAACGAAAAGCACATGCACATTGTTTGACCCATTGATGACGGCCCCAAGTCGAGCAAAAAGTAGGTCAAGTTTGGTATCATTGGAGAGGTCGACTGCTCTTCTTTGTTCCAAGTTCCATGTCATAATCGCCGAGATCGACCATAGATTTCCTGCCGTTTCCGACCCTTGATTTTCAACGTAAATCTCCTTATTTGGAGTAGTGACTCGCATGACATCACTGGAATTTAAAATAGACCAATCAGAAATCAGAATCAAGACTCCAGCCACGCTCAGCTGTACTGGGCCTTCCCACAATGCACTGCACTTGATTTCCATTTTGTTGATAATTTGTCAACAAATCTGACAAGCTCAATCGATTCACAAAGTATTTCTGCAAATAATCCCTAAAGTTACACTTTTTTCTTGAAAGGCTTTTTCACGCAGCGAAAAGCTGTTTGTGTGGGCGTAAGCTTGTATCTGTGTAGGTCAGTTGGGTATTTCAGCAGGCAGCCAATGCACGGACTGCAGGAAACCTGCCAACTTCTATATTTAGCCTAAGCTCACATTGTTTTACTTCCTTCAAACTGTGGTTCTTTCAGATTTCATTTGATTACAAGTGCTGTGTTACTGTTACTGTTAGTGTGCATGTATGTAAAGCTGCATTCAAAAATAGATGAATTTTAAGTGCCCCCCCCCCCCCCCCAAGTTTTTGTTGCTGTGTAACCACCAAGCTGAATTATGTGTATTTCTGAAGAAATATATATGTGTGTCAACTGTCGTACATGCCTCATATATTCATAATTGAGAAACTGAAAGACTTAGTTTTAATTTTAATGCCATCATACATGTGCAGATTCATGATGTCATCGAGTTCGGCAACACGTCGACAAATTCTCAAAGAAAAAGACCCAGAAAAGTACCAGGAATATTTGCAGAAGCAGAAAGTGTGCAGCAAACAGAATAGAGACGCAAAAAAGAAGAAATGGCAGACCGAGCCACAGACCCGGGCAACCATCCAAGAAAGGGAAAGACAGGCAGGCCTTGCCAGGTATGTCAAAGTATAATTATTTATGTTTTTACATCAACAGCCAGTGGTAAGTAAGCGGTCAATCTGCTGATAATGTACAAGAAATTACATATTATTACTCAGTCTCATTAATATGCTTGAAATATTGTTTCAAGTGTGTAGAAGTTGAACTAGAACTAGAAGCTTGGAAAGAGTTTACATGAATGTGTACGCACGGACACACATAAGGATGAGTGGTTTGTGAATTGTTACAAACTATTAAGTATTAAAGTGGTAATTTACATACCTGATAGTGATACTGAGTGATAACTCAAATAATTCGTGTATGCAACATTTTACTGCCGCTGAAGCACAAATGTTTACTGATTTAAATTAAAAAAATTATAAGTGAATGAATAAAAATGATATAGGTAAGGATTTTTTTTAATTTCAGGAATCGTTCCATGTGCTACCGAGAAAGGATGCAGAAATTGACCAGCAGACCATGCCGGCATTCCGACCAGGCATCAGAATCACATCCCCCAAAGCGACCACGGCACATGACTGAAGAAGAATACAAAGAACACCGCTGTCAAATCAAGGCAAAGTCAAGAGCAAACATGCATGCAAACAAGAAGAGGACCAGGGAGAAGGATAAAGTGTACCGCAGAATGAAAAGAACCACTGACAAACTTGCCAAGTTTGGTTCAGCAACCCCAGCTCAACGTCCTGTTGTGATTTCAGCTGAAGCAACGTCTGGCTGCCGCACTCCTTTGGATGGGCCTCCCAACCCAGTAACCGCAGCTGAAGATCAAAGGATTCTGAAGAAATCGCACTACAACTGTGTTTCTGGAGTAAGGAAAAGCTTGGTGAAGAATTCGAAGACTCCGCTGCAGTTTGCCCGCATGCTGAAGAACATTTGTGTGAACACGCAATCACCACGAAAGAAACAAGCATTGAGAGATGTTGGGTTGTCTTTCAACTCCACTTCATCACTTCCGAAACACAGTCGCAGAAACCTTCTCCAAAAAAAAATTTGTGCTGCAAGGAAGAAGCTGTTGGAAAGGAAGAAAAGAACACTCTCTCCTGACAGAAGACAAACGGAAGATCCAGTGTTACTTTCTCAGAGAAGACGTTTCCCGTGTACTGCCAAATAAGCGGTATGCCAGAAAGGAAGGTGCAGGGTATGTCATGCAGCAAACACTGAGAGGGGCATACTCCATGTTCAAGGCAGAACATCCCGAAATAAAGGTGAGCTATTCCCTGTTCACTCAGCTGAGACTGAAGAACGTGCGCAAGATTTCATCTGCATTTTCTGAGTCATGCCTTTGTGTCTACTGCCTCAATGTCCAGCTGAAGCTGCATGCTTTAAACAGTTTCCGGGCTTGGTGTGGAAATGAAAATTCCAAATGAGCAAGCCCTCTTCAACCTTCTTCTGTGTCCAAAAGGAGATTCGCCCTTCCCCAGTTCAGACTGCATCTATGGCCAGTGTCAGCAGTGCTGCGATGTTTCAGGAACACTGAGGACCCATTTCCAAAGCCTCCTTGATTTGAGACCAACAGTGACATGGAATAGGTGGGCCCGTACGTCCAGCAACGGGAAGACAACCCGGGAACCAGAAACGATGCAAGGATCTACTGAAGACCTCATGCAACAACTGACTGACCATGATTTGAAAAAACCAGCCCTCAACACGACTTTCATCACGCACTTCTTCACAGCAGACTGGCAGTACTATCAGTATCGGCTGCTGAAGCAGAATCTCAAGTCCGGTGAAGTCATGCTTGTCATGGATTTTGCTGAAAACCGCAAATCTCAATACCAAGATGAAATCAAGTCCGCCCACTTCAACAAGCAGCAAATCAGACTCCATCCTGTGATTGCGTTTTATCGCAGCCAGAGTGGACAACTTGTACGGCATGCACTGGATTTTATTACTGATGATGTGGTCCATGACCATAATGCGGTACATCACTTTATGTCATGTTCACTCCATTTCCTCCAGGAGAAACTGATGCTACCAGCGGAAGGGCCCTTAAAGGTTTACATCTTCTCTGATGGCTGTGCAGCACAGTACAAAGGAAGAGGGACATTTGTAGACCTGACGCACTATGCCTTGCCTGTCCAGCGCATCTACTATGGCTCAGAACATGGGAAAGGTGAAGCAGATGGTGAAACTGGAGCCATCAGCAAAAGCCTTGAGGCTGCAGTGCTCTGCCGTAAGGTTTTCATACGTCATGCAGCAGATCTTCACCAGTGGTGCGTCCAAAACTTGTCAAAGGATGAAGACCTGTCAAAGCGTACTTTCTTCTTTGTTGGCCCAGACCAGATACAGCGAGGCCGTCAAAAGACAAATGTAAAGTGCATTCCAGGATGCCGCCAGTTTCATCAAGTTGTGGCCTTGTCCCAACTTGTTTTGAAAGCGCAAAGACTTGCATGTTTCTGCATCGCTTGCAAGGACAATCACCCTGAGCTTTGCCAAAACAGAGGCTACACAGGCCTCTACAAGATCCACATTATGAAACAGGTGGTTGACCGGCAGGAAGAGCCCAGCTCAGCCCAGCATGGACAGTCCTCTGGCAGCGCGAGTCACAAGAGAAGAATTTTTTGAGGAGTATTATGAAAAACTTCAACATGCCAAAACTCAGCAAAACTTTGCAGAGTTCATGTCAGTTGCTAGAAAATTCCAAGAGGAACAGGCTTCTCACTCCTTGTCAATGCCATCATCAGAACCCCTGCAATGGAAGGACTGCACACCTTCAGACCAGGCTGCACAAAATCTTCTACCTTCAGGTGGAGTACCGCCTGGATATTATCCAGCATCAACAGCTGCCGATGGTAACTGTCTGCCACGAGCTTTCAGCACAGCAGCGTTTGGCGATGACAGTCATCATAAAGAACTCCGGATCCGCATCACATGTGAGCTGGCAGTAAACAAGCAAAGGTATTTGTCTCCAGCCTATGTTGCAAAGGGCACTCGTCTTGATGGTGAAGCGTCTGTGTTTTTCTACCACCAGTCAGGCAATTTCCTACATAGAGACTTGAAACGTGCCTATGAACTGGAGGTCATGGCATCAGCTACAAACTCCAAGGAGATGGGGCCTTGGCAGATACTGGCAGCAGCCAATGTTCTGCATCGACAGATACACTCTGTGTATCCCAATCTGGGCGGCAGTGTAGTCCGGAGGGAGGTGAACAGAGTGTTTTACTGTGATCATGCAACATCAGAGTCACAGCCAGCCAACTTTCCAATCTGGATAATGTGGTCATCCAACAGAGAGGACCTAGAAAATGTCAACCCAGTATTCTGGATGGCCAGTCATTTTGTTCCACTGGTGAAGGAAGGTGAAATGAGGGAGCAGGATACCGATGACGATATTTTGAACCAGGGCTTTTGTGAGGCACCTTTACCAAAAGTTGGGGACTTCATCCTCACCTCATTTCATATTGGCAGGAGACTGGTTCAGTACCATGCACTTGTTGTTTCGCCTGAGGATCATAGTATGGAATTACAGGAAGGAGAGTTTGTAGTCAAGTATCTCCGGAACAGTGGGAACACCTTTGTTTTGCCTGTGCGAGATGATATTTCGGTTGTTTCTCTGCAGAACTTAGTTGAAGTGTTGCCACCACCTACGATTGACAATCGAGGACACCATTGTTTTGCTTCCTAGACTTCACTCTTCAGTTCTTGAAAATTGAAAGGATGCATTTGTTATCTCCATGGAGACTGTTCAGTGAGAAACAGAGTGAATTAATGGAGACATTGAAGGAATACAGACTATTGGTGAAATGCTTAATTGCTGCTTTTGTATCATGTTGTCATATATAGTGTTCACTTCAGTTCAGCTGAAACACTTCATAAAAGCCACTGGTCATTCAATGGCATATATATAGATATATATCTGCATTCAACTGAACTGCTAATTCTTGAGATGACCCTGTGTGGTTGATGGGACCTTACAATTTCAGAGATGTACATTGTCATTGCTAATCTAACCAATTTTTGTTCAAAGACACAATATTTGTCAATTACATATATATTATATAAATTATAATTTTATATAATACATACATGTCATACACTCACTGTGTATGTTAGACAGGAGTTGGGGGGGGGGGGGGGGGAGGGGGGGATTGCTGTACAAGCAAGAGAGCAAACTGGGTGCATTATTTGTCGCTTCATCTCTTCACTCACAAGCGCTCATTTCATTTTTCATCGAAAGTGGTTATTTATAAAAAGTTATCACACAAACACTTAGCAACATTCTTTTTTATTCCTCATGACACCAAACACTTGTTCTCTTGCAATTTAAGTGGCTATTAACCAATCTGGCCAGAAAAAAATGGGGATTTCTTTGTAAAATTAAGTGAGTGGAAAATTGCCTTCTGTGGAGGTCCGAAAATTGCATAATACGGCACTTGTACAGTGCAAAACTAGGAAATATTTTGGTTAAATGATGTATTGTATTACATTCATTAATGTTCATCACTTTGAGTTGCATGCAAGCTTCTATTACAGCTCCAGTGATGAAATGATTCCACTTACAACTCAAAGTTGATTTCTTTGAAAATCTAGGGGTAGGTGTACCTTTAAGCCATTTTATCAAAGAAAACACTTTTGCTGTCCTCTTTTTTATTTGATTTGTTCAGTATGGATATTGGTCTTTGAAAAAACTCACATGTGGAGTATTTGTGTTGAGTTTTTAATTTTGGTGAAAATGGGAAGTCACATACACAATACTGTAAAACCTGCCTGCAGGTAAATATTTTATGCTTCTAAAAAATTCAGGTATCACATGATGCAGTTTTTCTTGTCTAACAGGTTTAATTTCTTTGCAGAATTTATTTCAGTGCGAAAGCTGAAGTTTTGCCAGTGTTTATGCAAAATCTGTCAGAATCCACAAGCAAAAGTGACCAGGCTGAATTTTACAATGTGTTATTTTATGTCTGTTCACAGCCCAATAATTAGTCGACAACAACAAAATCATATACCTTCTTCTTTTTTCTTTTTTTATCCTGAATTTTGCTTGGAAAAACTGCCATAAAACCAAGCACAGACCGAAGAACTTGCCGCTGTTCAAGAGCAGGAGAAAGACACTTTGAAGGGAGAAAAAAAATCGCTTCCGTGATAACGTCAGAAAAACTGTGATGCAGTTGCAAGGTGATGGCAATGTGCTAGCAGGCAAGTGTAGTAAGGTCATTCAGATTGTTGCAGAGAATCTTTTTTAAGACCACGTTTGATGACAAGGACCTGCCCTGCCTACAGACTGCATTGAACACTGCTGACGTGGGGCATGATCTGGCAAAAATCCAAGCCACAGAAAAGATGCTGACTGCTGACAGCTACACACTACATGCTGATGGAATAGTTAATACAAGACTCTGGAGATTACCATCCTTTATGTCAGCAGCGGTACTCTCAATTTTGAGGTTAGACTGGCCCAGGAATCCATCACCAATTTTTTTTCTGAGGTCATCATGATGATAAACAGTGGCAGCTGCTCCTTCAATGCACGAGTTGAAGCGATTTGATCAGTAACTCGTCATTCTGCTCGTCAAATTTTCCTGATCACAGTATTCAATCCATTCAGCACAGCAACCATGTTTCTCGTCACCTCTTGGTCCTTTGATGCCGCTCTCACACTGGGCTTACAAGCAGGTCACTGTCTTTCCTGTAGTTGTTCATTCCAGGTGCTCGCTACCTGCCGAGAACTGAGGCCAGTCTGTCTCGCGGTCTTCACAGATCAGCTTCGCCACAACGCATGTGCAAGCCAGGCCTTTATCGAAAAAATGCTGAATTATCTGGCACAGCTGCGGTCATTCAAGAAGGTAGTCCTGATCAGTGATGGGTGCACTGCCCAGTTCAAGTCAAAACTTACAGTTCTTCCCCTCAGCCGTACGTTCATTTGTCTGGTTCACGGTCCACTGAAGGTCTTTTTTGGCTCTCGCCATGGGAAGAGCGACTGTGATTGGTGTCGAGGAGCTGTCCAGTGAAATGTCCACAGAAATGTTGCTGCGGGGACTGTGATGGTGCCGGGAGCGAGTGATGTGTTTGAACACTGCTCGCTTACAATGAGCGAGTCTGAGGGCCCAGGGAGTCCTGTCCAGAGCATGCCCACAGTGAGCAACTAGGGCAACCAAAAAAAGGAAAAGAACTCACATGCAGACTGGGAGGGGGGTACATTCCGGACCCATCCTCGTCCTTCCACAGCTGTGACACAGCGTCCCCTGCACTATGCACCAGGGCATCGATCAGAATCATCTCGTGGGTCTCCACACCGCTGCAGGACACACACGCAGTTGGAACAAAATCATCATCGTGTAAAAAATAACATTTTATTTAAACACTCACCTTCTTCCTTTTTGTCCATCTGTGAAAAAAACACCCAAAAAAAACACAACGGGAGGCTCAGCCAAAGCCAGTCAAGATGCTACACATGAAACGGTTTGCCTGCATTTCAACGAGTACATGATATATGCAATGTATGCCATCATTCAGACAGCTGCGCACCAGTTCCTAGGTAAATCATTTCATCAAAACACTGTCATCTACCTCTCCACAGCGTACAAACAAGCAGTAACATAGACAGAATCCTGCACTGTTCCCATCCAATTTTACATACATCCAACAGGAACAGCTGGACATAGCACCGTCTTCGAAAATCCTATGAACACCTCCTTTGTCTACAGAACTGTCTTTGAAAATCCTATGAACACCTCCCTTGTCTCTCTGGCTTACCTCTGCAGCTGCATCATCTGCTGTCGGCGGTCCTTAAAGACCTGGGTCAACTCAGTGGCTGGGTAGATGTAGTTGGAAGGCACCAACTCCCCCAATTCTGATGATGCAAGTTTAAATCATGTAAATTAAAGTGTTAATAACAATAATACATAAGTAAAAGCCCCAAAATGACATGTCTCGCAAAAAATATAGCAAGGGCATTTATATAGCACAAAATCCTGTCCGAAGACATTATCCTAAGCAAACAGAGGAAACTGTTAATAATACACGAATAAAAGCCCCACAATGATGTGTTTGATGTTTAAAAAATGTCTATTTATACAGCACAAAATCTTGTCTGAAGAGACCATTCTAAGTGCATAAACACGCACATACACCTGCAAGTATATTGACTATATACAACTTAATTTACAGCCAACCTATACTTGTAACAGGGACTTGAGGAAGACAGTACATAGTGGAAAACACGACAGGTCTGTTGTTTTGAAAAAAGAAATGTTTTGAGGTTAGATCTGAAGGAGCCCAAAAAGGGTTTTTGTCAGAGATGAAATGTTCACACTATTATACATATATATAACACAACACACCACACACACACACACACACACACACACTACGAAAGAGTAATGGGCGAAACGTGGCATATAAAAAAAATCTATACATTTTCACAAAATCATTTTGGTCATGGGCATGTTTTTATGTGTGTGTGATTAGATGCAAAACTGTTCTTTCATAACCACCATACAGAAGAAAAAAAAGACTGAAGACAAGACTACTGACCGCCATGTTCCGGCAGCAGGCCATTGTGGACAAACCAGAGGATGACCTTGAGGTGATAGTACAGCAAGGTCACCACCTTGATCCTGTGCTCCAACTCCACCTGACCTGAAGACAACGACGTTAGAACTGTAAACATTGCAGTGCACCACGCTGAGCACCAATCAAATCTCTTTCCCCCGGTTCAAACTGCCTCTCCCAAGCCATGCAGTTTCTGCGAGTGAACCCTTGCCTAAGCAATCTGTGACAAGTATGGATTCTGTTGTCAGCAGCGTACAAGTAAGCTACCCAGTGTCCCAACCAGTCAGTTCCAGGCAGGAGACATTTTTTGTTCACAACACAAAGGCCCAGAAATAAACTGCCCGTCCAGCAACACATTCATCCAGAACAGTTAGCGCTCCAAGAGATAAAGCTCAACTTCATCATGTAAGAAGCGTGAGTGACAGTGAAGAGCCGTGGAAAGAGGAAATGCTAGACGATCTTCCTTGAAAGGACCAGAGAGGGCCATCGTCAATCAGACAAACACTGGCACCATTTCAAAGGTGATGTTGGGGAAACTTCTGAGAGACAGGGTGGAGACACAGATATGGGCTTTTCCTAGCACAGATACCCTCTTGGACTGCACGGGAGTGTCAATCCTCAAAGCACGTCAAGCAGATTTCCAGTATCATGAAAGCATATAAAGCAGATTTCAAGTGAGGTAAACGTGCCCAGTTGTGCAGGTGACAAGGCTTACCTCGACCTGCGACAGGTGTGGACTAAAAAATGTCAAGCTGATTTTGAGTGAGATAAACTCACCCAGTCGTGCAGGTGACCAAGCTTACCTTGATCTGCGAAAATCAAGAACCCTTACAGCATTTTAAGCAGAGTTCAGGTGTCAAACGAGACCACAAAAGCATGTCAAGATTCTGAGTAAGCTCATGCAAACTATGCAGGCCACAAAGCTTACCTTGATCTGGGTTGGTTTGTCTAAAATTGTGACAAACCAACCCAGTCACACAGATGGTTGCTGACAAAATTCACCATCACCCACAACATGTCTCGGACAAAGTTGACAACACCTGCTGCAGAGTCCCAAGCGTCACGTGCAAAACCAGTTCTCCGAGTGAGGAGAGTTCTGGACCCCAGCAGCAGCTCACCTTGGTCCGTGAGGGGCGTGGACTGGTTGAGCAGCACATGCAGCACCGTCTTCAGATGGCCCAAACAGCACAGGCAGTTCTGCAGCGCCTGCAGCATGCGCTGGTCCACAGGGGCTCCGCACCAGTCAAACAGCGGCTGGCCTGGAGCGAGAGGAGACCATTCAGTACATTTGCTGACAATATCCACTTTGACCTTTCAGTACATTTGTTGACAATATCCACTTTGACCATTCAGTACATTTGTTGACAATCTCCACTTAGACCATTCAGTATTGACCATTCAGTACATTTGTTGACAATCTCCACTTAGACCATTCAGTATTGACCATTCAGTACATTTGTTGACAATCTCCACTTAGACCATTCAGTATTGACCATTCAGTACATTTGTTGACAATCTCCACTTAGACCATTCAGTATTGACCATTCAGTACATTTGTTGACAATCTCCACCACTTTTAGCCCTGTTGGTTCCCGGTCCTCACATGGCATGAGAATGTGCGTGTGTGTGTGTGTGTGTGTGTGTGTGTGTGTGTGTGTGTGTGTGTGTGTGTGTGTGTGTGTGTGTGTGTGTGTGTGTGTGTGTGTTTGTGTGTGCGTGTGTTTGTGTGTGTGTGTACACAGGCACAGTACAAAATGAACTGACATGTGAATATGCCAACACAAAGCACAATTCAAGCTCATTCCATCTACACACACACACACACATGAGCACCCACACACAACTTCTTATACCATTTGAAGACCGCACAATGACTGGGCTAGAAGTGGATATTGGCCATTTGTTTTACATAAAGCTGCCTAATTTCTTTAAATTCTTTGCCACCACTGCTGCATCATATGACACACACATTTACTCATAAACAACAAGGCCAGCCATCTTGGTCAAAAAGGTGATGGAAACAATGACCACAAAAGAAAAGATGATGATCATTTTCATAAAGAGCAGGAGTAAAGGTGATAGTCATTATCATAAAGAAGAGGACGGAGTAAAGATGCTAGTCTTTATCATAAAGAAGAGGACGGAGTAAAGATGCTAGTCATTATCATAAAGAAGAGGACGGAGTAAAGATGATAGTCATTATCATAAAGAAGAGGATGAAGTAAAGATGATAGTCTTTATCATAAAGAAGAGGACAGAGTAAAGATGATAGTCATTATCATAAAGAAGAGGATGAAGTAAAGATGATAGTCATTATCATAAAGAAGAGGATGGAGTAAAGATGATAGTCTTTATCATAAAGAAGAGGACGGAGTAAAGATGATAGTCATTATCATAAAGAAGAGGATGGAGTAAAGATGATAGTCTTTATCATAAAGAAGAGGACGGAGTAAAGATGATAGTCATTATCATAAAGAAGAGGATGAAGTAAAGATGACAGTCATTATCATAAAGAAGAGGATGGAGTAAAGATGATAGTCATTATCATAAAGAAGAGGATGGCGTCGTCATAATGAGGAGCACATGGAAAATGCTGCATGTAAACTCTTGTGTTTTTTACACATTTAAAAACAAAACAAACAGTAGTGTTGCATCACTCACAGGTGAGATCAATCTGTTGCTTGATGGCAGTCACTCGTGCCCAGGCCCAGGCCAGTAAAAACTGCAGTGTGCACCCTTGCTGGTAGAACTCTGAAACAGACACATCAACACTGCAAGTAACCTCAAAACAGTTAAAGGGTCAGCCTGCCTGTGAACAGCGGGCCAGGAAATCTGAAACAAACTCTCTTCAAAGTATGAGACGGTCACATCGCTGCTAGTTTATTTATCACAAATATCTGGAAATCAGACCATCACTTGAACATGGCACACACACAAAATTCACTCTCAGCTCTTTCTATCTGGTAAATCAGTGTGTTGATGAAAGCAAATTTTGTTTATTTCAAGACTCCAAAGCTTTCAAGTGAGGACAATTTCAATACAAATGGGTGGGGCTTATCTAGTGACATGGACAGTGCTGTGTTTTCAGTCTTACACACATCCGTCATTTCAACATTTCAAGGCCAGCTGTTACTTTCAAACAGCTGCTGAACTGCATCTTTCTGTTCATGCCCCTGAAAGCCCCGCCCCTTTGCCCAAATTAAGATTGACACGAGTGTGCATGCGCAAATTTTCACTGCCTCCAATGGGAACTGAGGCTTTAACACTCTGACACAGGAACTTGCAGACTGAATAAAAAACATTACCAAAAACTAAAAACACACACACAATCAGGCCAGCAAGACTACTAAAAGACTTGAGAGTGTCTATATTTACTTGCAGTTGTTTCAATAATGTACGCTGGTGTATCAAAATAACGTATAAAGATCAGGAGATTGTTTCACTGCAATAACTATAGTGGATGAAATCACTTTGGGTACCTGGATGCACACTGTTCTTGTGCTGCAGGTATTTGCTGGAATTCTCAGACGGATGCCACAGACGCTGCCATTTCAGCAACCAAAGTTCACTGTTCTCAGGTTACAGTACATGCTCCACCTCCTGGCAGTTGCAGCAGTGTTGCTCCAAACTGGACCATCAGCCTACTTGTGGGCATTTTTTTCTGCTCAACTAAACATCTTCTCTTCTTTTTTTTGGACCCACTCCAGGGAACAATATACCATGACACTGCCTCATAAGACATGGGAAGAGCTCAGAGATCAAAGCTGTGACAGTCAAGGTGGCCGCCCTGGGCTCCCCTCCCCGTCCCTAATTCCGTGGACGTACAAGCAACACTGAACTCAAACTGGGCAGAGCAGCCACACACACACACGCGGCGGCCTACCTCCATCTGCCCAGCTGCGCACGCAGGCGGTGATGAAACGGACCTTCCCCTGCTCCAGGGCCAGCGTCAGAAGTGCCATCCGCTGCTGTTCCTGGGGAATGGAACACAACCATGTCCGTGAGTCAGACACGGAATGAAGGCCTTCGGAAAAAATCAAAACACCCCCATTTTCCAAAACTTTTTTTTTTAAACCCTTCACTGCTCCAGCCTGTAAAATTTCTGGGCTTAAAAGTGCCCCCACACACACACACACACAGAGACTCCTTCAAACTATATTTGTTGGTCCCCTATAACAAATCTTTCAATCCTGTGTATTTTGACAGAAATCCTTTCACATGCTCATGCGAAGGGTTAAAACAAAAAAAACTTCTTTTCAAGTCTGGCACTTTTACTGGTCATTTTAAAAGTACTGGCATGGCAGTGAAAGGGTTAATCAGACTATTCATCAGGTTTTTTTTTTTTTAATGCTGTCACATTAACCTCCAGTGAACACTGCATGATGCAGCAATAATCAAAAAGATGTTATATACATAAGCTATGACCTTTGTTTTTCAACACGGTCACGTCAATACCTCTGCAGTCTGGGAAGCTGACAAAGTGTCCGGCGAACGTGCCATGAGACCGGTCTGTATGCAGCGATGGTAGAGGTCAAACGGCTTCAGCAGACACGCCGGACCGCTGCTTTCCAATGAAGCCAACACCTGCCAGAAAAGCAAAAGGGAAATGCATTCAGGTTTATTTCAATAAATACCACAAACTAGGGATTCAGCATCCAACGTCAGTCAGTACAGGCAAGCTGCAGATTGATGCATGCAGTTCATTTCAGTGACTCGTACCAAGGCCTGAGTCACTGGCAAATATACAAAGTTGGTCACACAGTGTTGCAGAGGCTTCTGCAATGTTTCTGCTGCAGAATAACTTTTTTACTAACAGCTTTGTGCCATCCTCCTTCTTTTCTTTTTTTAAGACTATTCTGTATTCTGAACTGTTTCTACTTGAAATCAGCCACCAGGTCTTCGATATCCGCAGGCCTCAAAACGCTGCCTCATAAAGTGCCGAGTTATGCCCCGTCTCCATAATAAAAAAGACTTCGACTTCTTTGCAGGTCTCAATGACATGTCTTGGTCAACTGCGAAGTCTGTTCACAATGCTACTGAACTCACCACTACTGTTCATTTCATATCAGGTGAAAACACTGTACATGGACTAACCTGTCTCTGAACACCCAGCACAGACACAGAAACGATGCCGTTGGACAGCACGCACACTGCATCTGAAACATGGACACAAAACACTTGAATGATGCTTGCAAGTCTTACCTTATCACAGCTGTGGACATTAATTCAATTATTCAAGATTACTTTATTATCTCATCAGAGAAATTAAAATGTGGCTGAACATTAACACATCACAGTACACAATAAAACATACTGTATATTTTAAAACCCAACAGTTATAGAAAATACAAAAGTTACGTAACAAACAAACTAGTAATTTATGCAATTTATCGACACACACACTGCTCTGACGTTTGAACGGATTTATCTGTTCAGAAATGCTATACACTGCTGAACGATTAGATTCAATTATCTTAACTTGCCAAAGTGCACACGGAGCAACCATGGTTTCAGCAACAGTAACGATTTCTGACAAAGTGGAACATAACTAATGTCAACCAGTCAACCATGACGTGGTAAAAAAAAAGAGAAGGTAACCATAACTTGGCACTGTGACCAAAGAAGCCATAACTCACCAAAAGCAAGCGATGATGGGTAGAAATGCTGCTCAGGGGGCATGGGAGAATTGTTCACGAAGCGAAGCAGAGATCCCGGCTTCAGCTGTACATCCTGAACAACCATCACAACAACAACAATCAGCGTCAGGTGCTGAGCAATTCCATTTCTTTTTGGGAAGATTCTGATCTCACCAGTTGACAGGACATTAAAATCCAACTGCTAGCTCTGACCTCACCGAGAATGAAATATTCACAGCATCAATGCATTCCTGGCATAATGTCAATGGGTTAAATCCCACTTTCTCTGATTCTAAACTTGTGTCAATAAAGCCAATGCATATTTGGGGGTAAAATAGCAAACATTAAAAAAAAAAATGGCACCAAAAAAACCCAACATCATTCAATGCCTTGCTTACAAACAGATGATTCTAAACTCGTGTCTATAAAACCAATCTATATTTGGGGGTAAAATACCAAACAAATTCAGAATAATAATAAAATACATCATTCAACAGCAGGACACAAGTGCTATCCAACTCCTTGCTTACCAACAGGGTGCCGAAGCCCTCTCTGTGCACAGCGTCGTTCATATGATACACAGCAAAGTACGGGCACACCTCCTGCCCCCCGACGTTCACACACCTGGGCAAGGAGGCCAAAAGAAAAGCAGTCAAGAAAATGGACACCACCACTGCCAAACACACTCAACATATCACTCCTGGTACAAGATCGAGATACACTAAAGGGTCAAAAGAACGCCATCTTAAAAGGACATTAGGACAACAAATCTTCAGGGCAGATCCCCTTTTCGAACAAAGAGTTAGGTTACAAACAAATAACAAAGAGTTAGGCTACAAACAAATAACAAAGAGACAGGCTACAAACAAATAAAGAGATAGGCTACAAACAAACAACAAAGAGATAGGCTACAAACAACAAAGAGTTAGGCTACAAACAAATAACAAAGAGATAGGCAACAAAGAGATAGGCTACAAACAAATAACAAAGAGATAGGCTACAAACAAATCACAAAAAGTTAGGCTACAAACAAATAACAAAGAGATAGGCTACAAACAAATAAAGAGATAGGCTACAAACAAATAAAGAAAATTTATTCTCCAGGGTCAACTTTCTGTGCCGACTCTTATCTCCCCCCCCCTTACTGCAGTAGCACATAAAAGATCCTGGTCATTCTGCCAACAGTGCAGGTGACAGGTTACAGCTAAATAAGCATGCACACAAGACGTCAGCAGTTTCATGTGGCACCAGCCATGTCAGTGCTGCAAGTACACCACTTAGTGTATATATTCAAAAACATGCTATAAAAAGCTTGTCATTCATGTAGAATCACATGCGAGCGCAGTGAGTCTGCTCAAGGGTGGAGAATAGTGCTACATAAAAGTGATCAACAACAAAAATGACCTGACTCGGCTTTCAGTTGGTTCATGTGCACCCCTGGCACCAGTCACCCAAATTTATTTTTTAAACTAAAGCACGTGCAATCTGGAGTACCATAACTTCTGTTCTACAAGGCTTGAAATTTGGCCCAAAAGTTACAAAAATCCACAGATAAAGCACTCCTAAATATAGCACACACCTCTGATGGTATCACAGCTGATGAGCAACGTGTGGTGGACTTGTGCATCAAACACAAAGTGCCATAACACAGAAAGTGGAAACAAAGTGCCATAATACAGAAAGTGGAAACATTCAGTGAATTTGCTGTTCACAAAGAGTCTGAACCTATTGGCACAGTGTATGCAGCAGCATTTTCTGAATCCAAACAGCAAAGCAGATGTCAACTGGCTAACCAATTCTCACCTGCAGCAGGACTTGTTAATGAGATGAAGTTGAAGCTGAGGGTGGCATTAAGTTCTAATTCATATTCAGTGTCAACGTGGGTTTTATTTTCAGTATTGTAATCTTCCAACTCTGAATAAACGCTGCTATATATATAACAAGGCCTACAGGGTTGTTTCGAATCCCATTTCTGGGATTGTGGCTCTGTTGACTGCCTGGAAAGTATCACTGATCAGTTTGCCAAGGTATGTGATTTCTGTTTCAGGTTGATACAGCGACCGATCTGGGTTCAAAATAATAATCATCTACTTTCGGAAAAGCATGCGTGCCAAGGTATTATTATTCACAGGTAAGGCACTTCAACCGAAAGGCACTGTGGCCCAATCTGAGGAGAAATGTATTGAGCTATAGTCCAAAGACTGCAGTTATCTCAGAGTGAATCTGCAAGTCATTTGAAACCTAGCTACATTACCTTTGAGAATCACTTGGATCGAACACACTTTACGTATGACAAATGAGTACCCCATGTAGAAGCACCTCTCACACTTTTCTCTAAGACTTTTCTCTCTCTAAGTATTCAGTAAAATCTGACTCCACTGTTGCCAAGCTCACTTGATTCTGGCAGGCATCTGCGCGTGGTACCACCGGTTCATGTCAAAGATGGACAGAAAGACCTCGGTGCTGCCCCCTGGACGCGAATCCTGCGCTTCCCACACAAACGCACACAGGCTGAGGTCAGGACCCTGGCACCCTAGTAACAGGAAATTCAAAGCAATGCATGAACATAAACAAATGCATAAAAGCTTGTGAATATAAAGGTTCAACAGGTGAATGCAAAGGTTTGCCAGCTTTTTACACTACGCCTCCAAAACATGTACACTCTTTCTGCACTGCAATAAATCAGCAGAGTGCATCATCATTTTTTTTTAATGTCAATAAAAATAAATGTACATTTCCATGCAAAAAAGACACAACACATACGCATGTACACCACTGAAAAATGACACCACTCCATACATACATAGTAACACTGTCCAGTCTGAAACACACTGTCACAGCAATGCAAACAGCACCACCAACACCACCATCACTTGCCTTCTTCAAAGGAGTCGTTGATGGTGAGACTGGTGGGTGGGTGGTAGTTGGGGTCGGCGATGGTGACGGCGGACAGCAGCTGGCTGGACCAGGTGGTGGTGTTGCGGCTGTTGAAGGGGTCCACCGTCAGGTTGTGGTCCATCCTCAACGCTACAGCGTTCAGCTCCTAAACAACAAACCAGTCAACCCCACTGTAACATCTCTCGTTCCAGCATGGTGATGCCCACAATGGAAGAGCTCAGCTCCACCCCATTCTTTCCTTCCAACAAGACATTGGCATGCAAACAAAAACTGGTTGGATTTGGAATGTTGGGGTGCAAAAAAGAAAAAAGGAGGGGTAGGTTTCTCTCACTCCATATTTGCAAAGTACAACAGCATTTTGTGTCAGTTTTGTCCCCTTTTTTAATCACGCATACAACTTGCGTATGTGGCTTTGCATGAAGTGACATGGAGCATGGTTGTATGGTGTACACAGACCTTGCGCCGAGACGGCAGCAGTTTCATGTGGCACCAGCCATGCCAGTGCTGTAAGTACACCACTTCGGTGGATATTCAAGAAAACACACTACAAAAAGCTTGTCACTCATGTAGAACCACATAAGTAAACATGGTGCTTAATGTAGAACCACATGCGAGCGCAGTGAGTCTGCTCAAGAGAGCGGAGAATAGCGCTATATAAGCGATCATCAATCAATCACATCTCCTCTTCGCTTCTGAAACACTGGTGTTTGTTTCTTTTGCTCATGAGCCCATCACACTGAAATAGCAGGACAATTTTTTTTTTTTTAATTTAAAATGCCCTGTACTGACACCAAGGATGATCTTCTTTTTAAAATTTAAAATGACCTGCACTGACACCAATCTATGTGGTTACTCACTATTAATACTGCACATATGCTGTCAATCAGTAAGTTTGCTACTGTGCTGCACATCAGGTCCACATAAACCTAAAACATACTACTATCATCACACTCACGCACACAATTACACATTAGGCCAAACTCAAAGCACCGGTTTACGACATCCTTCCTCCAACAACTGCCATAACTGGTTACGCCAGTCTCTGAAAACTCAGCTAACCAACAATATTTTTTGTTGGTGCTCAAATGGCAGGGTTAGTTTGTGACAACTCAAATAACATCAGGCATTCCGTTTATAACTGCCTACATAGCTTACACCAGCACAAATAAAACTAAAATCATTTGAATCAAGAGACGAGCCTGTTTTTGTGTGCTTCGGCATGTTGCTTCCATCATTAGTTAGCACCCAAACCTTTCAGAGGGCACTGAGAGCGTGGGTGGACAACTGCGCAGAGATAAGGGGTGCCCCTTCTGTAACCAATTATGGCAGACTTTGGAGGAAGGGTGCCAGACAGTGAGGCATGGGCGCGTGCATGCTCTGGCGGTCACTAACCTCATAGAAATATCCATAGTTGGCATAGAAGGTTCTGCGTGCATATGACAGCTGATACAAGGTCACACTGCACAGGGACTCCTGCCTGAAACGCACAGGCATCAAAGCAGTTAGGAAATCTGCAACTGGTAAATGTACCATGGACAAAGAAGCTCCACTGAGAGAGTAGCCAAGTTATTTCAGGGGCCAAGAGCCTGCTAGTAACAATAATGAAAACTTAAAAGTGCCTGCTTTGCAGCTCAAAGCACTGAGCAATATAAACATAACACACATATGGAGTATATAGAGATAAGAGACCGTTATCAATTTAACAAACAGCTAACACACAATGTACACATCAACACTGGTTCAAATATAACTGACCATGTGCATTATCAATTTAACAAACAGCTAACACACAATATACACATCAACAATGGTTCAAACATAACTGACCATGTGCAACACACACACACACCGTACAGACCGATACTTGTTCCAGCATGTACCAATCACAATGAACATCATCCACCACCTTCAACATCATCATAACAATGAACATCATCAATTACAACAAGGAGCATTTATCAACGAACATAATCAATCACAACAATGACTGCAACTGATCACAGCAGCATACCGATCATCACCACCAGTCCCATACCAACCATCAACACCACCAATCATATCAACCATGCGTCAAACACAACAACGACCACCCTCCGAATGACCAACTCACTTTTGCTCGCTGATGTGATCATCTCTGCACACCCAGAAGTAGGCAAAGTTCTTGGGGTCGTTCTCAGGCTCTTGGTACACAAAGAATGCCACGGGCAAGTCTTCCGGTTCCACTGAACTGGTGTACCTGAACATGGAAAGGGAGCTCTAGGTACCAGTACTAACACAAACTGCATTTTACACACACCATCAACGTGACTTTTTTAAAGCCTGAAATCCCCCAGCCTCTTAAAAAGTGGGAGAGGAGAGGAAGGAGAGAGAGAGAGAGAGAGAGAGAGAGCAGAAGACAGACAGACAGACAGACAGACAGACAGACAGACAGACAGACAGAGATAATGGGTTCCTAGCACCCAATCAACATGGCAGTTGAATCAGGATGAAGAGCGAGAGATAGCTAAAAGAAAGAAAACGCTGAACACAGAAGTGAAACCTGAACAGACGCAACATTTCAAGCTGAACACAGTTCTCCAAATCATTGGGTGTTTCTACAACAGTGCATGCATCACTGACTGACAACAGCATTAATACTTCATCACAGCAAAAGTTACACAATGCAATAAAAATATGGATAAAATAATGATAAAGGTCAAGTAGAAGCAAATCCATTTTATTACCCCCCCAAAGTGTTCCGAAAGCTATGCACTACCTTCATACATAGTTTGACATCTTCACATTTATTAATCCATGAAAACCTTTGTGAGGCTAAAGATGTGACACAACCAAGCAAGCAACGCACACACACACACACACACACAAGTCCACTGCAAAAATACTCCATCCAGCATGTGGCCGGTGTAGTGACGATCTTAATTATGGTGATCTCTTTTTGTTGTTTTCAGTGGCTTTTTCACTTGGCTTCAATCCAATCAAGGCCACTGCAAGCACTGCGAGGACTCACTCTAGCACGGGGTTGAAGAGTTTCCACAGATGAAATCCCCCAAAGCTGTATCCAATGGCCAGGGTGCCAGACTGGGGCATGTACTTGAGACTGCTCACGTGAACCTCGTCTGAAAGCAGAACCGTAACGGACCATGAAAGATGGACTCGACAGTGTCAAAGAATGCATCTCCTGCATACCCACTCCGACTCCTACCCTTCTCTACCTTCAGCCTATAGTATAACTCCTACACATACTTGCCAGTATTTAGTGCAAGCTGACACAAGGATGATCTACACTTCTTCATCTACCTTCAGCCTATAACTCCTACCCATACTTGCCAGTATTCTGTGCAAGCTGACACAAGGATGATCTACACTTCTTCATCTACCTTCACTCAGCCTACAACTCCTACCCAGCCTGTACTTAGTGCATGCTGACACAAGGATGATCTACACTCCTTTATCTACCTTCAGCCTACAACTCCTACCCATACTTGCCAGTACTTAGTGCAAGCTGACCTGAGGATGATCCACACTTCTTTATCTACCTTCATTCAACATACAACTCCTACCCAGCCAGTCCTTAGTGCACACTGACACGAGGATGATCTACACTTCTTCATCTACCTTCATTCAGCCTACAACTCCTACCCATGTTTGCCAGTACTTAGTGCAAGCTGACACATGGATGACCTGCACTTCTTTATCTACCTTCAGACTACAACTGCTACCCACGTTTGCCAGTACTTAGTGCAAGCTGACACGAGGATGATCTGCACTTCTTCATCTACCTTCAGCCTATGACTCCTACCTGTACTTGCCAGTACTTAGAGCAAGCTGAAACAAGGATGATCTACACTTCTTTATCTACTTTCAGAGTACAACTGCTACCCATGTTTGCCAGTACTTAGTGCAAGCTGACACGGGGATGATCTGCACTTCTTCATCAACCTTCAGCCTATGACTCCTACCTGTACTTGCCAGTACTTAGTGCAAGCTGAAACAAGGATGATCTACGCTTCTCCAGCCACCTTCAGACAACCACACTGCTGTGGCTCCCACCCATGCTTGCTAGTCCTTAGCGTAAGCTGACACAGTCCTGATCTACACTTCTTTATCCTACAGCTCCCACCCATGCTTGCTAGTCCTTAGCGTAAGCTGACACAGTCCTGATCTACACTTCTTTATCCTACAGCTCCCACCCATGCTTGCTAGTCCTTAGTGTAAGCTGACACAGTCCTGATCTACACTTCTTTATCCTACAGCTCCCACCCATGCTTGCTAGTCCTTAGCGTAAGATGACACAGTCCTGATCTACACCGCTTTATCCTACCTTCAGACCACCACACACCTACAACTCCTACATTTTGTTTGCTAGTTGTGACAAGAGGATGATCTACACCGCTTTATCTTACTTTCAGACTACCATACAGCTGTGACTCCTACCCATGTTTGCAAGCCATGTTTGCAAGCTGACACAAGAATGATCTACATTGCTTTCTCCTACCTTCAGACCACGCTAGCTACAATCCACATCTTAATCATCAAGAAAACGTCATCCATGCTGTCTGAAACCTTGCCTGACCTGAGCAACTTACAAACACACGATTCCCGCAAAGGAACTCACATGAATGCATTAGAATAAATCACACAAAAGACACGAACAAACAGACTTGGCAGGTAATACCAATATTCGTGGAGCCCCGTTAGAAACAAGGATACACTCATTGTATCACACACACACTACAAACAAGTGCATTGCTGGTGACGAGTTGGCAGAAAGTACATGGACTACAGGCTTTTAGAAGTTCCATTCTCAACAGGTGAGTGCAAACAAAATCAGTTTCTTGTTACCTTCATTGAAGGACTGCACCACGGAGAGGTCAGGACGTCGGAAGTGGAAACAATCATTGCTGTTCATTTGCTCTGTTGAAAAAAGGAAATCCACAATGCTAGTACTCAACACAAACCTGGCAGTTGTTTTATTCCCCCACAGAGAATTTTAAAACAAAACCACTTGATGATTTCATTACTATTGTAAGAAAATCCCCACTGCTGAGTACTCAATACAAACCTGACAGTTGTTGATCCCCCCCCCCCCCCCCCCCCCACTTGACGATTTTACCGCTTGTTACAACATTCTGCTTCAAACAGCAGAACTTATTTTGGGGCAACCACCTACGAGTAACCCTAATCAGTGAACCTTGGAAAGCAAATCCCTGAAATGTCTGCTGTACAGGACTCTCAAAAACAACCAGGTTACTTCTTTCACGAACTGAGGGACTCCCAAACACAGGCAAATATCCTCAACTGGTGATGCGCTTCTGTGGCATAAAAGAAAGTGGACAGACAACTCAAAAGCTTAATAACAAAATTTACTTTGTGTTGAGTGTTACACTTGTGAATTGTCTCACCATTATGTGCCGGGGGTCACTGATGAGCTACTCAGGTAGCAAAACATGTGTCTGACCTATGCAACCAACATAAAAGATCAGATTTGTTTTTGACCAGTATGCTGCGCTCTGCTTAACACTGTGTTAAGCATGGTAATAAGAAACGCAACAGCCATTCAAACTGTTCCATTTGCTGAGAAATCTTCATCAGAGAACTGCACTTGGAATCAATCATTCTGACTAGTCATAGATGATGATGTAAACAAATAAGTAGAATATATGACACAAATTTATTACACCACATTCTCTCTCTAAACCGCCCCGAGATGATCTTGTTCAGCTGACTAATTCACTAATTAGTTGACTAATTAGCACTAATTCTTTCTAATAAATGGCCCACATTCAAAAATAAATTTAACGAAAATAATGAATTAAAATCAAAAGTACATATTTTCAGTGTAAATGCAAGACAACCTTCACCCAAGTGCATTTAAGAAGTAAATGAACAGCTGAGTCCACTGACCATCTCCACCAAGACGGAGCGCAAGGTGCTGCCCCATCTGGGCTGCCTGCTGGCGCATGGCGTCAATGTCTGTTTCACGAGGCTCCAGCAGAAGCAGGGGGGCCGGGATCACTTTCTGTGAGGTGTCCACACTGCTGGCGCTGTCCAAGCTCATGTCTGTCATTAGAAATGTAACAGCCATGAAAGCAACGCAAAAGTTGCCATTAGCAACCACCTATCAACAGACATGAGATTGCTGTGGCATAAAAGACGGTAAAATCATCTTTTTTCCTTAATTTTTTTAAATAAAAAATCCCTGCCTTGTGCATTCTGAAAAAAAATCCTTGACGTGACACACATCCCAACAGTAGGATCTCCAGGCTTTCATTCTCACAGCTTAATCTGATATTAGACAGATTCCCAAACAGGGAATATGCTTGAAAAAGTTTCTAAGGCTGCAAAGCTTTCATGCCCATAACAAGAAGTAACCACACCAACAAACAAATTCAGAACTGACCCTTTGATAGCAATACAAAACTCACAAGTGACATCTCTTATTATAATAATAATGTACATTTATCATGCACTCATCAATGCCCTGAGCGCTCACATGATACATATTAACCTAAACATGATATTCTATACACATGTAGAGCATAGTCCTACCAAAACAATTTACATAAAGTATTATAAAAAATAAGAAAAACGCACTACAAACACACAGTGACTGTAGCAGAAACTGGGTACTGATATTAGTTAGGATGGAAATACTGTGAGAAGAGGAAGGTTTCAGTTTGGCTTTATCTGCCTTTTTCAGTAACCCCAATGTTGGTCATGCAGTGCACTCCATGCACCTTGAATATTTAAATGGTCCCGCACCATGTCATGTCACAAGTACTGAAGTAATAAAATTGATCTCTCCACATTATGCTGTGTGACAAATACTGAAGTAATAAAATCTATCAGGGTATAAATCTTTCACACTCAGCCCAGATTCAAACCCATCTCTCTCTCTGCACCCTGATGAGGTCCCTAAAAACGCTGTAAAGAGACACGCACTCCATGACAATTTGACATCATCTGACTAAAAACCAAATGTATGTCAACCGCCAGAACCCCCCCCCCCCCCCCCTTGTAATCTGCATGCTTTCAAATCAGACTAAAACCTACCAGACTCTCTATACACATGCGCACACCACATTCTACCATATGACAAATGGTCACTAACCCACAGACTGCAGTGTGACAAATGGCCACTGACCCACAAGGTGTCACACCACAATCTGCAATGCTTCAAATCAGACTAAACCACAGACTCTCTATACACATGCGCACACCACATTCTACCATATGACAAATGGTCACTAACCCACAGACTGCAGTGTGACAAATGGCCACTGACCCACAAGGTGTCACACCACAGTCTGCAATGTGACAGTCACTAACCCACAAGGTACCACACCACAGCCTGCAATTGACAGTCACTAACCCACAAGGTACCACACCACAGTCTATAATGTGACACAGTCACTAAACCACAAGGTACCACACCACAGTCTATAATGTGACACAGTCACTAACCCACAAGGTACCACACCACAGTCTATAATGTGACAGTCACTAACCCACAAGGTATCACACCACAAACATTGCAATGTGACAAATGGTCACTAACCCACAAACACTGCAATGTGACACACAGTCACTAACCCACAAGGTAACACACCACAAACACTGCAATGTGACAAAGTCACTAACCCACAAGGTACACACCACAAACACTGCAATGTGACAAATGGTCACTAACCCACAAGGTACACACCACAAACACTGCAATGTGACACACAGTCACTAACCCACAAGGTACACACCACAAACACTGCAATGTGACAACATGGTCACTAACCCACAAGGTATCCACCACAAACACTGCAATGTGACACACAGTCACTAACCCACAAGGTATCACACCACAAACACTGCAATGTGACAAAGTCACTAACCCACAAGGTATCACACCACAAACACTGCAATGTGACACACAGTCACTAACCCACAAGGTATCACACCACAAACACTGCAATGTGACAAATGGTCACTAACCCACAAGGTATCACACCACAAACACTGCAATGTGACACACATGGTCACTAACCCACAAGGTATCACACCACAAACACTGCAATGTGACACACAGTCACTAACCCACAAGGTATCACACCACAAACACTGCAATGTGACAAATGGTCACTAACCCACAAGGTATCACACCACAAACACTGCAATGTGACACACAGTCACTAACCCACAAGGTATCACACCACAAACACTGCAATGTGACAAATGGTCACTAACCCACAAGGTATCACACCACAAACACTGCAATGTGACACACAGTCACTAACCCACAAGGTATCACACCACAAACACTGCAATGTGACACACATGGTCACTAACCCACAAGGTATCACACCACAAACACTGCAATGTGACACACAGTCACTAACCCACAAGGTATCACACCACAAACACTGCAATGTGACAAATGGTCACTAACCCACAAGGTATCACACCACAAACACTGCAATGTGACACACAGGTCACTAACCCACAAGGTATCATACCACAAACACTGCAATGTGACACACAGTCACTAACCCACAAGGTATCACACCACAAACACTGCAATGTGACAAATGTCACTAACCCACAAGGTATCACACCACAAACACTGCAATGTGACACACAGTCACTAACCCACAAGGTATCACACCACAAACACTGCAATGTGACACAGTCACTAACCCACAAGGTATCACACCACAAACACTGCAATGTGACAAAGTCACTAACCCACAAGGTATCAACCACAAACACTGCAATGTGAACACAGTCACTAACCCACAAGGTACACACCACAAACACTGCAATGTGACACACAGTCACTAACCCACAAGGTATCACACCACAAACACTGCAATGTGACACACAGTCACTAACCCACAAGGTACACACCACAAACACTGCAATGTGACAACAGTCACTAACCCACAAGGTACACACCACAAACACTGCAATGTGACAAAGGTCACTAACCCACAAGGTATCATACCACAAACACTGCAATGTGACACACAGTCACTAACCCACAAGGTATCACACCACAAACACTGCAATGTGACAAATGTCACTAACCCACAAGGTATCACACCACAAACACTGCAATGTGACACACAGTCACTAACCCACAAGGTACACACCACAAACACTGCAATGTGACACACAGTCACTAACCCACAAGGTATCACACCACAAACACTGCAATGTGACACACAGTCACTAACCCACAAGGTACACACCACAAACACTGCAATGTGACACACAGTCACTAACCCACAAGGTATCATACCACAAACACTGCAATGTGACAAATGGTCACTAACCCACAAGGTATCATACCACAGACATTGCAATGTGACACACAGTCACTAACCCACAAGGTATCATACCACAGACATTGCAATGTGACACACAGTCACTAACCCACAAGGTATCATACCACAAACACTGCAATGTGACACAGTCACTAACCCACAAGGTATCACACCACAAACACTGCAATGTGACACACAGTCACTAACCCACAAGGTATCATACCACAAACACTGCAATGTGACACAGTCACTAACCCACAAGGTATCATACCACAAACACTGCAATGTGACAAATGGTCGCTGACCCACAAGGTATTACACCACAAACACTGCGATGTGACAAATGGTCACTGACCCACAAGGTAGACGTAGCCACCCTCTGTTCCCACAGCCACAATGCCACAGAACTGACGAAGCTGTTCACTGAACGCCCAGGTAGGGACATTGCGACCTCCATATGTCAGCACCGGTTCAACCACAGTCACCTGAAAATGGAAATCAAAATATGAATGAACCAGTGAAAACAAGGTAGTGAAGCTTCCATCACATAGGACTTCCATCACATATTTTCGAGGGGAATTCCTGCATGCCAGTGATTGAGCTAGACATTTTTCAAACTGTCGAGACATCTACAACTGTACAAGGTGGCAAAAGTGGTTCATGGAAATGAGTCAGATAATCACCTGGTGTAGTGTAACTGGTCAGACATACATCCATCTATACTACTTACTAGAGCTGTACTAGTTGTTGTTTTTAGCAAACACCATTCTCCCTTCCCTGTCTAGAACTTAGAAGTAGAACACACACACGCACACCATGTGCACTCTCTCACTGTGCTGCAATTATTTATTTTTATGTGCATCTTGTGTGTTATCTGTAATATGCCAAGAAAATAACACACTATGTTATTTACATATAATGTAGAATTAAAAAATAACATGGTAGTAAAACACAAACTGGCACAGTGAAATGCTTCAAAACGGGGTGAGGAAACACAGCAGTCCAGCTCCTATGCAACCATCTCATGTGAAGCCCGATACTGATTTGCCAAACCTATGATTTATTTGAAGAATCTCAGACCTGGTATTTTCACACAATGCCAACCATTCCAACATATGGAATCTGCTTGTAAATGTTTCTAAGGCTGCGAAGCATTTCAAGTCATCAGGAACAAGCAACCACAAAAGCAAACAAACTCAAAACTGATCCTTACATGATAATACAAAACTCACTATGTAACTATAAGTGCCATCTTTTATCTGCCTTTCAAGCAACTCCAAGGGTGCTCATTCAGTGCATTCAAAACTATGATTTGCTGTGTGTGACTTTCAACACCAGCAGCAACACCCACTCACCTGCTGTGGAGTCTCGATGACTCTGACCACCAAGGAAGTAGGGACGTCCAGCAATACCACCATGCCCTGCTCTGTCGACCGGTTGACTGCCACCAACAGGCGAGTACGCCCCTGGCAGTGGAACTCGCGCACGCACACGATGTTGGCCACCGCATCACGAAGCCAGTGCTCCACATTGAGGCAAGCCACTCTCTGACCCGTGGACGTGCTGACCACTTCCAGGACAGACCCCTTGTACACCCAGGTTAAAGTTCCATCTGTGGGGGATAAAACGGACAGGTAGAACAGCATCGCTAACCACGGTCATCAAAACTCCACACTAACTTGTAGCCAAGTTCTGTCTGTGTTAGATGAAACGGACAGGCACATCAGCACCGCTAAACTGTAAACACAATCATGAAAACAATTTAAAACTGTTCTTTTGGACAAAATGGACAGGTACATCAGCATCACTACACACAATCATATGGACAAAATGGACAGGTACATCAGCATCACTACACATAAAATCGTAACAGTTCAACTGTTCTTTGGAAAAATCAAATCATGAGCTCACCTTTAGACACAGCAGATCGCGCACTGGCAAATTCACAGCTGTCCAATGTTTGCAAGGAGCATGCTTGGAACGGAACCAGTTCAGAGATTTTACTTGGGCGCAGATCAAGACGCATGGTGGTAACCTGCAAACAAACAGACAAAAAATCACTTACTTCCACATGTCCCTTTGTCTTGAGGGGCCCACAAAAGATGAGCAGTGCAGCTCCAATACTGTCACAAATGAGGGATGAACAAGAAGTGCCCTGGATAATTACTATAAACTATGCAACCAATGTTTGATGTAATTAATACTAACACTAGTACTAGTAGTAGTACTTGCAGTAGCACTAACACTAGTACTAGCACTAACACAGTAACACTAACAGCCAACAAAATACTCACATTTGATTAAATACTTCTTACTAGCCAACAAAATACTACGATAACTGATTAACTATCATCAAATTAACATCTTAAAAACAAGTTAAAGACTTAAACTAAACCCCTGGTCTCTGACCATCTGGATCTGAAAGCACCATTTGTACCACTTGCTGCAGTTTCATCTGACATCTTGTGACTGTGAGTGGGACAGTTGGATTGAAATGCCCAATAAATCAGTGTTTATCACTCAGTAGTCAGTATATTACTACATGTATATCACTATCACAGTATATTACTACGTATCACTATCACTGTCACATATTATCATGGACCTTCCCTTAACTCAAAGACAGCCATTGTCACCATGAAATGAAGCGAGCAAAATCTTTCCCCTCCTGGTGTTGCAAAGCTCTGCAAGTCTAGATTTGTCACTTTGTTGACGTGTGATATACTAAACTTCTCAGGGGTATACTCTTGGAACCAATGTATGAAGTATGATCTGCATGAACAGTTTCCTCAATAATCTTTCCTTCACTGCTTCTGTTATAGTTCTTGTATGTTGTCTCACTCTGTGCAATATTCAGACAAAATGATACAGTAACAAAATTAACACACAGGGAGTTAATCAGTGCTCAAAATATGTAACAAAATTGTAACACAAGTACAACAAAGACCTGAGTCACCTACAGTAACTCTCACCTGGCACAGTAACAAGCAAAGCTTTATGCAACAGGGATTTTACTAGTTGTACGTAAGAATCAAGATGCTGCATAAATATGCATTTTAATTTTTTACACAGGTGTCCACCTGACCGTCACCTAGTGGTATATCAGTTTATCACTGTACAGGATATTAACTAGTGCAAATATGTTCTTTTCAAACAGTTCCAGCGTAAGTGCAATGAGCCTGTATCACAGTGTCTGCAGACATGTCATGCAGACCACTGTCCTATTTCTAGTTATACTGACATTTGATTTTTGGTTTTAAATGACTGCAACTGCAAGAGAAAATAAAATAATGGTTTGCAAAATACATAAATTGTACTTTTAAATTTGACTGGAGGGGGGGGGGGGGGGGGGGGGGGGGGGGGGGGAGGGGGGAATGGTAGTTTCAAAAAGCACTTCTTAAAATCCAAGCATTCTTAGTTTTACTTTTGTCCCTAATATGCTTTCAGCGTTTGAGGACATTAAACAAAAAGAACGAATGAAGTTTTACTTCACATTGCACTCTCCCTGTTCAGTTGTGACCAGTAGTGCCACTGTGGTCTCAAACAACCTACGAATTCTGATCCCGGTGACCTATGACTGCAGTCTGTACTGTTGCACGAATGTTAGCACCATGACAGTTTACACAATGAATTTTGCATTTGAAGTTGTTGCATAATAAATAAAATTGTCAGTCTGTGCGCATATAAGGCCTGTCATTCGGAGTCTGCAACTTTAAGGAATTAAGCTTTATATTAACCACTAAAACAGTCAAAGGATCTATCCAAGTAAAACTGACTGTGACCCTCAATCACACATGACATAATGAGAGTGACTGACACAAGTGACAGTATGAACCGGCTTTGGGTGTGAACATCCTATCAGTGAACTTGCGCTGGAGTGGGACTCTGGGAGAAATCATTTTTGTTTTTATTACCTCATTCAAACCAAAAGCTTTGATGATTATGAATCTGTTCAATGTTGTGAATATGAACATGCACAGTCTGAGTCCGACAATTTTACTTGCATCTTGGGTTGCAAAAAGGAAGCGCGTCCTCCACTTCTTGCAAAGCTCCCACTTTGCATCACATTTTCACTTATTATAACCCACCAGAAATAATAAATTGAGGAACGATGGAATCAGTTCGACAGGTTAATCATAGATATCCTACTGTCGCAACAAATCATTCATTTTTTTACATCTTTCTTACCCTTTTCTAGCAAAATTATCCTACGGTCAATCCTTTCAAAGTACCGCCATCTTCGTTACACGTGCCTAAAATGCGTCGTCTACGCAGGGTTCTGCACAGGAAGTCGCAGCTGAAAGTTTTGCGTCACCATAAAATCGTTGTATCTGAGAGCTACCTCTGCAGAGTTTACCATTGACATAATATTTCCTTGTTGAAGCTTTGTCCTTCTGTTGTTTATAAATATTGTCCTTAAAACAGGTACCATCTAGTATGACAAAGTCCTTGATAAGTTTGATTTCAAAAGCAGTGACTTCTTTACTGGAACATAAACACGGGGTCATATGACTATTGGTAGTACTGAAAGAATGGTTGTTGTGACAAAGCCTGAGCATTTTCAAGTGCCTATAGTTTTCCCGCCCTTTTTTTGTTTAGTTGTCGGTTTTTATTTTTCGTTTTGGTAACTGTGTAATATTTTCAGCCCTGGGACAGTGTCGGCATTATTTTCCTCCAACGGAAACAACTGAGAGAGAGAGAGAGAGAGAGAGAGAGAGAGAGAGAGAGAGAGAGAGAGAGAGAGAGAGAGAGAGAGAGAGAGAGATGCTTCCACTGCCGACTAGTTTCGAAAAAAAACTGATTGTTAACAGATGAATGGTGCTATTATGCAGTCCGAGAATTAAGCCTGGTCACATCAGCGACGGTCGGCTGTCAACTGACTCGACAGGCTGTGCCGGAAACCGGCGTAGATTCTTGTTACATAGTCCAGTTGCCGTTAGTGTGTCATGTTCACTGATCAGTCACTCAGTGAAAATAAAACTGAAGTGACTGCAGCTTATTCAATCACTGACGTAACTCAACTGATTTAGTCATTACATCATAGTCATAGTAAATAATATATATTATATTCACGGTATACTCTTCAAGTTCTTCAGTCTTGCCGGCTATGTCTTGGCACTACACGAGTCGGCACAACTGACTGAGTAGGCTGTTGTACTCGTTTCAGTCTTCTTTTTTCCCTTCTTTTTTGGGCGTTTTTTTTCTTTCTTTCTTTCTTTTTTTCCTTTTCTTTTTTTCTTTTTTCGAATTGCCCACCGCTTGTCACTCAGTGAAGTCAGTCACCCGAAGTTCAGCTGTATTTCTGTTTGTTTCAGTGTAGTGTGTGTGTGTGTGTGTGTGTGTGTGTGTGTGTGTGTGTGTGTGTGTGTGTGTGTGTGTGTGTGTGTGTGTGTGTGTGTGTGTGTGTGTGTGTTGTGTGTGTGTGTGTGTGTGTGTGTGTGTGTGTGTGTGTGTGTGTGTGTGTGTTGTGTGTGTGTGTGTGTGTGTGTGTGTGTGTGTGTGTGTGTGTGTGTGTGTGTGTGTGTCAGTGTGTGTGTGTGTGTCAGTGTGTGTGTGTTTCTTCCCCCCTTCACTAGTGTTTCTTTTCTTTTTGTCCTTCTTCTTCTTCAGTTCTCTCTCTCTCTCTCTCTCTCTCTCTCTCTCTCTCTCTCTCTCTCTCTCTCTCTCTCTCTCTCTCTCTCTCTCTCTCTCTCTCAGTTAGTCTTTCTCGCGCGCCCGCCGGCTCACAGTCAGTGAGTAGTTCTGGTCAAGCTGTTCCCGAGTCCCCGTCAGTCGCGGAGTTAACAAACAAGTAGCGCTTCTTCTTCTTTCTTTTTTTCCTTTCTTTCTCACTTTTTTTTTTTTCTCATTTTTTTTTTCTTTCTTTCTTTCTCAGTTTCTTTTTCTTTCTCAGTTTTTTCCTTCTTTTTTTCTTTCTTTCACAGTTTAGTTGTTGTTTTTTCTTTCTTTCTCAGTTTTTTTTTCTCCCCCCCCTTCAAATGTTGCTTTACGTCCATGACAGAGACCACAAGGACTGATGATGATGATATGGAGCCCAGCCGGACCGCGTCAGTCCACGTCGACTTTTACTGGCACAGCTCCTCAGCTCTGAAAACGGACTATATCAACAGAGCATACTAAGATATAGGCGCCTAACCATGGCAACCGTACTGATAGTGCGAAATCTGAATCATTCACTCAGTGATGCAAGGTGCTGGTCTGGTCTATTCACACGACGGCGGGGCGGTGGCGGCGGCGAACTCGGTAGTCCCGATGGCTCAAATGTACGTACGTACACACACGCACGCACCGGCATGCTCCGTGCAGCTGGCATAGCCGCCCGCGTAGACCGCAAGCCCACGAACCCGCGGCGACTCGCACTACTCAGCAGCACTTGAAATGAGTGTGAACGAAGGGTTGACAGCCAGCGAACGAGCGTTTATCGAGCACACACGGTATCGTTCCACTGCTTGTGTTGTGTGTGTGTGTCAGCGTGCATGGGTAGTCCGGTTGGTCTCTCTACCTGAGCTTTTGACAGCAGCGCCGCGGCTTCGGTCTTTTTTTTCCCCCTCTGTGTAGCCCGTGTGTGTGTGTGTGTGTCAGTGTGTCTCCAGTCTTTTAGGCCTACTCAGATGCGGCTGTTTTGGCCTTTTTGAGTGCTGGAGGAGATCCAGGGTTATGTTTTGTGTTCAGTGACGGTGAATGTGTTTAAAAATGTGTCCGAGTGACACAAGCGCTACACGACGCTTTGTGGCGCGTGCTGAGATGCTGACGGCCTCGGATACTGCTGCAGGGCTTTGCTCAGGATTTTGATCCGTCGCCGGTGGAACTGATCGTTTTACCATGGATGAGGAAACAATGGAGAAGCTGAACGGTAAGTGGAACCGTTCGTAGTGGACCACTGAGATTCGGTCTGTCCAATAAAGCGTATAGATTACGCTCTCTCTCTCTCTCTCTCTCTCTCTCTCTCTCTCTCTCTCTCTCTCTCTCTCTCTCTCTCTCTCTCTCTCTCTCTCGGCGACGTGTGTGTGTGTGATGTCAGTGTGTGTATGTGTGTATGTGTGTGATGTCAGTGTGTGTGTGTGTGATGTCAGTGTGTGTGTGTGTGTGTGTGTGTGTGTGTGTGTGTGTGTGTGTGTGTGTGTGGTGTGGGTGTCTGTCTGTCTGTCTGTCTGTGTGTCTGTCGGTTGTCAGTTTCACTGACTGAAATGAGCCGTCAGTCGATCAGCTGATCTGAGCGTTCACCACTGAGTCAGTGCACGCGCTTTCAGTGTGCTATCTACGGGGCTGTCAAACACAGTGTGTAACTCCGCGTAACTCGCTGCGACTGACTGCGGGTCAATCTATATAATATTTAATACACTGGCTTGTCGCCTGGAACCTGTTCGGAACATCTGTTATCTGCGGTAGACGGCTTTAGTAATTACTACATCGAAATACCGATTTTTTGGTGATTTTTTTCTTTTTTCTTTTTCTTTTTCTTTCTCACTCTTTTTTCCACGTAACAGTTTTACCGTAATTGTTGTTGTTGTTGTGTTGTGTGTGTGTGTGTGTGTGTGTGTGTGTGTGTGTGTGTGTGTGTGTGTGTGTGTGTGTGTGTGTTGTGTGTGTGTGTGTCAAGTTGTGTGTGTGTGTGTGTCAAGTGGTGTGTGTGGTGTGTGTGTGTCAAGGTGTGTGTGTGTGTGTGTGTGTGTGTGTGTGTGTGTGTGTGTGTGTGTGTGTGTGTGTGTGTGACGTCTGTTCTTGTTTTGTCAGTGTTGATCAATAAATGTCACCGTTTTAAGAGAAAATATTTCCGTTGTGTTTAATGTCTCACCGTCTTGTCAACTTTTTCCTTCCGTGGAGTCAATGACGTTTAACGTTTGTGCTTTGGTCAGCCAATAGCTACCCCCGAGATTTGTTTCTTTCTCTCTACATTTTCTTTTCTTGCATAAGTTAAGAGGAGAGGGTGGGGTCATGTTGCTATCATACCGGTTAATTCGATCCCACCACACAACTGATAAGAGTAGACTAATAAACTGTTATTAAATTTTCAGTGTTAGCAACGTGGAAACTCTGTCTCCGCTGTCTCTGTCTGTCTTTGTCTCTATCTGCCTGCCTGCTTGCCTGTCTGTCTGTCTGTCTTTGTCTCTGTCTCTCTGTTTGTCTCTGTCTGCCTCTCTGTCTCTGTCTCTCTCTCTGGATGTAAAAAGACCCTGTCTACTCCACTGTCCTCGTAAAATAAAGTTTATTCATTCATTCATTCTCTCTCTGTCTCTCTGTCTCTGTCTCTGTCTCTCTGTCTGTCTCTGTCTCTGTCTCTCTCTCTCTCTCTCTCTCTCTCTCTCTCTCTCTCTCTCTCTCTCTCTCTCTCTCTCTCTCTCTCTAATGAAAAATGAAGTCAATGAACCACGCCTGATTCCTCTCAACTGACGTTTCAGTAAGTCAGTCAAAGTCAGACCGTCAGTGAGTCTGGTAATCAATCAATCAATCAGTCAGTCAGTCAGTCAGCGGCTAATCAGCCAGCCAGCCAGTCAACCACTGAATCAGGCTATGCCGGTGTTCAAACACACCATTCAGCACTGAACAAATGAACGGATAATTTAACCCCTTCACTGCCATGGTGTCACTGACTTGCCGAAATGGCCAATAAAAGTGCGAAACTTTAAACCCTGAAGCCTCTCTGTCTTCTCTTTCGCACTGGCATGCGAAAGGACTGGCATCAAAACATATCCATTGAAAGTAGATGTGTTATAGTACCGGAAAATATACTGTTTGCATCCGTCCGTTTTTTAGGCTGGGGGAGTGAAGGGGTTAAATCAGCTACATGACATGATCCCAACGTAAAAAAGAAAAAAGGGGAAAAAAAAAAAAAAAAAAGGCATTATTATACTTCATGACTTCTGCCCTGGTATAACTGACCGTCACGGCTGGTTGGTTGTTTAACGCCATCGTCTGTCTGTCTGTCTGTCTGTCGAGTCTGTCTGTCTTTTGTGCACTGACACCATTGTCATTATAGTTAGTATATTATG
>JABMCL010003335.1:262500-270000 GCA_018857735.1 Alviniconcha marisindica | reverse complement strand
AATCGGCTATGGACAGAACTGTTTCCGGTGTTAGAATCGGCTATGGACAGAGCTGTTTCCGGTGTTAGAATCGGCTATGGACAGAGCTGTTTCCGGTGTTAGAGTCGGCTAGGGATAGAGCTGTTTCCGGTGTTAGAATTGGCTATGGACTGGGCTGTTCGCGGTGTTAGAATCGGCTATGGACAGAGCTGTTTCTGGTGGTGTCAGAATCGGCTAGCGACAGAGCCATATATATATATATATATATATATATATATATATATATATATATGGCTAATTCTGTAGAAGCGAACTCCAAGCCTGTGGACATTAAACCTCACAATAATTAAAATAAAAACGCTGCTCACGCCTCGAGACGCCAGGAGCGGGTGCCGCTGCTGCACTATGCAGACACCGTTCACTGCACACACACACACACACACACACACACACACACACACACACACACGCACACAGCACTCTGTTGCCTAGTCCATCGAGCTGCAGACATCGAGAGTGCCGCTGTGGCGGCATCCAGCTGGCATTGATCTCTTCTACCTGCGTGGTGTGTACACGTAGCGCTTGCCACAGGGACGCTGATCCTACCGTTCATTTCCGGGGAGAGTCGTACTGTACCCATGGACCTGTATATATATAACGTACATATAGGTCCATGACTGTACTCGTCTGACCCGCTTCAGTCCCGGCTGTTTTTTTGTTTTTTTTCTCTCTCTCTTTTTTTTTTTTTTGCGGGGGGGGGGGGAGGGTCGCTAAACCACGGCCTGCTGCCCTGGCTGGCTACGTCGTAATTAGGTCAATGCTGGTCAATATCCTTTGTCACGACCTTACGGTGAGTTTTGTTGGGTTATCTCCTCTCTGTCAGTGACGCTGAATGTCTTTGTGGCTAGACCGAGCGACGTTCAAGGTTGGGATGAGAGAAAGAGAGAGAGAGAGAGAGAGAGAGAGAGAGAGAGACGTGAGTCGCTTTGGCCTAGCGGTAAGGCGTTAGGCTGGTAAGCAGAGGGACCTCGGTTCGAATCCGCTTCGGCTCTCCTTTCTGTTCAAAAGTTGTGGTCTGTGGACACTGTCTTGTGGCTCTGTCCCTCACAATTATGAAACCTTAAAATGGCTCTCATCACTGCCCATCTTAATGCAGAAGTCATTCTAGTGGTGACAGTGTAGCGGTAGGTATATAATCTCCCTCTCCCCCCACCTCCATACCCGCTTCCCCCCTTTTCCCCCGTCCCTAATAAGCCTTGTGGTTTCTGTGGACATTAAGCACCATGTTTACTTGAGAGAGAGAGAGAGAGAGAGAGAGAGAGAGAGAGAGAGAGAGACAGACAGACAGACAGACAGACAGACAGACAGACAGACAGACAGACAGACAGACAGACAGAGAGAGGCCGCTCGCTGTCTTACTGATAGGCTCGCGGGCAAATCGTACACTAAAGCAGTGACTGCCTTCTTCTTTCGTGGCGGTGGGGCTTTACGTTGAACACAGAAACCACAAGGCTCATTAGGGTCGGGGAGCCCAGGACGGCCACCTCCACTTTCACACAGCTCCTGAGCTCTGATAATGACTGTGTATAGCGTTGGCCGGTAATACGCGATGTAGTTCCTCCCCCCCCCCCCCCCCCCCCCCCCCCCCTTCACCGACCCACCCACCCCCAACCTCTCCGGTCGCTTGGATCGCGGTCACCGCCAACCCCTGACCCCCCACCCCCACCCCCCCACCCCAGTCCCACCTCAGCCCTCCCCAGGATCTCGTCGGTACCGACAGTACCCCCCACCCCCCCTGCCCCCCTCCCCCTAAGACAATTTGGCATTAAACAAGTCTGACTCTGGTTTAAAAGCATTGCTGGACAAACTTCTGAGAGACGGGGTAGAGCGCATAATTTATGTGTTTTTTTCCTTCTCCCCAGAGCGCATATGGGCCTTTCCAAGCGCATAGATACCATCTTGAACTAACTGAACTGAGCTGAATTGAACTGTAACCAGAGAAATTCAGCAGTAGTGTCTCTGGTGTTACCACTGAACCGATGTCGACCAGCGGCTGAACCAGCAGAACTACAGCAGATCAGATCCTGTGATGAGCGGGTTCCATAAACAACAATCTTATGACCCCTGTCGCTCACAGACTGCTGAACCAGTAGAACTAGGGTAGATCCGATCCTGTAATGAGCCGTTCACTGATCAACAGTCGTATGACCCCTGTCACTCACAGAATGCTGAACCAGTGGAACTACAGTAGATCAGATCCTGCAATGAGCGGGTTCCATAAACAACAGTCGTATGACCCGTGTCACTCACAGAATGCTGAACCAGTAGAACCGCAGTAGATCAGATCCTGCAATGAGCGGGTTCCATAAGAAAACAATCTTATGACCCATGTCACCCACAGAATGCTGAACCAGTAGAACCGCAGTAGATCAGATCCAACGATGAGCGGGTTCCATAAACAACAGTCTTATGACCCATGTCACCCACAGAATGCTGGACCAGTAGAACCGCAGTAGATCAGATCCTGGTCTTATGACCCATGTCACCCACAGAATGCTGAACCAGTAGAACCGCAGTAGATCAGATCCTAGTCTTATGACCCATGTCACCCACAGAATGCTGAACCAGTAGAACCGCAGTAGATCAGATCCTAGTCTTATGACCCATGTCACCCACAGAATGCTGAACCAGTAGAACCGCAGTAGATCAGATCCTAGTCTTATGACCCATGTTACCCACAGAATGCTGAACCAGTAGAACCGCAGTAGATCAGATCCTAGTCTTATGACCCATGCCACCCACAGAATGCTGAACCAGTAGAACCGCAGTAGATCAGATCCTGCGATGAGCGCGTTCCATACCAATCTGATGACCCCTGTCACTCACTGAATGCTGAACACGACCAGATCGAAGTGCAAGATGCGTGCCAAGACGCTGTTTTCATTTCCCTAATGGACGACGACCGGGCGCCTGCATGTGCACTGGCTGCCATCCGAGCTCCGCGACTGAGACTGAGGTTGATTGATTCAGTGTTGATTGATTCAGTGGTGCTTTTACGTCCACAGAAACCATCAGGCTTATTTGGGACGGGGAGCCCCTGGACGGCCTCCTCGGCTTTCACGCAGCTCCTGAGCTCTGATTCGACCGAGGTGGAGAACGCGGTTACTGATTAAACCACTGACATAGGCACCAGATGCCAGTTAATTACCTTTTTGTGATATCTGTATCTCTCTCTATTAATCTCTGTCTCTCTCTCTGTCTCTCTCGTCTCTGTCTCTGTCTCTGTCTCTGTCTCTTCTCTCTCTCTCTCTCCCTCCCTCCCTCCCCCCTCTCTCTCCCCCTCTCTCCCCCTCCCTCCCTCCCTCCCTCCCCCCCTCTCTCTCCCTCTCTCTCCTTCCCTCCCTCCCTCCCTCCCTCCCTTCTTGTACGCCTTTGGTGTATTGGTTTTGCTGTAAAGGAGAGTGCTAGCTCAGGAGGTCAGGAGCTGTGTGAAAGTCGAGGTTGCCGTCCTGGGCTCTCTCTCCATGTCTGTCTGTCTGTCTGTCCCCCCCCCCCTCTCTCTCTCACACACACACACACACACAACACACGCACGCACGCACGCACACAAAACAACAACACACACACACACACACACACACACGCACACCACCACACACACACACACACACACACACACACACACACACACACATACACACACACACCACACGCGCATACACACACACACACACACACACACACACACACACACACACACAACGCACACACACACGAACGCACACACACACACACACACACACACACACACACACACACACACAACACAACACAACACAACACAACACAACACACACACACACACACACACACACACACACACACACACACGCACGCATGTCATGGCGCACTCTCTACCGGCCAGACCCTCTGAACGGCCGAGCCAGTATGCCAGCGGTCAAATTCCCCATGATTTATCACCCAACGGGCACATCTGGCCGCAGACGAATTGTTGCCCGCCGTGCAAATGACCCCTACACGCTATCGACTGATTGGTTTACGCGGCGCGGCCGTACGTGTCAGTTTCAGGAGCGCGAGCGTCGCTGTGATTGGTGGATCTGTCCAGCGGTTTTGATGGATGCTAAGCTCCAGTGCTGTGATGACGCAATGCAGTCTGCGAAAGTGTCACGAAAGAGGATGATGTTCAAGCCCCTGATGGTGGTTACGGGGATTCTATTAAGCGGGTGATTAGTTGTCGGTTTGGAGAGCTCTGTATTATCGCTGTCGTGAACGTGGGCTGACTGAGAACGGGGAACTGAACCGATGTCCCGGGCGAGACGGGACTGGGGGTGTCTTGTGTGTCAAGCTGGGTTTCAGTGTCAATGTGGCTCGAGCTGCACGTGCCGTGGAGCCTCAGTGGTGACGCGCGTGTCAGTCGTGGTGTCGTCCTGCACACACTTATTCACACCTCACACTGACGCGGTCGTGTCACGAGGCACGCAAGCGTACACTGACATACACGCACACACATACACGCGCGAGCTCATACACACACACACACACGCACACGCACACACAACACGCACACTCACATCCGGCAAACACACACACACACACACACATCCGGCAAACACATACACACACACACACACACACACACACACACACACACACACACACACACACACACACACACACACACTCTAACTAACTAACTAACACACACACACACACACACACACACACACACACACACACACACACACACACACACACACACTATCTCTCTAACTAACTAACTAACACACACACTAACGAACTAACTACAATTATAAACGAAAATAAGCCTAACCTGCAACGGAGAAAACAGAAGAAGAAAAAAAGAAGAAAAGAAAGAAAAAAAAGAAGAAAAAAACACACTCCATGAATCATGTGTGTTATCGTGGTCTGACCAACTGAACTTGTGAGCCCGGCAAATCGGAACATCCAGTGATAGCAAACACCCCTATCGGCTGTCATCGTAAACACCTGTGACCGAAAACAACTCCAGCAGGGCAGGTGGCCGACACGTTGCACCATGTTTATTTCATACAGTCCCCCTTCCATGTTCATGAGACGATTTAGGACTGATATGTTTGTGGATAATAATTAAAGGATCGGCACAGCTGTTGACAGCAGAGACACACCGGAAAAGCCACAGCCTTGCAGTTGACGCAGTTAATATATATATATACACATTAATATACATTGTGGTGTTTATGTGTATATATATTATATATGTGTGTGTGTGTGTGTGTGTGTGTGTGTGTGTGTGTGTGCGTTGTGTGTGTGTGTGTGTGTGTGTGTGTGGTTGATTGTGCCTGGGTTGCATGTGTGTGTGCGTGATTGTGTGTGTGGTGTGTGTGTGTGTGTGTGTTAATGTGTGTGTGTGTGTGTGTGTGTGTGTGTGTGTGTGTGTGTTGTGTGTGTGTGTGTGTGTGTGTGTGGTGTGTGTGTGTGGGTGTGTGTTGTGTGTGTGTGTGTGTGTGTGTGTGTGTGTAGTGTGTGTGTGTGTGTGTGTGTGTGACTGTGTGTGCATTGTAGTGTGTGTGTGTGTTGTGTGTGATGTGAATGACGTTGTTCCTGGCAACTGTGTGTGTGTCGTGTGTGCTGTGTGTGTGTGTGTGTATACAGGACTACCTGTAACGGCTATAACTGTGCCACTTGTGGTGATGACTCAGCGGTCGCCTGTCACCACACTAACTGTTTGCGGCGTGCTGGTGTCTCCTCTGATGAGGGGACCAATACGTTTCTTCCCACAGCACTGAAGCACACAGGCCGTGCTGACGTAGTCCCTGACCCACCACAGTGATCAGGGGACCAATACGTTTCTTCCCACAGCACTGAAGCACACAGGCCGTGCTGACGTAGTCCCTGACCCACCACAGTGATCAGGGGACCAATACGTTTCTTCCCACAGCACTGAAGCACACAGGCCGTGCTGACGTAGTCCCTGACCCACCACAGTGATCAGGGGACCAATACGTTTCTTCCCACAGCACTGAAGCACACAGGCCGTGCTGACGTAGTCCCTGACCCACCACAGTGATCAGGGGACCAATACGTTTCTTCCCACAGCACTGAAGCACACAGGCCGTGCTGACGTAGTCCCTGACCCACCACAGTGATCAGGGGACCAATACGTTTCTTCCCACAGCACTGAAGCACACAGGCCGTGCTGACGTAGTCCCTGACCCACCACATTTGGGATCGGGCCTCTTTCTTCTCTCTGACTAAACAGATGGGCCTCAAGCCGTAGCCCTTTGCCCCCCAAGTTAAACCAAAAAGATCGTCCTGTGGTGTTTGTCTGTTCCGTGCTCCCTTTTTCAAGCCGTCAAGCTCCTTGCGCCCAAGTTTGTAAATTAAGATTTGCCGTATAGTTGTTTGTCAGTGTGTGTGTGTGTGTGTGTGTGTTGTGTGTGTGTGCGTGTGGTGTGTGTGTGGTGTGTGTGTGTGTGTGTGTGTGGTGGTGGGGGTGTGTGTGTGTGTGGTGAGTGGTGAGTGAGTGAGTGTTTTGTGTGTGTGTGTGTGTGTGTGTGGTGTGTGTGTGTGTGTGTGTGAGTGTTGTGTGTGTGTGTGTGTGTGTGTGTGTGTGGTGTGTGTGTGTGTGTGTGTCAGTGTGTGTGTGTGTGTGTGTGTGTGTGTGTGTGTGTGAGTGTGTGTGAGTTGGTGAGTGTGTGTGAGTGTGTGTGTGTGGTGTGTGTGTGGTGTGTGTGTGTGTGTGTGTGTGTGTGTGTGTGTGTGTGTGTGTGTGTGTGTGTGTGTGTGTGTGTGTGTGTGTGTGTGTGAGTGGTGTGCGTGTGCACTTAGAATAGTCTCTACGGACAAGATTTTGCGCTTGATAAATACTTTTAATTATCGGTTTAAACACAATTTATTTCACATGTAACAATACTTCAACAACAGATCAGCTGGGCCGTGCAACAAGCAAAATTACTTATATAAATACCGCCCGAATAATTATTATTTGCAAACACGCCTCGGTCTTGGACAGTCCCAGGAGCTGTCCCAGTGCCATTAATGTTGTACCTAAACCGTGCTGTTTTAGGAAACAACGATCAAGCGTCTTACGTCCGTGCGGTTTGGTTTAAACAAAATTTTATTCATTCATCGTAATCATAAGCTCAACAAATAAGTACAGGAAACACAAAAGCAATATGCCTATTTGAGTGTTACCTATAGATAAAATGATAATCACACAGACATTTACGATGGCAAGATGGCAAATTGTTGTCAAAACGTCAGGGGCAACAAAACCAAAAAAGACCAAAATGACAACAAAAAAAAAAACAATAGCAAAAAAACGGGAGGAGGGGGGGGGGGGTTTAAAAAAAGCAAATAACAAAAGGGGTTTTCAAGGGTGTGGTTCTAGTTCATTTCAATTTTGTTCACGCCCACAAAAAACCGGGAATGGTAAAAAAAATTTATTTAATTATGAAAATATGGACAATAAAAATCATTGTATAGCTTTAATAATATAGG
>JABMCL010003335.1:240000-257500 GCA_018857735.1 Alviniconcha marisindica | reverse complement strand
GATGTCAAAAAGGGGGGTGGGGGGGGGGGGGACATTTTTTGTGCATAAACAATCTTAGCATCAAAACATTCCAACAAAAAGAGAGAGAGAGAGAGAGGGGAGAGAGAGAGAGAAAGAGAGAGGGGAGGGGGAGAGAGGGGAAAAAAGAGAGAGAGGGGAAAAATTTATTTCAAGGGGGGGAATTAAAATAGGTTTTTCATTTTTTTTAACATTGAGGGGGGGGGGGGGGGAGGGGGGTTCAAAAAAAACACACAAACAACCCCCACACCAAAAAACCAAAACCCCCCAAAAACACATTAATTTTTTTTTATTTGTTGTGTGTGTGTGTGTTTGGGTGTGTGTGGGTGTGTGTTGTGTGTGTGTGTGTGGTTGGTTGGGGTGGTGTGTTGTGTGTGTGGGTTTTGTGGTGTGTGTGGGGTGTGTGTGTGTGTTGTGTGTGTGTGTGTGTGTTGGGGGTGGTGAGTGTGTGGGTGTGTGTGTGTGTGTGTGTGTGTGTGTGTTGTGTGTGTGTGTGTGTGTTGGTGTGGTGTTGAAGGAAAAAAAAAAAAGCGGTGCGGGCGGGTTTTAGACAGAGATAGAGACAAAAAAAAAGGGGGGGGGGGGGGGGGGGGGGGGGGGAAAAAAAGGGGGGGGGGTGGGGGGGGGGGAGGGGAAAAAAGGGGGGGGGGGGGGGGGGGGGGGGGGGGGGGGGGGCCCCCCCCCCCGGGGGGGGGGGGGGGGGGGGGGGGGGGGGGGGGGGGGGGGGGGGGGGGGGAGGGGGGGGGGGGGGGGGGGGGGGGGGGGAGGGGGGGGGGGAAGAGACGCGGACAAACGCTCTCCAGAAATAAGAATAGACCCCCAAAAGCACCCTTTAGCACTTCATTACCCCCCTGAACCCCCAACCCCCCCCCTTCCCCCCCCCCCCCCCCATTTTTAACACCCCACACCCCCACCCCCCCAAAGTCCCACGGCGGAGGAGCGGAAAGGGGGGATAGCAAAGCCCGGGTGGATTTGCCCTCCCCGATAAGCACAGCCGTCGGGTGGACAGGCGTGAATGGGGGGGTGGTGGACACTCGGCTGACCGACACCCTCGCTAACAACGCTGTTAGGCCTAACCTGGGGTTTATTTATTTTTATTTGAAAGATCCTGGGGTACACAGGTGCTTTGAGCTTTGTATGCATCGGTCAGAGTGCTTGTGTGTGCGATGTGTGTGGGTGCGATGTATCCTGTGGTGCGTGTGGTTTGTGTGTGTGGTGTGTGTGTGCGTGTGTGTGTGTGTGTGTGTGTGTGTGTGTGTGTTGTGTGTGTGTTTGTGTGTGTGTGTGGGGTGTGTTGCGTGCGTTGTGTGTGTGTGTGTGTGTGTGCGTGTGCGTGTGTGTGTTTGTATGCGTTGTGTGTGTGTGCGTGCGTGCGGAGTGCGTGCTTGGCGTGATGTGTGTAGTTTTGTGTGCTTTTTGAGATTGTGTTCTGTTTTGTGTGTGTGTGTGTGTGTGTGTGTGTGTGTGTGGTGTGTCGGGATGTGCGTGTGTGTGTGTGTGTTGTGTGGCCTGGTGTGTGTGTTGCATGTGTGGATTGGTGTTGTTCTTAGTATTCTCTCTCTTCTGTGGTTTTTTAAATAAGAATTTATTCAAGACAAAATAAAGATACAATGAATGGTCATGGGCTCACCAACAAGCTTTCTGCTTATAGGCGGTGAGCTCATTTACATACAGTTGAAAAAAACAAAAAAACAAAAAACAAAAACAAACAAAAAAACAAACAAAACAAAAAAAACAACGAAAAAAACAACAACCTGAATTGTGGACGAACCAATCAATTTCTCCGTCACAATTTCGTCTGTCTGTCCTTTGAGTTTTGAGAGTTTAGATAGACAGTGTGTGCTTTTACGTCTCCACACGGACCATATTGGGGAATATTAGGCCCCCCCCCCCCCCCCACCCCCCCCCCCCCTCCCCCCCCCCCCCGCCCCCCCCCCCCCCCACCCCCCCCCCCGCCCCCCCCCTCCCCCCCCCCCCCCCCCCCCCCCCCCCCCACCCCCCCACCCCCAACCCCCCACCCCCCCCCCCCCCCCCCCCCCCCCCCCCCCCCCCCCCCCCCCCCCCCCCCCCACCCCCTCCCCCCCCCCCCCCCCCCCACCCCCCCCCCCCCCCCCCCCCCACCCCCCCCCCCACCCCCCTCCCCCCCCCCCCCACCCCAAAGTTGTCTGCGTTGGTGGTTTGGTCGTTTGTTTGGTATCGAAAAGTTTGACCTTTACGTACGATAAGCCGTGCCATACGCGCGCGGCGCACATAGAGAGAGAGAGAGAGAGAGGAGAGAGAGAGAGAGAAGAGGCAGATGGACGAGAGAGAGAGATGATGGAGAGGAGAGAGAGACGAGAAGTGGAAAGAGAGAGACGAAGGTGAGAGAGAGAAGATGAGATGAGAACAACAAAAGCACACACACACACACACAACACACACACCACACACACACACAACACACACACACAACACACACACACACACACACAAAACAAAAAAGAAAAAACAAAACAAACAAACAAACTTACAAACACACAAACAATTAAACAAAACAAACAAAAACTAAAACAAGAATAAAGAAAGCAGAAAGAAGGAGAGGAACGGGGGTTGGACGGTGGGCCGAGGTGGGGGTGGGGGGGAGGGGGGGGGGGGGCAGGGGGCGCGTGATGACAGCTCTTAAAACCAGTTTCCCCTTTCACTGACTTCCATCGTTCCTCCGGAAACATTGGAGATCGCCGGCCAGAGAGTGGACTGTTACTTGTCACTAAGTAAGTAAAGTTAAAAGTAAGTATTCACACACCTCGTCTCAGTCGTTCTTTTCCGACCCACATGCCTCCTTCCTGCCTCAATATATATAGTTCCACTGCACTTTGTGAACCACCTAACACCACCACCACCACCAACCCACCACCCTTTTTTCTTCCCCCCTCCCCTCCCCCCCCCTCCCCCCCCACCCCCCCCCCCCCCCCCCTCCCCCCCCCCCCCCCCCCCCCCCCCCCCCCCCCCCCCCCCCCCCCCCCCCCCCCCCCCCCCCCCCCCACCCCCCACCCCCCCCCCCCCCCCCCCCCCCCCCCCCCCCCCCCCCCCCCTCCCCCCCCCCCACCCACACTCCCCCGGCCCTCAGGCCATCTCGACTCCGCTCATGTCGTGACCTTGTTTTTAGCCTCCCGTACTTCTCAGTCTCGGTCACTCCCTGAACAAGTGACCGATGAGATAACAACAGGGAGTATAGCCCCACCCCCACCCCCTCCCCTACATCCCACTCCTACCCCACTCCCTCCCGCCACACCCTTGTCCACCTCCACCTCTCCCCCCCCTCCCATTCTTTCAACCCCCCCGCCCCCACCCTCCGGCCCCCCTCCCCATTCCGTCCTCCCCACCCCGTCCCAACCCCTCTCCCCCCCACAGCCTGCCCTCCGATACTCCCTCCCCCCACCCCCACCCACTCCTCTCCCCTTCCCTCCCCGCCCCCCTTCCCCCGCCCCCGCCTCCTGCGCCCTCCTCCTTTCATTTCTCCCCCCCTCCCCCCCCCCCCCCCCCCCCCCCCTCCCCCCCCTCCACACCCCACCACCCCCTTGCAGCTTCACCCGTCCGTTCGTGGCCACCCCACAGTGAGCTATACAGCGCTAGTAGTTCACTGACGGAGCAGCAGCTTAGGTCATTTAATTAACACTGGGAGTCGCATTTTACTGACCGGTCAAGCGAGAGTGGACAAATGTTGGCCTTAGTCACAAGACGGGCTTTCCCCGGGGCCCCCGGGGACGAACGACTGAGTTGAGCTTGCTTTCTTTACGTTCCACGGAAAAACCGGCATGCCTTGTTAGGGAGGTGGAGCCCGGGAGCCCGGGACGGCAACCTCGACTTTCACACAGCTTCCTGAGCTCTGTGCTTTCAGTGTTGCTTTACATTTCACAGAAACCGTAGGCTTTGTAGGGCACGGGAACCCCGGGAAGGCCACATCGACTTTCACACAGCTTCCTGAGCTCTGTTGCTTCAGTGTTGCTTTTAATCCACAGAAACCACTAGGCTTATTAGGGACGGGAACCCAGGAGGCCCACCTCGACTTTCACACCGCTCCTGAGCTCTGAGGTTTTTCAGTATTGCTTTCCATTTCACAGAAACCGTAGGCCTTATTCGGGGACGGGAGCCGGGGACGAGCAACCTCGAGTTTTCACACAGCTTCTGAGCTCTGTGACTCAGTGTTGCTTTTGTTACAGAAACCGTATATAATAGGCTGTTTTAGCGTAGGCTATTAGGGACGGAGCCCAGAGGACGGCCCACTCGACTTCACAGAGCTCCTCGACGGCCTCTCAGGGACGAACGAAAAGCCTGTCAGTTGAAAGAAGCGGCGGCGGTTCAACGGTTCAAAGTTTTGCACGATTCGTTAAGGTTCGTGTCAGTAATGTCTGTTTATCAACTAATGCAAGGCTCTTCTTCGGTTGTGGTCTCATAGTTTCAGGAGCTGTGTGAGAGTCGAGAGTCCGGTCGGCCGTGCCTGTGGCCGTCCGAGTTCCTAACGAGCCTCCTTTTGTTTCCGTGGACGAAAAGCTATAATTATTGAACCGTGCTTTGTCCAAGGCATTGGGATCTCCTCAGCTTTTTCCCTAATATGTCAGCTGACATCTGAGAACATTAAGCAACACTACCTACCTACCTACCTTCTTCAGTGGTTGCTGCTAGCTCCCTGCTGGATCGTCAGGCTGGAATTGCCCGGGATTAATTACCACGTCTGCTTTCTCGTAAATCTCATTAAGAGATGCTGCTGCTGCTGCTGCTGCTGCTGCTGCTGCTGATGATCGCTTTTGTTTTGTATAGCGCTACTCTTCTCGCTACTCAGACTCGTTGCGTTTTTGTCACATGTGATTCGGCTAACGTCCACAGAAACCATAGGGCTTATTAGGGACGGGGAGGGGTGTGTAGGTGGAGGAAGAGGGAGATTATATACCTATTGGTAACAGTCATTCTTGTTTCAGATTTTTATCGCAACACTATCTCCACCAGAATGGCTCCTGCATTAAGGTCGGCAGCGCTGTGAGCCATTTTAATGCTTCATTGTGAGGGACAAAGTCACAGGACAGTGTCCACAGACCACAACCTTTTTGAAGAGAAAGGAGAGCCGAAGCGGTATCGAACCGAGGTCTTTCTGCTTAACATCCTAACGCCTTACCGCTAGGCCAAACCGGCTCACAAAAAAAAGAAGAGATGTAGGTAGGTAGTGTTGCTTAATGTCCTCGGATGTCGGTTGACGAAAGATGAAACCAATGCCGAAGCATGGTTCAATATAGCTTTACGTCCACGGAAGCCAGAAGGCTCGTTAGGACGGACAGCCCAGGACGGCCACCTCGACTCCCACACAGCTCCTGAACTATGAAAAAGGAGATGATGATGATGATGACCATGATGCTTTATGTCCTGCAGATTCAGTTGACAATTGTGACCAATGCCGAAGCACGGTGCAATAAATCTTTACGTCCACGGAAACCAGAAGGCTCGTTACGACGGACAGTCCAGGACGTTCACCTCGACTCTCACACAGCTCCTGAACCATGAAAAAAAGAGGAAAAAAAGAGGGGAAAAAAAAAGAAGAGATGATGATGATCGCTCTTATATAGCTACTATTCTCCGCTCTCGAGCAGACTCACTGCACTGCTTGTCAGATGTGATTCTAAATGAGTGACTGCATGCAGCTTTTTGTAGCGCATTTTGAATATCCACCGAAGCGGTGTATCTACAGCGCTGTTAAGAGAAAGTGAGAATTAAGTCATTATCCTTTCATTCCTCCCACCTGAACTTGAAAATAAAACTGTCCGTATGCAAATACTGGCCCCGGTAGGTCTACTACTACCGGCGAGACAGTTTCCATCTATAACATCCTGGGGTTCTCTCTGCCTAGTTTGGAGCTCTAGAGCTGGTGTGAAAGTCGAGGTGGCCGTCCTGGGCTCCCCGTCCCCAATAAGCCGTAGGGTCTCTGTGGACGTAAAGCAACATTGAACTTTGTTGCTGTGTACTTCCTTTCCCCATCAGGTCTGTGGCGTAGTTGAACTCTAATTTAACGTCTCAGAGGTCAGGAGCTGGTGTGAAAGTCGAGGTGGACGTCCTGGGCTCCCCGTCCCTAGTAGTCCTCACGGTTTCTGTGGACGTAAAGCAACACTGAATTCTAAAAGTCTCAGAGCTCAGGAGCTGTGGAGGTGGACGTCCTGGGCTCCCCGTCCATGACAGTCCGTACGGTCTCTGTGGACGTAAAGCAACAGTGAACTCCGAATGTCTCAGAGCTGAGGAGCTGTGTGAAAGTCGAGGTGGCCGTCCTGGGCTCCACGTCCCCAGTAATAGATAGTCCTTAGGGTCTCTGTGGACGTAAAGCAACATTGAACCGTAGTGTCTCAGAGCTGAGGAGCTGTGTGAAAATGGAGGTGGCCGTCCTGGGCTCCCCGTCCCTAATAGTGCTTACGGTCTCTGTGGACGTAAAGCAACACTGAACTTGAACACAGCGGAGAGAGATCAGAGCTCAGGAGCTGTGTGAAAGTGGAGGTGGCCGTCCTGGGCTAATAGTCCTTACGGTCTCTGTGGACGTAAAGCGACATGGAACTCGAAGTGACTCTGCCTCGCAAGTTCAGTCTTCTCTTTGTGGCGAGGAGATCCAGGTTTGAGGTGTCTGTTACTGGGATGACAGGCGGGGCGGAGGGGTGGGGGTGGGGGTGGGGGGAGGGGTGTGTGGTTAGGACGGCGGGGAGGGGGGCAGGGACGGACGGTCAGTGGCCGCCTAAGGGTATAGACGCTGGCCTTTGTTCGGGCCCCGCTTTTAGTTCAGGCTGATTGATATCTTTTTGTCAGGATAACGAGGATGGTACTGACCTGGGCGAAGGACAAGGGTAAACGTTATTGCTAAGTAAGCATTAGCACAGCGCGACGAATGATCGTAAGTTTTGCAGCACGGCAAGTCGGAGATGGACTGGAAGTACTGAACTGAAGTGACACCTCTTGTGGCTTAAAGTGTGTGTGTCGTGTGTGTGTGTGTGTGTGTGTGTGTGTGTGTGTGTGCGTGTGTGTGTACGAGTGTGTGTGTGTGTGTGTGTGTAGTGTGTGTCAGAGGGAGATTTGTGTGTGTGTGTGTGTGGCGTATTGTGTGTGTGTGTGTGTGTGTGTTGTGTGTGTGTGTGTGTGTGTGTGTGTGTGGTGGTGGGTGTGTGTGTGGTGGTCGTGTGTGTGTGTGTGTGTGTGTGCGTACGTGTTGGTGATGTGTGTGTGTGTGTGTGTGTGCTGTGTGTGTGTGTGTCAGTGTGTGTGTGTGTGTGTGTGTATGTGTGTGTGTGTGTGTGTGTGTTGTTTAGTTGTTAAAAAAAAAAGTTTTTACAAATTTCAATTCAGGCTGTCTTGAAAGAAACGCGCGGGTCACTAGCAGGAACCAGGTCAGAATTAAATCGGTCACGTCAAACACACACACACACACACCTACACACACTCGCGCGCACACACACACACACACACACACATACACGCACGCACGCACATGCACATACACACATTAGCGCGCGCGCGCGCACACACACACACAAAACACTAACACCTATTCTCCCGCCGACTCCAGCAAACCCGAGAGAAAGGCATGTGTGTCGAACATTTGCAATAGTTTTGTGAATCCATGATAACGCCTTCCTTGCTAAGCCGTGCATGAACTTTGGAACCGTTTCCCAAACACAGCTGACTAAAGAAACGCGGGTTCCCACACCGAAGAACTTCAAAACAGCCCTCTTACGCATTGTGAAACATCGACTAAGTTCATTTCTTCTCGATGTGTAAAAACAGCCTTTTATTTCGCCTATCGATTCCTTTGTTCCCTTGTCGTACCCTCCGGTAAAGAAAAAACACACGGTTCATTTTCTCGGAGGTCAATATTGTTGTTGCTGAGTAGTAGTAGCACTGGAGTGTTTTTTGACCGTAGTGCTGTAGACCATCTCTCTTACGGCGTGGTGTATTCTTCAGTCTTCTTGTCGATCACTCGGATGGAAACTCAGGAGCTGTGTGAAAGTCGAGGTGGCCGTCCGGTGAAGTGTTGCTTAATGTCCTCAGATGTCAGTTGACATATTAGGGACAAGTTGTGACCAATGCCGAAGCACGGTTCAATAATTCTTTACGTCCACGGAAACCAGAAGGCTCGTTAGGACGGACAGCTCAGGACGGCCACCTCGACTCTCACACAGCTCCTGAACTATGTGGCCGTCCTGGGCTCCCGTCCCTAATAAGCCTACGGTTTCTGTGGACGTAAAGCAACACTTCAACATGGAAAGTCAGTCCAAACTCCAAGCGTTGGTTTACGACAGCCATCCTCCAACCACTGCCGTAATTGATTGCGCCATAGGTCTCGAAAAACTGTCAGCTAACGCACAGTTTTTCGTTAGAGGAGACAACACAAATTAGATCAGGCGTTTCTTTCATAGCTGCCCACGTACGTCGCTTACGCCAGCACATAAAATTATAAAACCCAAACCGTTTGAATCGAGACGGAACTTTTGTTTTTCTTATCTTTTTGAACCCGGGGCGGACGCACTTCGTCTTCACGTGCGTGCTTGGACGCTATGAATATGACGCAAGGGTTACGATTTTAGGCAGTTGCCTATTCTTACAATCTGCCCCTGTAAGAGAGAGAGAGAGAGAGAGAGAGAGAGAGAGAGAGAGAGAGAGAGAGAAGAGAAGAGGGAAGAGAGAGAGAGAGAGAGAGAGAGGAGAGAGAGAGAGAGAGAGAGAGAGAGACGAGAGAGAGAGAGAGAGAGAAGGAGAGAGAGAGAGAAGAAGAGAGGAGAGAGAGAGAGAGAGAGAGAGAGAGAGAGGAGAGAGAGAGAGAGAGAGAGAGAGAGAGGAGAAGAGAAGATCGAAGAGAGAGAGAGAGAGAGAGAGAGAGAGAGAGAGAGAGAGAGAGAGAGAGAGAGAGAGAGAGAGAGAGAGAGAGAGAGATCGAACGAGAGAGAGAGAGAGAGAGCCACTAGCGTGTGTGTGTTGAGTGTGGCGTGTGTCATCATCATTCACTGGTGTTATTACGGTGGAGGGACGGAGCAACGACATGGGGTCCACGGGACCACAATAGCCTCTCCCACCGCCTCCCGCCTCGCTCCCTAATTCCCCAGCTCTCAGGCCAGCTGGGAGTCTCAATCCACGGCTGAGAGCATTAAGGCCAGCTTGCCGATGGCCAGTGAACAGGGTACTGTAACTACGGCGTAAGTACGCACTATACTTTGCGTTTGAATTTCCGGGTCCATAAAAGTGACCGCAGCCTCGATGGAAAAGTATTACGCAGCAGGCCAGCAGCTGAACGACTCTCTTTCCACTCCTTCCCTCCTCCCCCACCCCTTCCCCCACACGCATACCCCCCCCTCCTCTCCCCGACCTCCCGACACCCGTCTGTCTTTCCTTTCACCTGTTTTGTCTTCTCAAAATAGGCTCACTACCCCCCCCCCTCCTGCACACACACACACACACACACACACACACACACACACACACACATACACACCGACACCTGTCTGTCTTTCTACTCACCTGTGTTTTCTTAAAATAGGCTCACAACCGCCCCCCCCCCCCCCCACCCCCCACCCCCACACCGACACCCTCTGTCTTTCCACTCACCTGTCTTGCCTTCTAAAAATAGGCTCACTACCCCCCCCTCCCCCACCACTCACCCCACCGACACCCCTCTGTCTTTCCACTCACCCTGTTTTGTCTTCTCAAGACAGTCTCACTACCCCCCCCCCCAACACACACACCCACACCGACATCCCTCTGTCTTTCCACTCTTCTGTCTTGTCTTCTCAAGATAGGCTCACTACCCCCCACCCTCACACACACACACACCTCTCTGTCTTTCCACTCACCTGTCTTGTCTTCTAAAAATAGGTTCACTACCCCCCCCCCCCCCCCCCCACACCACACACACACTCATCTCGTCACCCCTCTATCTTTCAACTCACCTTTCTTGTCTTCTCAAAACAGGTTCAGTCATTCGACACGTGAAAGAGATATACTGCATTATATCAAACGAAATACGTTCACTAAACACTGACTTAAGCGACTGAAATATTGTGCTTCGTCAGGTCATCAGTTTGGAAGAGCAGAAATTACTACGCACGGCAATTTAAAGCTTAGAGAACTTCATCCAAGATACGCCATGCATTGAAACGTTTTGCTGTGCAAACAGTGAACCCTGAAAAAGTCCACAACTAGGATTTTAAGCAGTTCCTGTTTTGCCGAATATTAGTAAACATGGTGCTTAACGTCCACAGAAACCATAAGGCTTATTAGGGACGGGGAGAAGGGGGGGGGGGGGGGGAGGGTATGGAGGTGAGGGGAGAGGGAGATTATATACCTATCGCTACACTGTCAGCACCAGAATGACTTCTGCATTAAGATGGGCAGCGATGAGAGCCATTTTAATCAGTGTTTCAGTAGGAAGTGATGGACAGTCACAAGACGGTGTCCACAAACCACAACCTTTTTGAAGAGAAAGGAGAGCCGAAGCGGTATCGAACCGAGGTCCTTCCGCTTACCAGCCTAACGCCTTACCGCTAGGCCAAACCGGCTGACGTTTGCCGAATAAAGGGTAGAGCCGTTATTGTGTGGGAAATGTGGGTCAGGTGCACACCGGGATGACATACTCAGGTGGAGTATTGATTAGTCAGTAGTGTCCTCTTTCCTCCTGTTCGTATTTTACCCGAAGGGAATGTGTTCTTTTCGTGTGGATCGACGTTATCCTAGCCAATTTCTCCATGATTTTGGTGTCCTAGTCGATTTTCCATCGGTTTGTTATTCGGGCCAGTTTTCTCTGGTATTGCTAACAGTTTTGATCAGCACTCTCCGGTTTCTTGTCCTGGCCTGTTTTGCTCAGGTTTCTGTGTTTATTCTGACCAGTTTTCTCTTGCTTGTTGTTCTCATCAGCTTTCTCCTGCTATTCTGACCTTTTTTGTTTTTTGTTTGTTTGTTTTTTGCTTGTTGTTCTCATCAGCTTTCTCCTTCTAGTTATTCTGACCTGTTTTTTCTTTTTTGTTGTTGCTTGTTCTCATCAGCTTTCTCCTTCTCGCTATTCTGACCTGTTTTTTCTTTGCTTGTTGTTCTCGTCAGCTTTCTCCTTCTCGCTATTCTGACCTGTTTTTTCTTGCTTGTTGTTCTCACCAGCTTTCTCCTTCTCGCTATTCTGACCTGTTTTTTCTTGCTTGTTGTTCTCATCAGTCGATTTTCCATCTTGTTATTCGGGCCAGTTTTCTCTTATTGCTACAGTTTTGATCAGCTTTCTCCTTTCTTGTCCTGGCCTGTTTTCTGGTTTTTGTTTATTTGGGTTTTTTGCTTGTTGTTCTCATCAGCTTTCTCCTCGCTATTCTGACCTTTTTTGTTTGTTTGTTTTTTGCTTGTTGTTCTCATCAGCTTTCTCCTTCTCGCTATTCTGACCTGTTTTTTCTTGCTTGTTGTTCTCATCAGCTTTCTCCTTCTCGCTATTCTGACCTGTTTTATCTTGCTTGTTCTCATCAGCTTTCTCCTTATTCTGACCTTTTTTTTCTTCTTCTTTTTTTTGCTTGTTGTTCTCATCAGCTTTCTCCTTCTCGCTATTCTGACCTGTTTTTTCTTGCTTGCTGTTCTCATCGGCTTTCTCCTTCTCACTATTCTGGCTTGTTTTCTCTTGCTTGCTGTTCTCATCAGCTTTCTCCTTCTCACTATTCTGACCTGTTTTCTCTTGCTTGCTGTTCTCATCAGCTTTCTCCTTCTCACTATTCTGACCTGTTTTTTCTTCTTCTTTTTTTTGCTTGTTGTTCTCATCAGCTTTCTCCTTCTCACTATTCTGACCTGTTTTCTCTTGCTTGTTCTCATCAGCTTTCTCCTTCTCGCTATTCTGACCTGTTTTCTCTTGCTTGCTGTTCTCATCAGCTTTCTGCTACCGAGACTGTATATTTCTTTTCTCTCACCTACCTTGTCTTCTCAAGATAGGCTCACGACCCCCCTCCCCACCCCACACCCAAGCACGCACGTAAACCTGAGGCGCATCCACACAAAAAAAGAGTTCCGTCTCGATTCAAACGATTTTGTTTTATTTGAGCTGGCGTAAGCAACATGGTCAGTTATAAAACAAACGTCTGATATAATCTGAGTTGTTGTAACAAACTTACTACTGTTTGAGCACCAACTGCTCGTTAGCTGACAGTTTCCTGGACCCTATGGCGTAACTAAGTACGGCAGTGGTTGAAGGAAGGATGTCGTAAACCAGTGCTTGGAGTTTGATCGGTACCCAAAGACCTTTCGGAGAGCGCTGACCGCGTCGGTGGACAGCTGCGCGGAGATAAAGAGTGCCCCCTTCAGTTGCGTAACCAAATCTGGCAGAGTTTGAAGGAAGGTGCCGGAAAGCGATGCTCGGAGTGTACAAGGCATGTACTAGTAAGTAAACATGGTGCTTAACGTCCACAGAAACCGCACGGCTTATTAGGGACGGGACAAGGCATGTAAACATGGTGCTTAACGTCCACAGAAACCGTACGGCTTATTAGGGACGGGACAAGGCATGGACCTATATATATATTATATAGGTCCATGGTACAAGGCACACTCCAAGCATCGCTTTCCGGCACCTTCCCCCAAAGGAAGGATGTCGTAAACCAGTGCCTGAAGTTTGCGTACAAGGATGACCCTGCAAACGTAAGATCATAGTACCCGTGGGAGCTATGAGGTGGACTGACGGAGCGAGCAAACGTGGGAGCTATGAGGTGGACTGACGGAGCGAGCAAACGTGGGAGCTATGAGGTGGACTGACGGAGCGAGCAAACTTTGAAGCCTAGGAGTTGTTGGGCGGGCGATGTTGACACGGAATTGTTAAGCCTGTCCGGTGCCTGGGGCTGGAGATATTACAGCACAGTCTCCGCGTTACGCCCTTTAGTATTGCACAACTGTCTGTTCGTGTGCAACCTAGCTGCAGGTACGGTACGTCAGACTCAGTTTCGGGCGAGAGGGAGAGAGATGGGGGGGGGGCTGGAGAGAGCAGCAAGAAAAGGATGGAGAGAGAGAGAGAGAGAGAGAGAGAGAGAGAGAACTCGAACTCGAAAACTTCATTTTACAAGGATTTTTGTTTAGGTTCAGTCAAAACCTGTCTAACAACTAGTCCTTGCTAAGCTACTGATGAAGAGAGAGAGAGAGAGAGAGAGAGAGAGAGAGAGAGAGAGAGAGAGAGAGAGAGAGAGAGAGAGAGAGAGAGAGAGAGAGACTCGAACTCGAACTTTATTTACAAGGATTGTAGTTTAGGTTCAGTCAAAAACCGGTCTAACAACTAGTCCTTGCTAAGTTACTGATGAGAGAGAGAGAGAGAGGGGGGGGGGGGGGGGGTGGGAAGGGATAGGGTCGTAGTGAGGGGGAGAGAAGTTGCCAAGGGATGGGGCTGGCACTGGAGCATTTGACATTCAGGAACTGGAAAAGCTCAAAGCGTGGCGTCAAGTGGACCACTTCACGGTAACGCTCCGGTTTCACGCGACGCTTTGGAACAAATCACTGTCTGAGAAGCGCCCCTTTGCCTGACGAACAACTAAAGGCATGAATTACAAAATTTACAGTCTCTGGAACTGCGCACAACCGAACCCTCTGTTCGTCCTTTTTTGTTTGCTTGTTTGTTTGTTTGTAGGGAGCTGCAGGTGCCACTGCTCTTTGACGCTGAATAGTCATTCTGGCCTCTGTGGACGTAAAGCAACATTTTGAAGAAGGTCGCGGTGAAGACTGATCGAGGAGGTCTCTGTGGACGTAAAGCAACATTCTGAAGAAGGTCGCGGTGAAGACCAAGACGGCCCAAGACGGCCACCTCGACTTTTACACAGCTCCTGAGCTCTGAACCTCGACTTTTACACAGCTCCTGAGCTCTGAACCTCGACTTTTACACAGCTCCTGAGCTCTGAACCTCCACTTTTACACAGCTCCTGAGCTCTGAACCTCGACTTTTACACAGCTCCTGAGCTCTGAACCTCGACTTCCACACAGCTCCTGAGCTCTAGGAGCTGTGGGCGGGGGCGGACGGGGATGAGGGGAAGGGAAGAGGGAGTAGACGGTGGGGGGGGGGGAGTCTCAAACCAAAGCCCCAACACACGTCTGCAACACGGTCATAGTTCAGGAGCTGTGTGAGAGTCGAGGTGGCCGTCCTGGGCTGGCCGTCCTAACGAGCTTTCTGGTAAAGCCATATTGAATCATGCTTCGGCATTGGTCTCAGCTTCTCCCTAATATGTCAATTGACATCTGAGGACATTAAGCAACACAACCTACCTACCTACCTGCAACACGGTGCAGTGCAATGCTTTGACCGCCCGGCCCGGAGCGAAGAAGCTAGCGAAACCTAGCTTAATTTGCTGCCGAGATCAACTTGAATGAAGTGTTGGTTTCGCGAGCTGTTGCGCCCTGCGTTGCATAGAAACCGAGACTTCCCTAAGTGCTTGTGTTTTCAGTTGTTGTTTTTTCTCTGACCTTCAGGGCAGCACTTTGAAGGACGCGAATAAGTGAGTAAACATGGTGCTTAACGTCCACAGAAAAGGCTTATTAGGGACGGGGAGAAGGGGGGGAAGGGGGTATGGAGGTGAAGTAATTAAGTAAGTGAGTAAACATGGTGCTTAACGTCCACAGAAAAGGCTTATTAGGGACGGGGAGAAGGGGGGGGGGGGGGTATGGAGGTGAAGTAATTAAGTAAGTGAGTAAAAGGTGCTTACGTCCACAGAAAGTATTAGGGACGGGGAGAAGGGGGGGAGGGGGTATGGAGTGAAGAAAAAAGGGAGTAAACAGGTGGTCACAGACAAAGCTTAGAGGGGAGAAGGGGGAGAGGTGGGGGGAAGAGGGAGATTATATACCTATCGCTACACCGTCACCACCAGAACGACTCCTGCATTAAGATGGGCAGCGAGGAGAACCACTTTAATGTTTCATGAACTGTGAGGGACAAGGTCACAAGACAGTGTCCGCAGACCACAACTTTTGAAGAGAAAGGAGAGCCGAAGCGGATTCGAACCGAGGTCCTTCTGCTTACCAGCCTAACGCCGTACCGCTAGGCCAAACCGGCGCACAAAAGAATGCGACCATGGCGCAAGTGTTATATGGCACTCCGCTGACATCGGCTTCGGGTTCTCGCCATTACGCCGAGCACAGCAACGCTGCCTGTGTCTTGGGGGAGGGGGGGGGGGGCGTGGCGTCGAGATGGGGGGCGGGGGGAGGGGGAGGGTGTGAGGGGAGGGGGAATTAAGTGATTCACTGCCCTGTGGCGTTAGGTTCGGAGTCTGCTAAACTCAGTCTTCCCATTTCTTTGAAACCAGAGCTCAGGAGCTGTGTCGGTGAAAGTCGAGGTGGCCGTCCTGGGCTATTAGGGATCGACCCTAATAGTCCTTAACCCTTTCGCTGCCATGCTTGCCGCACTGTCACTCCAAAAACGACCCCCCAAAAGTGCCAAATTTGAAATCATTCAGGCCAGATGTCACACACACACACACACACACACACACGCACACACACACACACACACACACACACACACACACGAACCTGATGCACGAGGAGCAACACAACGAAGAGAGAGAGAGGGCGAGAGAGAGAGAGGAGAGAGAGAGAGAGAGAGAGAGAGAGAGAGACAGAAGACAGACAGACAGACAGACAGACAGACAGACAGACAGACAGACAGACAGACAGACAGACAGACAGATGATCACGTGAAAGGATTTCTATCAAAATTCACAGCATTGAAAGTAGATTTGTTACAAGACCGTCAAATACACTGTTTGCGAGCGTGTATGTGTGCACTCTTCAGACCGGAAATGTTACAGGCTGGGGCAGTGAAAGGGTTAATATGGTCTCTGTGGACGTAAAGCAACACTGAACTTCTTGGACTGACATGGCGTGTTTCTGAGATATGGTTCGTTGCCGTCAGTGATGGAATACCGCTGACGCCGAGGAAATTAAGAAAACCCGAAAGGTTATTTCTCAGGAATCAGAATATAGCTTTGCGTGCTTTGCCTGATGTCACGAAATATAACTTCTACTTCTGGTTTCCTGGTTCATTCAATTTCGGTTCTCCAAAATGCAAAATAGAAAGAAAAGAAAAAAAGCAGACGCTTGTGGTCTGCTGAACTTTGGTTCGTTCTGGTAGGACCATCGCGCTTGACTGGGTCTAATATAAGAATCGGTTACTCGGTGACAGGACTGGCAGATAAATCTCTGTATATATGTGTGTCTTGACTCTCTCTCTCTCTCGTCACACACACACACACACACACACACACACACACACACACACACACACACACAGCAGCAACACACACACACACGCACAGCACAACACATACACACACACACATCACGCACACACGCACACCACACATCACAACACACCAGACACGCCCACAGACACTACACAACACCATACTCTCTCTCTCTCTCTGTGCAGGTTGGCTCTCGAGCTCCCACGTCGATCTCTCTCTCGGTGTGTGTGTGTGTGTGTGTTGTGTGTGTGTGTGTGTGTGTGTGTGTGTGTGTGTGTGTGACATTATTTTACAATGACTACATATTAACCCCTTAACTGCCCAAACTCGTAAATTTTTCGGGCTAAACTGTGCACGCATACACGCCTGCAAACAGCATACATTCGATAGGCCTGTAACAAATCTACTATCACTTCTGTGCATTTCGGTAGAAGTCCTTTAACGTGCTCATGCGAAGAGGGGGAAAAGTCTTAATGATTTCAAATTTGGCATTTCTGTTGGTCGTTCTTCGAGTGACGATGCGGGCAAGCACGGCAATGAAAGGGTTAAATACTTATTTTTTTTAAACTGTACCACTGGGTCACCAGCATTCCATAAACGCTTCGTATTTCGGGGATGCACAGTCACTGTGATGTATACACCGAGTTGTTTATTTCCCGCAAAATCTCGCCCTGATATAACCGTAATGGTTGACTGGGGCGTAAAACATAGTTCAGGAGCTGCGTGAGAGTCGAGGTGGCCGTCCTGGGCTGTCCGTCCTAACGAGCCTTCTGGTTTCCGTGGACGTAAAGCTACATTGAACCATGCTTCGGCATTGGTCTCAGCTTGTCCATAATATGTCAACTGACATCCGAGGACACTAAAGGACAAGTCCAAGGTTAGGGGTGATTTTTGACACGATTTCCGTTAAAGCTCGCTGAGAACGATGATGTAGGTGAAACTGATCTGAGGGTTATAAATGCACGAAAAAGGCATTTTCTGTCGTACCGAAAGCGTCGCATGACGCCCAAATCACGTGACCATATGCCTACTACGTCACTCTGGGGAGTCGCTGCAAAACGGCCAACTCGAGCTCCGAAGACGAAACTGATACTTTGCCCGAGAGACCCACAAGGATACAGCCGTATCAGTTTGAGCCTGTCGGCAGGATTTTGAAAGAGTACCGGAACATCGTGTCAGCTTCGAAGCAAACCCCATGCGGTATTCCATGGGGTTTGCGAAATCGCACTCACTGAAGTGCTCGCTAAACAAATGGGCGT
>JABMCL010003335.1:222500-235000 GCA_018857735.1 Alviniconcha marisindica | reverse complement strand
ACCTAACGTTTCTGCGTGTCAAACAGTATTGTTTGCGGCTAGAAATTCGCTGTGAAAGGCGGGGGTCGTCTGGTGCTCTGGCAAATCTATAATTTATGTGGACAGTTAGTTGACCGACCGTTACGTGTCCCAGCGATTTTGTTTGGGGGTCAAAAGACTACTGTGTAAGGTCATCAGGTGCTCTGGAAAATCTAATTTATGTGGACAGCTCACCTACCGTTACATGTCAAAACGATTTTGGGGGGGGCGGGAGTCAGAGCAGTACCGTGTATAGCTGGATCACCGTGTGCTCTGGCAGTAGTTGACTGGGCGCAAAACACCAATCTACTTACTTACGTGCTCTGGCAGTGGTTGACTGGGCGCAAAACACCAGTTTACTTACTTACGTGCTCTGGCAGATCCATAATTTATGTGGACAGTTGACCTACCGTTACGTGTTAAAACGATATTGTTTGGGACTCCAAAGGACACTTTGAAAGGTTAATTGGTGCTCTAGTAGATCTATAATGTATGTGGACAGTTGACCTACCGTTATGTGTCAAACCGATTTTGTTTCGGAGTACAAAGGGTACTGTGTAACTGTAAGGTTGGATCACCCTGTGCTCTGGTAGATCTATAATTTATGTGGACACCAACGACCTACCGTTACATGGTGCTTAACGTCCGCAGAAAAAGAAGGCTTACTAAGGGCGGGGAGAAGGTGGGAAGGGGGTATGGAGGTGGGGGAAGAGGGAGATTTTATACCTATTGCTACACTGTCACCACCAGAATGACTCCTGCATTAAGATGAGCAGCGACGAGAGCCACTTTAATGTTTCATTAATTGCGAGGGACAGAGTCACAAGACGGTGTCCACAAACCACAACCTTTTTTGAAGAGAAAGGAGAGCCGAAGTGACGGACAAAGTCACAAGACGGTGTCCACAAACCACAACCTTTTTTGAAGAAAAAGGAGAGCCGAAGTGACGGACAAAGTCACAAGACGGTGTCCACAAACCACAACCTTTTTTGAAGAGAAAGGAGAGCCGAAGTGACGGACAAAGTCACAAGACGGTGTCCACAAACCACAACCTTTTTTGAAGAGAAAGGAGAGCCGAAGCGGTATCGAACCGAGGGCCTTCCGCTTACCAGCCTAACGCCTTACCGCTAGGCCCAAACCACCTCACAGAGGTTTTCACTTCAGCTTGCCTATCCAGAGTTTTGTCATTTTTATATAGAGTCCACACACCGGGGAGACCAGGAAGGGAGGATGGTGGGCAGTGTTACAGGGTGTTGGGTCCAGAGGGGTGCGAGGTTTTCAGTTTGCCTTCACGTTCAAGTTCAGTGTTGCTTTACGTCCACAGAGATCATAAGGACTGCTAAGGACGGGCGGACCCAGCACGTCCACCTCGACTTTCACACAGCTCCTGACCTCTGACCAGTGGGTAGTTCAATGTTGCTTTACGTCCACAGAGACCATAAGGACTATTAGGACGTCCACCTCGACTTTCACACAGCTCCTGACCTCTGACCAGTGGGTAGTTCAATGTTGCTTTACGTCCACAGAGACCATAAGGACTATTAGGACGTCCACCTCGACTTTCACACAGCTCCTGACCTCTGACCAGTGGGTAGTTCAATGTTGCTTTACGTCCACAGAGACCATAAGGACTATTAGGACGTCCACCTCGACTTTCACACAGCTCCTGACCTCTGACCAGTGGGTAGTTCAATGTTGCTTTACGTCCACAGAGACCATAAGGACTATTAGGACGTCCACCTGACTTTCACACAGCTCCTGACCTCTGACCAGTGGGTAGTTCAATGTTGCTTTACGTCCACAGAGACCATAAGGACTATTAGGACGTCCACCTCGACTTTCACACAGCTCCTGACCTCTGACCAGTGGGTAGTTCAATGTTGCTTTACATCCACAGAGACCATAAGGACTATTAGGACGTCCACCTCGACTTTCACACAGCTCCTGAGCTCTGGTTCTTGCCACGTTCAGGTTCAGTGTTACTTTGCGTCCGCAGAGACCATGAGGACTATTAGGGACTATTAGCCCAGGACGACCACCTCGACTTTCACACAGCTCCTGAGCTCTGAAGTTTTAGGATCTGGTTCAGTGTTGCTTGACGTCCACAGAGACCTGATAAGGACTATTAGGGACGGGGAGCCCAGGACGTCCACCTCGACTTTCACACAGCTCCTGAGCTCTGAAGTTGGCTTATCAAAATATACAAGATCTTCCTTAGCCTATGCATACAGTACATGCTGTGCGATCGCATTCTCAGACACAGCCGTCCCAAAATTGCTGGTAGCAGCGAAGGGAGGTAATCGAGTGATGGGGAGTTGCGAGCAGACGACAGGCGAGGGCTGATGGGACACATTCATCAGACTCACTGAGGCGTGGAATGACAGGGCGGTACCGCGGACACAAATCACTGACTACACTGCGGCTGGCTGTACTACTGCGGAGCCGAGAGAGAGAGAGAGAGAGAGAGAGAGAGAGAGAGAGAGAGAGAGAGAGAGAGAGAGAAGAGCAGAGAGCAGCAGAGAGAGAGAGAGAGAGAGAGAGAGAGAGAGAGAGAGAGAGAGAGAGAGAAGAGAGAGAGAGCGCAAAGAGACAGACAGACAGACGAAGAGAGCAGAGTAGAGAGAGAGAGAGAGAGGAAAGAGAGAGAGAGAGACAGAGAGAGAGAGAGAGAGAGAGAGAGAGGAGAGAGAGAGAGAGAGAGAGAGAGAGAGTCGCAAAGAGAGCGAGACGGAGAGAGACAGCGAGAGAGAGCCAGAGCTAGAGAGAGAGAGAGAGAGAGAGAGAGAGGGAGAGAGAGAGAGAGAGGCGCGATGTGTCGACAACTAGCGAGCGCATCGCGGCAGCTCGTTGCTGCGTTGGAGATGTGGAATGTGCCACCACCACAGTCGGCGACGGAGCGGACACGCCGACATGCCTGCGATCGACAGACGGCCTGACTATAATGCTCCAGACGGCCACTCCGGTAGCGTAACTCTCAGTCAGTCGTAGCTCAGGGACTTTGGTTTAGGCCTGACCTGCCAGTCCCGATTCATGACTATACCACCCCAGACTACCTACCACACGGATAGTCCTAGTTCAGGAGCTGTGTGAGAGTCGAGGTGGCCGTCCTGGGCTGTCCGTCCTAACGAGCCTTCTGGTTTCCGTGGACGTAAAGCTGTATTGAACCATGCTTCGGCACTGGTCTCAGCTTGTCCCTAATATGTCAACCGACATCCGAGAACATTAAGCAAAACTACCTACCTACCTACACGGATAGTTAAACTATACAGTCTCTCGCTGACTGGCAGGCTGTTTTATAGCTATCTTCTTGGATTTAGTAAGTATGTAAGTAAACAGGGTGCTTAACGTCCACAGAAACCATAAGGCTTATTAGGGACGGGGAGAATTGGGGGAAGGGGGTATGGAGGTGGGGGAAGAAGGAGAGTATATACCTATCGCTACACCGTCACCACCAGAATGACTTCTGCATTAAGGTGGGCAGCGATGAGAGCCATTTTAATGTTTCATAATTGTGAGCTGTGGGACAAAGTCACAAGACAGTGTCCACAAACCACAACTTTTGAAGAGAAAGGAGAGCCGAAGCGGTTCGAACCGAGGCCCTTCCGCCTTACCGCTAGACCAACCAGCTCTCTTGGATTTAAGTCAGTAAACATGGTGCTTAACGTCCACAGAAACCACAAGGCTTATTAGGGACGTGGAGAACTGGGGGAAGGGGGTATGGAGGTGGGGAGAGAGGGAGATTATATATATATATAGCTATCGCTACACTTTCACCACCAGAATGACCTGCATTAAGATGGGCAGCGATGAGAGCCGTTTTAATGTTTCATTAATTGTGAGGGACAAAGTCACAAGACAGTGTCCACAGACCACAGCTTTTGAAGAGAAAGGAGAAAGTTCAAAATACAAGTCATTGTCACGCCAACATTCTGAGGACACCCCAGAACCAATCACACATGATTAAGTAAGTGAACATGGTGCTTAACGTCCACAGAAACCATAAGGCTTATTAGGGACGGGTAACACATGATTCGGTTTTAATTTTTTTATATACCTGTTCAAAGTACAAGTGATTGTCACGCCAACATTCTCAGGTCAATTCAAGACGAATCATACATGATTCGATTTTTTTTATATACCAGTTCAAAATACAAGTCACTGTTACGCCAACATTCTCAGGTCACCAAAGGACGAATCACACATGATTCGATTTTTTTATGTACCGGTTCAAAATACAAGTCGCTGTCACGCCAACATTCTCAGGTCACCAAAGGACGAATCACACATGATTCGATTTTTTTTATGTACCAGTTCAAAATACAAGTCGCTGTCACGCCAACATTCTCAGGTCACCAAAGGACGAATCACACATGATTCGATTTTTTATGTACCAGTTCAAAATACAAGTCGCTGTCACGCCAACATTTTTCCAAAACGCCTGCACACCAAAACAACATAACACAAACAGCTCCTCCAAAAGCAGATCAGTATTAATTACTACATGCCATTTTTCACCGTTTAACTGTCGTTTAAGTGTTGTTTCAGTTATAGCTTGAAAAAGGGGCTTATCGCAAAAATTCACAGCTTGTGTTTTGTCATAATAAATAGCGTTCTTTTTATCCGTTTATGTGTCCCGATTGACAGTTACAGCCCCAGACTACCTAGCACGCGGATAGTTAAACTATACAGCACATGGATAGTTAAACTACAGCACACGGATAGTTAAACTATACAGCTAAGTATATAAAAACAAACACAACAAACTACTACAACAACAACAAAACTGAAACAAAAATGGCTGCAAGCGTTTTGAAACAAAGATCCAAACACACAAAAGGTTCAAAAGAACGCTATTTATTAGGAAAAAAACAAAACCAGCAAATTTTTGGGGTAATCCCCTTTGCCAAGCTACAAAGCCACAACAGACCACAACATTAACATACTGGAACCAACCTATAGCTGTTGACGCCAACATTGCATTAAGATCGGCAGAGATGAGAGGTATTTTAATGTTTGATTAATTGTGAAGAACAAAGCCAGCGGACAGTGTCCACAGACCACAACACGAACATACTGAAACCAACCTATAGCTGTACAGGCCTGCATTAAGATGGGCAGCGATGAGAGGTATTTTAATGTTTGATTAATTGTGAGGGACAAAGTCACCAGACAGTGTCCACAGACCACAACACGAACATACTGAAACCAACCTACAGCTGTACAGGCCTGCATTAAGATGGGCAGAGATGAGAGGTATTTTAATGTTTGATTAATTGTGAGGGGCAAAGTCACCAGACAGTGTCCACAGACCACAACACGAACCTACTGAAACCAACCTACAGCTGTACAGGCCTGCATTAAGATGGGCAGAGATGAGAGGTATTTTAATGTTTGATTAATTGTGAGGGACAAAGTCACCAGACAGTGTCCACAGACCACAACACGAACATACTGAAACGAACCTACAGCTGTACAGGCCTGCATTAAGATGGGCAGAGATGAGAGGTATTTTAATGTTTGATTAATTGTGAGGGACAAAGTCACCAGACAATGTCCACAGACCACAACACGAACCTACTGAAACCAACCTACTGCTGTACAGGAAGTTGTGAACCGTGGCGCCCCAGGATTACCAACCTGCAAGCCGTGACACGGTTCATTGCACTGCAGTCGCGACGGTAAATCCCGCTGTGTCATCAGTTCTGCTAACACCAACACGGGGCCTATTTGCCCTCTGTGACCTCCCCCCCTTCTCCCCCCCCCCCCCTCGAAAAAAGAAGAAGAAGAAGAAGAAGAACAACAACAAAGGGCGGGGTTATATATCAATAGCATTATTACGTTGCATGACAGCCGAACAATGTCGGAAGTTGGGAAGGTAAGTAATCAGGAAAAAATAAAAATAAAAATAAATATGTAGGCTATGTATGTATGTAAATAGCATGACTACTTTTTATGGCAAGCGAACAGTATCGGAAGTTAGCAGGGTAAGTAAGAAAAAGAAGAAGAAGAAGAAAGGGCGGGGTTATACATAATTTTTTTTTTTTTTTTTTTTTAAAAAAAAAAAAAAAAAAAAAAAAAAAAAAAAAAAAAAAAAAAAAATTTAAAAAAAAGGTTTTGCCCCTTACGTTGTAGGGCAAAAACAGTGTCGGAGTTGGCAAAAGAAAAGAAAGAAAAAAAGAAGAAGAAAAAAAGAAAAGAAAAAAGAAGAAAGGGGGGGATACAAATATAAAATAGATGATAGTGTATGGAAGGAAAGTGTCGGAAGTTGGAGGGTAAGTAATCGGCCTCGTCAAGTGTCTGAAGGCTGGGACAGGGCCGGATAAGGATCTCTCCGCTACAAAAATTGACAATGGCGGTGCCGCACCATTGACAGGGGGGGGTCCGTGGGTGTGTTGGCAAGAGGAGAGAGAGAGAGAGAGAGAGAGAGAGAGAGAGGGGGGGGAGAGAGAGGTGGGGGGAGGTAGGGGTAAAAGGAGAGGAGATGAGAGAGAGAGAGAGAGGGGGGGAGAGAAGAGAGAGAGAGAGAGGAGAAGAAGAGGCTTGCACGTTCTTTCTGTGGAGGGGGGTAAGAGAGGAGAGGTGGCCGGGGGTAAGAGAGAGAGAGAGAGGGAGGAGGGAGAGGAGGGAGGGAGGGAGGAGGTGGGGGGGGGGAGGGTGGCAGGAGAGAGAGGGTGGAGGTAGGGAAGAGGAGCAGAGGGAGAGAGAAAGGACAGTAGACAGGGGGGGGAGAGGGGGGGGGAGAGCCCAGAGAGAGACGAGAAGAGAAGAGAGGTGGGGGGAGTAAGGAGAGGGAGAAGGTGGCGGGGGGGTAAAGAGAGGAGAGAAGGGGGGAAAAGAGGAGAGAGAGAGAGAGAGAGAGAGAGAGAGAGAGAGAGAGAGGAAGAGGAAATTTTTTAAAAGGGGGGTTTTTGGGGGGGGGGGGGGGGGGGAGAAAGTGGGAGGATGTTGACTCAATTATTTCACTGTTAGACCTCCGACATAAAATGAAGCTGAATGAACCAGGAAGGTATACATCCTGGCAGCAGGGGAAACTATTCTGGCCGTACTCCAGGCTTTTAAAGGGAGAGAACCTTGGACATTTCTGTCCTACCAATGTGGTTTATGCACACTGTTTTTGTGACTTTGGCCCTCGCAATAAATGAAACATTAAAACGGCTTTCACCACTGCCCATCTTAATGCAGAAAAGAAATTATTCTGTCAGTGACAGTGTAGCGTCAGGTATATACAGTCTCCCTCTGTCCCCCACCTCTCGAGAGCCGTTTGGCCTAGCGGTAAGGCGGTAGGCTGGTAAGCGGAAGGACCTCGGTTCGATACCGCTTCGGCTCTCCTTTCTCTTCAAAAGTTGTGGTTTGGAACGTCTTGGACTTTGTCCCTCCTTAATGAAACATTAAATGGCTCTCATTCGCTGCCCCTCTTAATGCAGGTCATTCTGGTGGTGACGGTGTAGCGATAGGTATATAATCTCCCTCTTCCCCCTAGCTCCCTACCCCCTTCCCGCCATTCTCCCCGTCCCTAATAAGCCTTATGGTTTCTGTGGACGTTAAGCACCGTGTTTACTTACTTCCCCACCTCTTGGGATCTCGGTCCCAGCCAGTGCAACACCTCTTCGGAGACAACTCGGCGTTAAACACCTTTAAACAATGCAAACCAGTCTGGTACCGTTCGCGTCGACTAAAACTATTGGTACGCGCTCGAAAATGCTGCTGCTTTGATCTTCTTTTTTTTGGGATATAATAATTATACATGTAATTAATTAGGTCTACTTGCGTGGTGCATTAGATGTCTTATTTTCTAACGTGAGCGTCAAACACCATGTCGCTATTTAAGCCGGTGGACGTCATCTGTCATCATCACTGAGGCAGCAGATATATAATAGCACGCATTCTTGTGGGTAAACAAAATTCATCATCATTCAGAACCCCCATCCTCGTCTCTCTCTCTCTCTCTCTTCCTTCTTTCGTACAGGGCTTCGAGTTCGAGTTCACTGTTGCTTTACGTCCACAGAGATCGTACGGACTGTCAGGGACGGGGAGCCCAGGACGTCCACCTCCACAGCTCCTGAGCTCTGAGACTTTTAGAATTCAATGTTGCTTTACGTCCACAGAAACCGTGAGGACTATTAGGGACGGGGAGCCCAGGACGTCCACCTCGACTTTCACACAGCTCCTGACCTCTGAGACGTTAAATTAGAGTTCAATGTTGCTTTACGTCCACAGAGACCCTACGGCTTATTAGGGACGGGGAGCCCAGGACGGCCACATAGTTCAGGAGCTGTGTGAGAGTCGAGGTGGCCGTCCTGAGCTGTCCGTCCTAACGAGCCTTCTGGTTTTTGTGGACGTAAAGAATTATTGAACCGTGCTTCGGCATTGGTCACAACTTGTCCCTAATATGTCAACTGACATCTGAGGACATTAATCATCACTTCATCAGGACGGCCACCTCGACTTTCGCACAGCTCCTGAGCTCTGGTGGCATTTAGAATACGGAAGTGTCTTTTATTGACACGTAGAATACGGAAGTGTCTTTTATTGACACAATGACTACGGTAGTGTCTTTTATTGACACATAGAATACTGAAGTGTCTTTTATTGACACACTGACTACGGAAGTGTCTTTTATTGACACATTGAATACGGAAGTGTCTTTTATTGACACATTGAATACGGAAGTGTCTTTTATTGACACATAGAATACGTAAGTGTCCTTTATTGACACACTGAATACGGAAATGTCTTTTATTGACACATTGAATACGGAAGTGTCTTTTATTGACACATTGAATACGGAACTGTCCTTTATTGGCACATAGAATACGGAAGTGTCTTTTATTGACAAACTGAATACGGAAGTGTCCTTTACTGACACATAGAATACGGAAGTGTGTTTAATTGACACATTGAATACGGAAGTGTCTTTTATTGACACGTAGAATACGTAACTGTCCTTTATTGACACACTGAATACCGAAGTGTCTTTTATTGACACACTGAATACGGAAGTGTCTTTTAATGACACATAGAATACGTAAGTGTCCTTTATTGACACACTGAATACGGAAGTGTCTTTTATTGACACATTGAATACGGAAGTGTCTTTTATTGACACATTGAATACGGAACTGTCCTTTATTGACACATAGAATACGGAAGTGTCTTTTATTGACAAACTGAATACGGAAGTGTCCTTTACTGACACATAGAATACGGAAGTGTCTTGTATTGACACATACAATACGGAAGTGTCTTGTATTGACACATACAATACGGAAGTGTCTTGTATTGACACATACAATACGGAAGTGTCTTGTATTGACACACAGAATACGCAAGAGCGACTTTCGGGTTTGCAGATCAGAGAAAACAGCGGCGTCGCTTTGCGCAGGACCGGGGCGGCGAAGAGAAGCCTGTCCTCTCTTTCCGTTTGCCGATCAGTGATATAATTATATAGATGGGGGCACGAAAGAGCGAAGACGGTTACCAATTTTATGATGGACCGTAAAGGTGTCAGGGTGGTCTCGCTGCAACTGGCTTTGTGGCCTTTGGTTGTAGACCCTAAAAACGTGCGTTTTTACAACGAGGCGTGGGGTCTGTTTAAGTATATTATAATTTATGCCTTTGAGGCTGACCATGACGGGATCTCCCCTCGCTGTCCCCCCCCCCTCCTCCTCCCCGTCCTCCCCCAGCCTCAGCCCCCCCCCCACCCCCCAACCCCCTCCACGGTCTCCCATCCATCTCCCACGGGTGCGGGTGGGCTGTAGATTTGCTGTCATGCATGTATGGAAATGTGCGACGGACTACAAGGACACGTTCTGGGAAAGCGGAACGACTTCGTGACGTTCACCATGCACACACCCGTTTGCCTCTGTGTCAGGAGGAGAGATCGGGGTGGGGTGGGGGTGGAAAAAAGAAAGAAAAAAGAGAGAGAGAGAGAGAGAGAGAGAGAGAGAGAGGGGGGGGGGGGGGGGAAGCACCACAAGCCCCCACGCCACGAAACAGAAGACGACAACAAAAACCAAAACACACACACCACACACACACACACACACACACACACAACCCCCACACACACACACACACTGCACACACACACACACACACACACACACACAACACACCACACACAACACACACACAGACTCTCTCTCTCTCTCTCTCTCTTCTTTCTCCCCCAAAACACAACCCCCGGCGCCTTTCTGTTGTTTTTCCCTTTTTTTTTCTTCTCTTCTTTCTTTCTCTCTCTCCCTCACACACACACACAACACACCACACACACAACACACACACACACACACACACACCTCTCTCTCTCTCTCTCTCTCCCTATTCACCAAACCCATCTCTCCCTTTGTTCTCTCTCCCCCCTCTTCCTCCCCCAATACCCCCCCCACCCCACCCCCCCCACCCCAACTAATGGCTGTTCCAAACCCAGGCATGCAGCAAGATTCATAGGTACAACCCCCCCCCCCCCACCGCCCCACCCCCCCCCCCCCCCCCCCACCCCCAACCCCCAAATTTTTATCCGACCCCGGCAGCAGGGGGCCCACACCGACCAGGGGGGACTGGTGTCAGCCCCAAAACCTATCCGACAAGGACACGATCCTAGGCGGTAGGTTTACCATGCTACCTGTCCTTGACACGGACCTCTCGTGTGCACCCGTAGTCACGGCAATCGTCCGGGTTTTCCGTAATCCTCCGCTTGCCTGATGTGTAGCCAACCGTGACCCCCCCAAAAATGTGACCCCTTTCCCTTCTTTTCTTTTTCTCTGTCTTCTTTTCACCAAACTGCAGACAGACAGACAGACACACACAACACAACCCACCCCGACACAGAACAACACACAACACCCCAAAACCCCAACCCCCCCCACACAAAAACACACACACACACACACACACCCCCACACACAAAACACAAAAACACCAACAAAACACACTCTTTTTCCCCCCCACAAAACACACAAAAACACACACACACACAAAAACACACCTTCCTCTCTCTCTCTCTCTCTTTTCCCCCCCCCACCACCCCCCTCTCTCTTTTTTCTCTCTCTCACAGACACACACACCAAACACGAGAGAGAGAGAGAGAGAAGAAGAGAGAGAGAAAAGAAAAAAGAAGAAGAAAAAGAGAAGACAGACAGACAGCAAAGAGAGACAAGAGAGACAGAAAAGACAAAAGACAGGACAGGCAGGCAGGCAGGACAGAAAGGGGAGAGAGACAGAGGAAGAGAGAGAGAGAGAGACAGAGGAAGAGAGAGACAGAGAAATTAAGAGACGAGAGACGTAGCTATAGCTAGCACACGGGGATGGAGACAGCCACTGCAAGACGCCAGACAGATGCACCTGCGTTTCTACCTCGTTGTACAAAAAGTCAACCATCTTTTTCATTCAGTGAGTCACAGGCGAGCGGCCTACGTGACAGTAGCGTGGCGCAGGACCTTGAAGAGTGGAAGTCACGAGATACGGCGTGCTCGCCGCGTCACTGAAAGTCGTGAAATTTATCCATGCGGCTTCCTGCGTCTGGTGTCGTTCACGTGCGCAGATAAATCAGCTGCAGGGTGTCACACTCTCTCTCTCTCTCCCACCCACCCTCCTCCCTCTCCCTCTTATTATTGATGCTGTCTTTGTCTATATCCTTCTTATCATAATATTTCATTATGAATGTCTTGGTTATTAGTAGTACTGTTGCAACGGCAGATATGTGAGTCGGCCTTTGTACTAATATCTCGACCGTCGAGAAATAAATTTTAATCAATCAATCAATCAATCAATCAATCAATCAGTCTCTGCTCGCCCTGATATAACCGTAATGGTTGACTGGGCGTAAAACGCCAAGTTACTTACTTACTTACTTACCTCTCTCTCTCTCTCTCTCTCTCTCTCTCTCTCTCTCTCTCTCTCTCTCTTACGAAAATCTACGGAAACAGTATACAAACTCTTTGTAATTTTTTTTAAAGCGGCTCCACACCTACCCCCACCCACCCCCCACACCCACACACACGGCTTATTAGGGACGGGGAGAAGGGGGGAGGGGGCGGGAAGAGAGAGATTATATACCCATCGCTACACTGTCACCGCTAAAAATGACTCCTGCATTAAGACGGGCAGCGCTAGCGGTGAGAGCCATTAGAATGTTTCGCGAATGGCGAGGGAGACAAAGTCACCAGACAGTGTCCACAAACCACAGCCTTTTTGATGTTTCAATAGAGTCTCGTCGCGACGAACCCGGAGATGAAGACGATAGGGATCTGGAGCTGTTGTTGATGATTGGTTGGCCTTGGGGCTGCAACCTCAGCAACCATCTTTCGCAGAGGTCACCGCATCAGTTGTATAACTTTGATGTTACCCAACCCATCTTTCGTAGAGGTCACTGCATCAGTTGTGTACCTTTGATTTTACCCAACCATCTAGCAGAAGTCACCGCATTAGTTGTACACCTCTGATGTTACCCTACCACCTTTCGTAGAGGTCATTGCATCAGT
>JABMCL010003335.1:205000-217500 GCA_018857735.1 Alviniconcha marisindica | reverse complement strand
ACAGAGCTCCTGAACTCTGAATCTTTTCTTTTCTTGGTGCTTTGCGTCCACAGAAACCGCGTGACTTATTAGAGACGGGGGAAGAATGGGATGGGGAATGAGAGAGAGAGAGAGCCCAGGCAGGCTCACCTTCCTGTTCACACAGCACCGGAGCTCTGAATTTGTTCTTTCCACGGTGCTTTGCGTCCGTGTGGCTAGGGACGGGGGAAGAATGGGATAGGGAATGAGAGTCCAGCCCCACCTCCCTGTTCACACAGCTCCTGAGCTCTGAACCTCTGCTTTACAGCTTCCACGGTTCGGTTGTGTTGCTTAATGTCCTCGGATGTCGCCGGGTTGACATATTAGGGAGACCAAGCTGAGACCAATGCCGAAGCACGGTTTTCAATAATTATAGCTTTACGTCCACGGAAACCGGAAGGCTCGTTAGGACGGACAGCCCAGGACGGCCACCTCGACTCTCACACAGCTCCTGAACCATGACAGCATCCGCAGAACACGTGTGGCTTATTAAGGACGGGTGAAGAATGGGACAGGGAGTGAGGGTCCAGGCCACCTCCCTCTTCACACGGCTCCTGATCTCTGACTGCACCGCCACCGCAGATGATTATAATTACACAGGCCTGCATCATCACCGTGATGGAGCGGCGTAGTCAGCGAAGCGTAACGTACGCGACTTGTCAACTTGCTCCCCTATCGATCTGTTACGTCAAAGGCGGAAAGACCCGACAGCTTAGCCTTGCCGAAGTTTCAGCGTGGCAAGCCGCGACTGAGAGGAATATTTAAATCGTGACTCATAGTGACGTGCAGGAACGCGTTTTTGAAGAAAAGAAAAAACAAACAAACCCAAAACCCCGGGAGTGTTGTATGTACCACATCGAGATCAATAGCGGCGACCAGCAAAGCTCCTCCTCTCTCACCTTACCCCCACCCCCCCTCATCCTCCCTCCCCTTCTTTCTCCCCTCCCCCCTTTCCCCCCAGCGCAACTGTAGCCAGTCCTTTCACCCCCCACCCCACCCCCACCTCCCAGCATTCACAGGCCGCGGGTTGCACTCGTCAATTATTTAAGCCTTCAGAAGTTCGTCAGTCACTAAAAAAAAGTTTAAAAAAGTACGGGGGTGGGGGGATGGGGTGTTTGTGTGTGTGTGTGTGTGTGTGTGTGTGTGTGTGTGTGTGTGTGTGTGTGGTGTGTATGTGTGTGTGTGTGTGTGTGTGTGTGTGTGTGTGTGTGTGTGTGTGTGTGTGTGTGTGTGTGTGTGTGTGTGTGTGTGTGTTTGTGTGTGTGTGTGTGTGTGTGTGTGTGTGTGTGTGTGTGTGTGTGTGTGTGTGTGCATTTATAGAGCTCAGAGGGTGGAGCGCGTATTGGCTTTCCAGAGCGCTGAGATAGCTTTTTGGACTGAACCGAGTTCATGAAACGTTGTTTAATCAAACGTGAGAGTGCGAAGCAAACATCTGTTTTACCATTCTTTTTGTAATAATATATTTTTCCGTGTTTATAATAATAAAGATAGAATAAAAAAATAAAAAAATAAATTAAAAAAAAGAGTAAAAAAAAGAGACTAACACATTCCCCGTAAACGCATATCATTATTGAAAGAGAAGTATTTGCTTTAATTGTGCAGCGTACTTGATGTTCTTCTGCAGACGAGTTTGACCAAGCTACCTCCTTCCCTCTTTTGTCCTGAGGTGATCCTGCGCGCTTGACTGCACGTTAAAATACACTACTACTACTGCTACTGCTGCTGCTGCTGCTGCTACAGCTGCCGCTACTAGCTGTCATTTCTATAGCACCGCATCTCACCGACAAGGGAGAGCACACCGCACTTTACAAGATCAACAATAATGTATACGTTAAAACCTCAAGAATAATAAATGATATAGTCTTAACATTGTATTCCTTACACGCGCACACACACACACACCCGCGCGCGCGCGCGCGCGCACACACACACACACACACACACACACACACACACACACACACACACACAAACAAACACACACAAACAACAACACACACACCGCGCGCGCGGACGCACGCACGCACGCACGCACGAACACACACACACACACACACACACACACACACACACACACACACACACACAGGCATACAGAAGGAATGCAATGAGGGGTAAGGGAGGGTAAATAGTGGAGGCAAGCAAGCAAGAAGACAGAATTTGAAATCATTTTATTGCTTGTAAAGGTGAATTTGTAACGCACTACCTAATTACTGAACTAACTAACTCCTCCCTTTCTCAGAGAATGAAAAGGTGGACGATTTTCGAGCACATGCGACGCGGACCGGAGGGCAAGAAGTGCGACCAAAGACCTACATATTTAAACCGGTGTGTGTCGGTCCATGAGTGCAACAGAACCCAATGGCTTCCAAACAGGAAGTTGCCATTGGCCCACACTTGTCTTGAGCACACTGTAGTGTAGGCCATTTACTCTCAATGCTCTCTCCTCGGTCGGACAGCGATGGCGAATTCATAGGAACGAAATGAAGTGCTAACCAACATCAGGATGTTTTCGGACTGTCAAACGGGCCAACTACACTTTTGACAGAGATCACTCCCTTCACAAAGCATACAGCCACTTAGTTTTGCTCACTGGCCCGTGACTGAAGTTCAGTACATTTGAAATTGAAAGTCTCTCTCTCTCTCCTCCTCTCTCTCTCGCTCGCTCTCTCTCTCTGATACGTGCGTGTTTGGCTGTGTAGTGGTGGTGGTGGTTGGGAGGGGGGTTGGGATGGGTATGGGGTGGTGGTGGTGGTTGGAGGAGGGGGGTGGGGTGGGGGTGGGTTTAGGGGTGGGGTGGGGGTGTGGGGAGGTGTGGTGATGAAAGGGTACTAGTTGCCGTGGGAAATAAGCTTTATGAGTTTTCACCCGCTTAATAACTGTGTCTTTGCTGCTTCGACAAAGGCGAAGGCGAAGGTCTGTCGAATCTTTGCGTACTGTCGTGCCCTGTTGAAACCCGCTCGGTCCTGTAACAACAAAACAGTCTCTTGCGTGCTTCGGTCCTTCAGGGGCAACGGCTTAGGGTCAGTAACCTCTATATTAACTCTGCCGTGGCCGCGCTATTGACAGACTTACTCTGGTACCTATTCACAAGGTTGAAAGTTGCACAATGCAGCCGTTGCCGGCACTGAGACGCCGATGGCATTTTGATTACGTTGATGTGTGTCAAAGTGTCAGCAGTGACAAAGTCGACTCTTCCTCGGTGACCCCATGGTCCAACAAGTTCACAGCGAATGTACTGATCTCTGCCGTATCCAGCGCGTTCACAACAGTTGCGCTGGTCTACAGCAACTTTTATTCATTTCTGACACGTCCAGCGAGTTTACACTAATTTCTGCCATGTCCAGCAAGTCCGCAATAATTTCTTGCTATGTCCAGTAGGTTCACAATAATTTCTGCCACGTCCAGCAAGTTCACAATAATTTCTGCCACGTCCAGCAAGTCCACAATATATTTTCTGCCATGTCCAGCAAGTCCACAGCAAGTTTACAATACTGTCTGCCATGTCCAGCAAGTTTACAATACTTTCTATGTCCAGCAAGTTCACAATACTTTCTGCCATTTCCAGCAAGTTTACAATAATTTCTATGTCCAGCAAGTTCACAATAATTTCTGCCATGTCCAGCAAGTCCACAATATATTTTCTGCCATGTCCAGCAAGTTTACAATACTTTCTGCCATGTCCAGCAAGTTTACAATACTTTTTATGTCCAGCAAGTTCACAATACTTTCTGCCACTTCCAGCAAGTTTACAATAATTTCGGTGTCCAGCAAGTCCACGACAATTTCTGCCATGTCCAGCAAGTCCACAATAATTTCGGCCCGTCCAGCGAGTTCACAGCGGTTATACTGATCTGTTCCATATTCAACAAGTTCACAGTTTTATTGGTTTGTGCCGTATATGTAGTCTGTGCCAATTTGCCTCAAACACTCCGCCACACTGATTCTTCCACCTTTTTTAAAAAAGCCGCCCGCAAGACGCACCTGTTCAATGACTAAACTGTGGCACCCGTTCAATGATTAAATTGTCTTTTTGACAGCCGTTGACGCCTATACGCCCGTGTGACGTATGGTGTGTGTGTGTGTGTGGTGTGTGTGTGTGTGTGTGTGTGTGTGTGTGAGAGAGAGAGAGAGAGAGAGAGAGAGAGAGAGAGAGAGAGAGAGAGAGAGAGAGAGAGAGAACTAACTCTCCCCGAGCTCACGTACGTATCTCATCATACAGAACCGCGATAATTTACGACGTGTTACTGAAGGACTCAACACTAAGCATTCAGCCAACCCTTTCCGCCTCAAAAAAAAAAAAAAAAAAAAAATCAAAGAAAAATCTCCGCTACCCTTTTGAGGCCATGAGGCAGGTGAACTGGGTCTCTTGGAGGGTTTCTATGTCAAGTACCCCATTCCACCCGCCCTGGTGTGCGTTGACACAAGCCCGAGGACCGGCAGGGGGCTCGTCTGCATGGCTAAAGGGGTATGACTAATATCTACCCGGCCATTTTCCTTCCGCTTTCTGTTCGGCGGCTTCGGACGATAGCCTAGAGGATAAAATTCATCTGATCGTTATGGCCACTTGTGCAGTAAAGCCAAGAGCTGGTTCAGGAGCTGTGTGAGAGTCGAGGTGGCCGTCCTGGACTGTCCGTCCTAACGAGCCTTCTGGTTTCCGTGGACGTAAAGATTTATTGCACCGTGCTTCGGCATTGGTCACAGCTTGTCCCTAATATGTCAACTGACATCTGAGGACATAAAGCATCACTTCATCATCATCATCATCATCATCATCATCATCATCAGCTGTGAACCGGTGTGGCCTAGCGGCAAGGCGTTAGGCTGGTAAGAGGAAGGACCTCGGCTCGATACCGCTTCGGCTCTCCTTTCTCTTCAAAAGTTGTGGTCTGTGGACGCTGTCTTGTGACTTTGTCCCTCACAATGTACCTCACGTTAAAATGGCTCTCATCGCTGCCCATCCCAAATGCGGAAATAATTCTGGTGGTGACAGTGTAGCGACATGTCTATAATTTCCCTCTCTCCCCCAACCTCCATACCCCCTGCTCCCCCCCCCCTTCTCCCCGTCCCTAATAATCCTCATGGTTTCTGTGGACGTTAAGCACCATGTTTACTTAGTGGGTGAACAGAGCTCAGGAGCTGTGTGAAAGTCGAGGTGGCCGTCCTGGGCTCCCGTCCCTAATAAGCCTACGGTTTCTGTGGACGTAAAGCAACACTTCAACCAACCACCAAGAGGATGTACCTCTGGTGGAATTTATGTACCTTACACGCATGCCAGGTGAGAGTTACCGTAGGCGACTCAGGTCTTTGTTGTTGTACTTGTGTTGCGTAGTTCGAGCGTTAATTAACTCCCTGTTTGTTGATTCTAGCGATGAGGCGTTTGGCTGGTAAGCGGAAGCACCTCGGTTCGAATCCCTGGCTCTCCTTTCTCTTCAAAAGTTGTGGTCTGTGGACACTGTCTTGTGACTTTGACCCTCAATTAATGAAAATTAAAATGGCTCTCATCGCTGCCCACCTTAATGCAGGAGTCATTCTGGTGGTGACCGTGTAGCGATAGGTATATATATTCTTCCCTCTTCCCCCACCTCCCTACCCCTTCCCTCCTTCTCGATGTCTTTAATAAGCCTTATGGTTTCTGTGGACGTTAGGTACCATGTTTACTTACTTTAGCTACTTGATCAGAGCCCAGGGGCTGTGTGTGTGTGTGTGTGTGTGTGTGTGTGTGTGTGTGTGTGTGTGTGTGTGTGTGTGTGTGTGTGTGTGTGTGTGTGTGTGTGTGTGTTGTGTTTGTGTGTGTGTGTGTGTGTGTGTGTGTGTGTGTGTGTGAGTGTGTGAGTGTGTGAAAGTAGAGGTGGCCGTCTTGGTGTCCCTAACAGTAAAAAACCCCGGTCTTGTGGACGTAAAGCAGCATTTGAAGAAGAGGAGATTTCTCACAGCTCTGGAGCTGTATATATATATATATATATATATATATATATATATATATATATATATATATATATATATATATAGAGAGAGAGAGAGAGAGAGAGAGAGAGAGAGAGAGAGAGAGAGAGAGGGAGAGAGAGAGTAATTCGGCGTTTTTACCGACGGTGTCAACCAGTACGGTTATATGAGAGCGAAACAAAAGAAAAAAAGAAGAAAAGAAACAACAACCCCCCAAAAGTGTAATTATCAGCACGATGCTCGTGGCTGTTCATATAAAGCAAAGTATTTGTGGCAGGAACTGGAAAATGGCTTTCATCGCTGGCCATTTTAATGCAGGCAATCAACTGGTGCTGACACTGCAGCGTTAGGTAGGAATGACGAAGGCGAGGAAGTTCCGCCCCCCCCCCCTCTCCCCCCCCCCCCCCCCGAGCCCCGCAGCACCCTCCCCCCCTCCCCACTCCTTCCCCCGCCTCCTGGAATCTCGTTGCCGCACCTCTCCGGAAACAACTTGTCGTTATTACGCAATTAAAAAAGCTAGCTCACAGTTCCGCAAGTCTAGCTACCACGGACACTCGAACTGTCGCACCCCAGCAATGGAACTGATCAAAACTCGCCGCCATTCCACGTATTTTCCTTCTCCTGTCGACCGTGCGATCTGATGGCCTGTACAAAGTGCAAGTCGCAATATTATAGCTCCGGAGATTTACGTGGGAACGTCTCTTGTGACTCCCTCGCTGTCTTTAGACTATAAAGGCTCTGGAGTCTGTTTGGCGTGGCGGAGAATAAATACTGCAGTCAGTAGTAGGCTTATTATTCGGGCCGCGCTACCAGCCTGTGAAAATGGGTTCTTGATGAAGATTCGGTGCAGTGAGCAAATTTTGGTGGCAACTATGAGTTGCTTGTGTTCCCTTCTTTTTTTCCCCTCTCCCTTGCTTGCTTGTTATTTTTTTTTGATTGTTTGTTAATTTTTAACAGTGGCAGCACGCGGACAGTCTCTCCCTGTCTCTCCTCTGTCTCTCTCTGTCTCTGTCACACACACACACACACACACACACACACACACACACACACACACACACACACACACACACAGAGAGAGAGAGAGAGAGAGAGAGAGAGAGAGAGAGAGAGAGAGAGAGAGAAGATTAGCCCCTCTCTCTTCCATTTGTGTATATATGCGTGCATGGTTGTTTGTTTGTGTGTGTGTGTGTGTGTGTGTGTGTGTGTGTGTGTGTGTGTGTGTGTGTGTGTTGTGTGTGTGTGTGTGTGTGTGTGTGTGTGTGTATGTGTTCGCGCAGCGCGCGCGCGTGCGGTCTGTGTGTCTGTGTGTGGGTGCGCGCGCACGCTCGAGCTAACTCATCGATCTCCAGAAAGTAGTCTACAAAACAAACATTAACTACTCAAACCAATCTTTGAGATTTTCACCACCTTACTATCAACAACAACAACAACAACAACAAAACTGAACGCTGCCCACAAACGAACTCCAGCGTTTCACGTGCCCACGAGCCGGTCTACAGGTAACCAGATCCACAAGGCGGACAGGAAGCTCGCTAGCTTTGAGGATCACACCGATGTTCACGCCTTGCACAGGCCGGGGCAGGTCCACAAAGCCAGCCAAACACCCAGAGTGTCTGGTGTCGAGCCTGACCCTCAGACTTTATCGTAGTTCTGCTGTAAACGAAACCTGCTTTGCACCGCGATATAATACAGAGGAGAACGATACGTGTGTCACATGAGACTGCATGACGACACGCAAACCCCGCCACCAAGGTGGTAACGTTCACAGTCGTTTTGTATTATTGGCGGGAGTATCATTTTTGTCGCGACAAAACTTTTGGCGCGCCAAACACGTGTGCTTGTCGCGACAAACATACTTTTGTCGCGACAAGTTTACTTTTGTCGCGACAAACAGGTGTTTGGCGAGAGAAAAGTATGCTTTGTCAAGACAAAAATGATACTTGTGGCAGATCCCGCTAATGATAATTTTGTAGCTTGATAAAGGGGTTTACTCCGATTATTTGCATGTTGTGTTTTGTCCTAATAAACAGCGTTCGTTTGAACCTTGGATCTTGTTCACAGGGCATGTGGTGTCTGAAATAAGACTGTACGGCATAATGATTAACAATACACAGTGTAGTGTCCGAAATAAGACTGTACGGCATAATGATTATCATACACAGTGTAGTGTCCGAAATAAGACTGACCACCCGCGATATCTCTGACAGCTATGGCTTGACGACTAGCTGGGACTGACCGAGGTAAACGTTGCAATGTAGTGTCCGAAAGAAGACTGACCGCATGCAATACCTTTGACAGCTTTGGCTGAACTGCGACCGACCCCCCGGGCAAAGGCAAAAGTTCACAATGTCGGGTCTGAAATTAGACGACACGCGATACTTTTGACATATCTGCCTAAGCTGGGACAGACCGCATGGCTAAGGAAAGCTTATGTTGTGTACGGTTCTAAAATAAGACGAGACACCATACGAAATTTGACATATCTGCCTAAGCTGGGATAGACCCCATGGCAATTATAAACATGGTGTTTAACGTCCATAGAAATCATAAGGCTTATTAGGAATGGGGAGTGGGGGGGGGGGGGGGGGGGGGGTTAGGAGAGGGGAGGGTAGGAGGAGGGGGTAATGGAAGGGGGGAGGGGGAGGGGGTATGGAGAGGGGGGGGGGGGGGAGAGGGAGATTATATACCTATCGCTACACTGTCACCACCAGAATGACTTTTGCGTTGAGGTGGGCAGCGACGAGAGCCATTTTAATGTTTTATTAATTGTGATGGACAAAGTCACAAGACAGTGTCCACAGACCACAACTTTTAAAGAGAAAGGAGAACCGAAGCGGATTCGAACCGAGGTCCCTCTGTTTACTAGCCTAACGCCTTACCGCCTTACCGCTCGGCCAAACCGGCTCTCGACCCCATGGCTACGGTAAGGTAAACGGATATTGTAGTGTACGGTTCTAAAATAGGACGAGACACGATACGAGATTTGACAGTTTTAGCTGCGGAGTTGGGACAGACCGCATGGCTAAAGAAAGCTCATGTAGTGTACGGTTCTAAAATAAGACGAGACACGATACCAGATTTGACAGTTTTAGTTGAGTTGGGACGGACCGCATGGCTAAGGAAAGCTCATGTAGTGTACGGTTCTAAAATGACACGCGATACGAGATTTGACAGTTTCAGCTAAGCTGGGACAGACGCCATGGCAAACGTAAAAGAACGCAGTGAACGCGTCTAGCTGATAAGACGACACGCAATACGAGCTTTTCCCGGTTTTTCCCGGGAGTGAATTAACCTATTCCAAGGGCAGACGCTCACAGCTACTGAGTGAGAGCCGATGTGGCCCAGCGGTAAGGCGGTAGGCTGGTAAGCGGAAGGGCCTCGGTTCGATACCGCTTCGGCTCTCCTTTCCCTTCAAAAGTTGTGGTTTGTGGACACGGTCTTGTGACTTTGTCCCTCACAATTAATGAAACATTAAAATGGCTCTCATCGCTGCCCATCTTAATGCAGGTCATTCTGGTGGTGACAGAGTAGCGATAGGTATATACTCTCCCTCTCCCCACCTCCATACCCCCTGCTTCCCCCTTCTCCCCGTCCCTAATAAGCCTTACGGTTTCTGTGGACGTTAAGCACCATGTTTACTTACTTACTAGCTGCTGAGTGTACGGTTGTGAATTAAGATGACTCGCAGAACTGACCCATGCCAATGTACGGTTCTGAATTAAGACACGCAGGACTGACCCCTTGCCAAGGTCAAACGCTCACAGCTAGTGTGCGGTTCTGAATTAAGATGACACGCAGGACTGACCCCTTGCCAAGGTCAAACGCCCACAGCTAGTGTGCGGCTCTGAATTAAGATGACACGCAGGACTGACCTCTTGCCAAGGTCAAACACTCACAGCTAGTGTACGGCTCTGAATTAAGAGCTCAGACGACACGCAATACGACCATTGACAATTTTCCATGGGACTGACCCCATGTCAAGGGCAAAGGCTCACAGGCAGTGTACGGCTCTGAATTAAGACGACGCGCTATTAATACGCGCTGTGCCAGTTATGGCTGGGACTGACCCCATGTCAAGGGCAAACGCTCACAGGCAGTGTACGGCTCTGAATTAAGACGACGCGCTATTAATACGCGCTGTGCCAGTAGTTATGGTTGGGACTGACCCCATGTCAAACGTAAACTCGAACTCCAAGCACTGGTTTACGACATCCTTCCTCCAACCACTGCCACAGTTGATTACGCCATAGGTCTCGAAAAACTGTCAGCTAACGTACAGTTTTTTCGATGACGTTCAAATGGCAGACAACTCAAGTTATATCAGACGTTTGTTTTATAACTGACCATGTTGCTTACGCCAGCTCAGATAAAACCCAAATCGTTTGAATCGAGACGGTACTTTTTTTTTTTTTTTTACCCGGGGTGGATGCGTCTCATTTTGACGTGGGTGCTCGGACGCTAGGTTGCTTCCACAGTCATAATTATTAGTACCAAACCATGGATCTAGGTATATATATATATATATATATATATATATATATATATATATATATATATATATATATATATATATATATGTCCATGACCCAAAGCTTTCGGAGTGCGCTGACCGCGTCGGTGGTGGACAGCTGCACGGAGATAAAGATCATGAGTGCCCCTTCAGCGGCGTAACCAATTCTGGTAGAGTTTGGAGGAAGGTGCTGGAAAGCGATGCTCGGAGTGTGGTAAACGCTCACAGCTAGTGTACGGCTCTGAATTAAGACTACACGTAATACGAACTTTGCCAGCTATGGCTGGGACTGACCCCATGTCAAGGGCAAACGCTCACAGCCGCTGAGTGTACGGTTCTGAACTAGAACGACACGCAGGACTGACCCCTTGCCAAGGACACGCTCACAGCTAGTGTACGGCTCTGAATAATTCAGACGACACGCAATACGCGCTCGGCCATGCAGCTGCGGCTGGGACTGACCTCACGACGTGTGGAAACGTGCGGACCAAACTTCAAGCATTGGTTTACGACATCCTTCCTTCAACCACTGCCGTATTTAGTTACGCCATAGGGTCCAGAAAACTGTCAGCTAACGAGCAGTTTTTTGTTACAAACGACTCAAATAAAACAAGGCGTGTCATTTATAGCCGCCAACAAAGTTTACGCCAGCACAAATAAAACCACAATCTTTTGAATCGAGACGGAACTCTTTTTTTCTTTTTCTTTTTTTTACCCGGGGTGGATGCGTCTCATGTTTACGTGCGTGCTTTGGCGCTAGGTTGCTTCTACAGTCATATTAGTACCCGAACCTTTCGGAGGGCGCTGACCGCGTCGCTGGACAGTTGCCCTTCAGTGGCGTAACTAAATCTGGCAGAGTTTGGAGGAAGGTGCCGGAAAGCGATGCTCGGAGTGTGCGTGCGGACATGTCTTAAACAGAGCACAGATATATAATACTTTGACAGCTTTGTTCTGGGACTGACCGCATGACGAAGTCGTACGTGCGGACATGTCTTAAACACAGCGGAGATATATAATATTTTGACAGCTTTTTGCTGGGAATGACCGCATGACGAAATCGTACGTGCGGACGTGTCTTAAACAGAGTACAATACTTTGACGGCTTTTTGTGTGTGTTGTTGTTGCTGGGACTAACCCCATGACAAAGTCGAACGTGCCGACGTGTCGTAAACAGAACACAGATATAGGATACTTTGACAGCTTTTTTTTCTTTTTTCTTTCTTTCTTTCTGGGACTGATCCCATAGCGGTCGTGAACGTACAAAAACATTTTTAAACAGAACACAGATATACTTTAACAGGTTTTCTTCTTCTTCTGGAACTGACCTCATGACGAAGTTTAACCGATATGTAAAACAGACGACATGCAATAAATTAAATAGCATGCAGCTTTATGTGGGGCTGACTTCACGACGATGGCGAACATACAATTCTGTCTTGAAACAGACGACATGTAAAATGTTGACAGCTTTCTCTGGAATCAACTTTATGACACAGGCGAAAGTTGTGACATACTCTGGCAGCGTTGCCTGGGTCTTGGACTGACCTCATGATAAAGGTGGACGTACTATTGTGTATTAAAAAAGACAGACAATATGCTACACTTTGACTGCTTTGTCTGGAACCGACTCCATGACGAAGGCGAAAGTTCGGACGTGCCCTTAAATGGACGACAAGCGATACTTTGGTAAACATGGTGCTTAACGTCGACAGAAACCACAAGGCTTTACGATACTTTGATGGTTTTGTCTGGGAATAAATAACCTGACGACGAAGGCGAACTTACGGATGTGCCTGAAACGTAACTTTGCCTATACTTGGAGCGTTTTGCCTGGGACGGACTGACCCCTTGTGACTCTTATCCATCGCACGTTGTACCAATGAGTGAACTGCGTAACATGTCGTCTGTTAATGAACACTGCCCCAGTTAGGCTTAGGTGAAGCAGGGTTCATCTCGTTGTACAGTCTGGAAATAACATTAATCACTAAATGATTTCATCACACACGGTAGACGTGGCTGTTTT
>JABMCL010003335.1:182500-190000 GCA_018857735.1 Alviniconcha marisindica | reverse complement strand
CACCACACACACACACACACACCCACACACACACACACACACACACACACGCACACACACGCACACACACGCACACACACACACACACAGTGACACCGCCCACATTCCACCCCCACCCCCCACCCACCCCCCCACCCACCCCCACACACGCAACAAACGCAAGCCAGTGATTCAGTTACCACATGTACCCGTAAACATGTTTTCTTAGAACCCCCGCTGACAACAGCGCAGCTATATAATCTTCAACCAGACCGAGACTATAGCAGGCAAGAATGCTGTACGTACATATAACCGCTGCACGGAGATGGAGGCGGAGTGAGCGTTACACAACCACGGACAACAAGGGCTGGCTTTGTCATTGGCACTGTCGGCCTTTCCCAAAGGGTATGCATCCTGTCGGGTCTGGCATGTGCACACACACACGCACGCACGTACGCACCCACGCACGCACCCACACGCACACACACGCACTCACACACACACATGCACACGCACGCACATACACACACACACACACACATGCACGCACGCACGCACACACACACTCGCACCAACGCGCGCGCGCACGCACGCACGCACGCACACACACACACACAGCACACACACACACACACACACACACACACACACATTCACACAAAGAGCCAGGGTTGATTCAAGCTTCCGTTCTTTGAAGGCCTGTAACCCGTTTACACAGTCTAACCGCGGCTGCAAAAAGACTGACTGAAATACACACGTATTTCAGCCTTTCATTGGTCCCTTCTCCGTCTGGAACAATAATGATAGTAATCAAAATAGATTATTTTATTTATGGAGTAATCAAAATAGATTATTTTATTTATGGCGCCCCATCTCGTAAGAGCCCGTAGCCGGCGCTTACAAAGCGATAAGGAAACACTCATTTTATCACACTGACATACACGCAGACACACACACGCAGACACACACACACACACACACACACACACACACACACACACACACACACACACACACACACAACAACACATGCACACACACACACACACACACACACACACACACACACACACACACAAACACACAGACACATGCACACACATGCAACACACACACACACAACACACACACACACCACACACAACACACACACACACAACACAGACCACACACACACACACACACACACACACACACACACACACACACACACACACAAGCACGCGCACGCACTGACACACACACTTACATGCACGCACGCACGTGTGTGTGTATGTGTGTGTGTGCGTGCTTGCGTGCGTGCGTGCGCGCGCATGTGCGCTTGTCAGTGTGTTTATGTTGGGGGGGGGGGGGGGAATGTTTGATGACAAATTTGTGTATATTAATAGTGCGTGTTTTGATGTCGGTTGTTTTTAAATTTAGTACTACGATAAAATATACTCGCTTAGGGCTTATTTGAGAAAGAACGCTCTAAGACCCCACTATTATTATTATTATTATTGTCATTATTACTATTATTATTGTTGTTGTTATTAAAAACAGCTAGAATGAAAGGGTATTAGTCAAAAATTGTGTCACTGGGTAGGAGGCTGTGAGACTGGTCTAGGGGGCTGGGTGGGGGGTGGGGGGTTGGGGGGGGGGGGAGAGGAGGCGGTAATGGGTGAGAGGGGGGGGGGTTAGGGAGCTGCGTCTTACAACAGGTATTGCTGTTCCACCCCTGCTGAGAGAACCCCCCCCTCCACCTCCCTCCCCACCCCCACCCCTCATCCCCACATTCCATCCCTAACGCCTCGAGGCAGCGCCCCGACGATAAAAGAGAAAAACGAGCCACCACCACCACCACCACCACCTCCACCACCCTCATCTTCGCCCTCCTCCCTTCCTCCTCCTTCCTTCCTTCCTTCCTTTCTTCCTACACCCAGCCCTCTTGTCCCGCCTTCCAGCTCTCCTCTCCTCTCCTCTCCCTCCCTCCCTCCTTCTCCTCCCCTTCCCTCCCCTTCCCTTCTTCTTCCCCTTCTGAAGTTCTGGCACAGAAGCTTTCTGCTATTCACACACTGTACGATTCACAGTCTCACTCTGGCAGCTTCGCGGGTCGGTGCCGGCGGCCTCGCTGCAGTTTCGAATGGCAACATTCTGAGCAAGCAAGCCCCGCTTTTCGATCTCTCGCCAGATCTCTGCAATAGAACGGCTAAACGGCTAAGCCGGTCCAGTTGGGTACCGTACCGTACCGTACGCCTCACGTGCACGTTGTCTTGCAAGTTAGTTAAGTTAGCTCACTTCGGATCGGACGTCTCTATCCTCGAGATCTCTCATTACCGAGTTGCTGATTCCGTACACTGCCGCCGAGCGAAGCGAGCGGCAAGCAAAACTGACTGGCAGAGAGTGTTTCTCTCCCAGGACTGAGTGTTGTCTGGATTCAGTCTTTGGCTGAACTTTGGCCAACGGAAGAGGTTGGTTCAGTCATTGTTGCGCCGCTGTGTCAGTCGCTGGATTTGAATGTCGTCAAGTCAGTCAGTATGTAAGTGCGGCGGCAGCCCAGTGCTTCTGTCGCGGTAGTCAGTGGTGGCGGGACTGAATCTGAGTGGTGTGAATTTGGCGGCCAGAAAAAAAGGAAAAAAGGAAAAAAGGAAAGGAAAACAGGCTGCTGGTTGCTACGGTGATTTTTGGCCCCACGTGCAGCCGGATCAGTCAGCATCGTCATCCTTCGCTGGACGGGCAGGTCACAGTCATTCAGGTGGTGATCCTGTCGCGTCAGTGTCAGTGTCATTGGCAGCGGATCGTCAGCAGTGGCGGAGACATTCGGCAGTTCATCGCCGCGCAGGAATAGCTGACGCTGGTCCAGAATCGTTCTGATCAGTGTAACTGTGTTGGCCATCAGAGTAGTGTCACAGTGTTGGCCATCAGCGGAGTAGTGTGTTGGCCACCAGAGTAGTGTGTTGGCCATCAGAGTAGTGTGTTGGCCATCAGAGTGGTGTGTTGGCCATCAGAGTAGCATTCACTGAGCAGCTCATCGCACAGGAAGACTGTTCAGTGACGCTGGTCCAGAATCGTTCTGATCAGTGTAACTGTGTTGGCCATCAGAGTAGTGTGTTGGCCATCAGCGGAGTAGTGTGTTGGCCACCAGAGTAGTGTGTTGGCTATCAGAGTAGTGTGTTGGCCATCAGAGTAGCATTCACTGAGCAGCTCATCGCACAGGAAGACTGTTCAGTGACGCTGGTCCAGAATCGTTCTGATCAGTGTAACAGGCTGTGTTGGTCATCAGAGTGGGGTGTTGGCCATCAGAGTAGTGCCAGTGTTGGTCATCAGAGTGGTGTGTTGGTGTGTTGGTCATCAGAGTAGTGTGTTGGTCATCAGAGTAGTGTGTTGGTCATCAGAGTAGTGTGCTGGCCATCAGAGTAGTGTGTTGGCATCAGAGTAGTGTGTTGGTCATCAGAGTAGCCTTCACTGAGCAGCTCAGCGCACAGAAAGAGCTGACGCTGGTCCAGAATCGTTCTGATCAGTGTAACTGTGTTGGCCATCGGAGTAGCATTCACTGAGCGCACAGAAAGAGCTGACGCTGGTCTAGAATCATTCTGATCAGTGCTGGTCATCAGAGTAGCATTCACTGAGCAGCTCATCGCATAGGAATACTGACTCTGGTCCAGAATCGTTCTGATCAGTCAGTAACTGTGTTGGTCATCAGAGTAGCATTCACTGAACAGCCTCTCAGCGCACAGAAAGAGCTGACACTCAGTACAGTGTCCAGCATCAGTCATCGTTCTGACCTTGTGTCTATTATCAGAGGAGACAGTCACAGCTCCAGACACTGCTGGATGAGCTGACACTTGTGTCGTGAATCATTCTGATCAGTGAGCTGACACTGCGGTATAGTGTCCAGAATCGTCCTTATTCGTTTGGATCATCAGAGGAGAAATTCACTGAGCAGCTCAACGCGGCACAGGAATAGTTGGCAGAATTCAGTGTCCAGAATCGTTCTGATTAATGTGGATCATCAGAGGAGAAATTCACTCAGCGGCTCAACGCACAGGAATAGCTGAAGTGACACTATACTGTCCATAATGGTTCTGTTGCACGTGTAGTGTGCGCGGAAGGCAAGCCAGGAAACTTTAGTCTTCTCCCTGAATTTGAAAACAACAACAACAACAACAAAGGAGAAGAAGAAGAAGACAAAATCAAACAAGGGGCATTTCATTTTTGTAAACGCCGGGATTTTACGGATTAATTTAGCTGGAAACAAGTGTCGGATCTTAAGAGTCAGTGCACAACTAGACTGACAACACAGACCCGTCAGTCAGTGACTCGGCAATTTACCCACAACCAGTCGCTTCCTCCCGTTTAAGAGAGTTTCGCTACAAAAAACGAAAAGAAAAAGAGAAAAAAAAGAAAAGAAAAAGAAAAAGAAGAAGAACGAGAGAGAGAAAGAGAGAGAGAGAGAGAGAGAGAGAGAGAGAGAGAGAGAGAGAGAGAGAGAGAGAGGACTAAGTTTGTGGGACTCAAGTCTCGGGTTTGGATAATCAGTCCACAGCTAGAAATCACAGACCTCAGTGACTCGGCAACCCCGAACAACCAATTATTGCTTCCTCCTGTTTACGAGAGTTTCGCTACAAAGAAGAAGAAGAAGAAGAAGAAAACAAAAAACAACAAAAAAACAACTAAACTAAGCTTGTGAGATTGAAAGCTTGTGAGGACAAAGCTGAGCGGCTCTGGTTTGGAGAGTCAGTCCACAGCTAGAAATCACAGACCTCAGTGACTCGGCAACCCACACTGACCAATCGCTGCGCCTCACGTTCGGCTGAAGAGAGTTTCGCTGCAAAACAACGACAAAAACAACGACTGACAACAACAGCAGCAAAAACCCGACACCAACTCGTGCCTGTGATATGATAGCGCTGGAAGCCGGGTCAGTCTGTTGTTGAGGCGCTGCTGATGGTGTGAAGTGGGTGTCGGTGGGGGCTGTGATGTGGCCGTGGTGGTGGCGGCGACACTGGAGGGGCAGCAGAAGGAAACTGACATGGCATCGTCTGCAGACTCTCCGGAGTACGCCCGCCAACGAAGACAGTGGGCACTGTGGCGGGGTAACTGATGACTGCTTTCTCAGTAGATGTTCAGATTCAGTGTCAGTCGTCGGTTTTTTAACGGCGAAGGTCATATCATGCAAACATAATTATTAAAAAAAGGAAAAGAAAAAGAAAAAGTGACTTATCGTCAACAGTAACCCAGTCCTTGCGGTTACTTTATGATTTTTCTTCTTCTCAGTCCTGATATGACCTTGGCTAGTCTCTGGGCGTTAGCTATCTATCTGTTTGTCAGTATGTCAATCTCTCTATCTGTCTGTCAGTATGTCAGTCAGTCTATCTAGTCTATCTTTCTACTCTCTCAGACAAACACTGGAACTGTTTCAAAGGCAACCTTGGGAAACTTTCTGAGAGACGGGCCGGGTCAGTAAAGCGCATGTGGGCTTTTTCGAACGCATAGATACCATCTTGAACTAACTAAACTGAACTGTCACTGAACTCTACTCTACTCTCCCACCCCCCTCCTCTCTCTCTCTCTCAGTCTCTCTTTCTTTCTTTCTTTCTTCTCCCTTCTTTCTCTGTCTCTCTTTCTCTCTACCGCCTCAGTCTCTCTTTCTTTCTCTCTCCCTCTCTGCCTTTTTTCTGTCAGTCTCTCTTTCTCTCTCCCCCCCCCCCCCTCTCTCTCTCTTTCTCTCTCGGTTTCTCTTTCTCTCTCCCCCCCTCCCCCTCAGTCTCTCTTTCTTTCTCTCTCATCCCCCCCCCTCTCTCTCTCTCTTCTCCCTTCTTTCTCTCCCCTGGCTGACTCGGTCACGGACATAGCCAATGCGTATAACGTGCAAGCATGCACCCACTTGTTTCAAATCAGTCCAGGCTCGCCGCGCTATAATTTTATAGGCTGACATTTTGCGGGTCTGCCGCTGGGTAAAACTTAACGCACGTCGCGAAACTTGTCCGACATAGATATAAATATGTTTATCTTGCTATGCTTCCCCCCCCCCCCCCCCCCCCCCCCCCCCCCCCCCCCCCCCCCCCCCCCCCCCCCCCCCCCCCCCCCACCCTTTCTCCTACTTGATATCTCGAAGTCCAGAATAACAGCCGTGGTGGCATCTTCAGAGTTTCTCCGTGTTTGTTTGGCAGTGGAAGCGGGAAGAGTCTGAGACTGAATCAGAATCGGTGCCGCGGAGCTGGCAGCGATTCAAAGAGCTGTCCTGTATATCTATGACGACCGGCGATAAAACGGCGGGCGGGAGTGAGTTGAGTTCACTGACGTCGACGCCCGCGTTTCAAAGTTTAGAGCGCGTTAAGGATGCGGTCCGGCCGCGCTTCTTAATAGTTGTGCGATTAGCTCTGCCGGGTTGAAGTGGGATGTAGGGAGGGGGGTTGGCAGGTGGGGGGGGGATTAAGCCTTGGTGTGTGGTGTGTGTGTTGCAGTGTGCTTGTGTGTTAGGTGGTTATGTGTGTGTGTGTGTGTGTGTGTGTGTGTGTGTGTGTGTGTGTGTGTGTTGTGTGGTTGTGTGTGTGTGTGTGTGTTGTGTGTGTGTGTGTGTGTGTGTGTGTGTGTGTGTGTGTGTCGTGTGTGTGTGTGTGTGTGTGTGTTGTGTTGTGTGTGTGTGTGTGTGGTGTGTGTGTGGTGTGTGTGGTGTGTGTGTGGGGTGTGTGTTTGTGTGTGTGTGTGTGTGTGTGTGTGTGTGTGTGTGTGTTGTGTGTGTGTGTGTGTGTGTGTGTGTGTGTGTGTGTGTGTGTGTGTGTGTGTGTGTGTGTGTGTGTGTGTGTGCATGCATTCGTGTTTGCGCATGCCTGCTTGCGTGCGCGCACGCCGCACGCCTTGTCTGTGCATTTCGTCATCATACATAGTCCTCATCACCGATAAAAACATCACATTGTTCCTCTTCACTGCAATCGTCGTCATCGTTGCCGTCACCACCACCATCATCACGTCGACCAACAGCCGAGCTTTTTCAAGTCTCAACTCGTCAGTTACGTCAGAATCGTCAGTTCCCTCCCCGTCAGAATCGTCAGTTCCCTCAAAATCGTCAGTTCCGCCAATATAGTCGGTTCCCTCAACTGAATCGTCAGTTCCGTCAGAATCGTCAGTTCCCTCCCCGTCAGAATCGTCAGTTCCCTCCCCGTCAGAATCGTCAGTTCCCTCCCCGTCAGAATCGTCAGTTCCCTCAAAATCGTCAGTTCCGCCAGTATCGTCGGTTCCCTCAAACTGAATCGTCAGTTCCGTCAGAATCGTCAGTTCCCTCAGAATCGTTAGTTCCATCAGAATCGTCAGTTCCCTCAAAATCGTTAGCTTGAAAGTGTTAGCCTGACAGTGTTAGCCTGATAGTGTTAGCCTGACAGTGTTAGCCTGACAGTGTTAGCCTGATAGTGTTAACCTGGATAGTATTAGCCTGACAGTGTTAGCCTGACCGTGTTAGCCTGATAGTATTAGCCTGACAGTGTTAGCCTGACAGCCAGCGGTTATTGCGGGCTGTTGTGGTCGTATTCAGCTGCCGCTGAC
>JABMCL010003335.1:167500-175000 GCA_018857735.1 Alviniconcha marisindica | reverse complement strand
CAAACACGCGCGCCGTCGCGCACGCATGCACGCACGCTCACACGTACGCACGCACGCACACACATACGCACACACAAACACATATGCGCGGCGCACGCACGCGCACACACACACACACACACACACACAGCACACACACACACACACACACACACACACACACACACACACACTTGAGCGTAGTCACCACATAGATGGGTGACCGCGCCGTTACGTGCTAGGCTTTGCGCTATAAAGTGAAGTTCCCCGTGTATATTCGCTCTCCCGTCCCTAATAAGCCGTACGGTTTCTGTGGACGTTAAGCACCATGTTTACTTACGTACTGTATTCGCTCATAGTTCAGGAATTGTGTGACAGTTGAGGTGGCCGTCCTGGGCTGTCCGTGCTAACGAGCCTTATGGTTTCCGTGGACGTAAAGCAATATTGAACCATGCTTCGGCATTGGTCTCAGCTTGTCCCTAATATGTCAACTGACATCTGAGGACATTAAGCAAAACTACCTACCTACCTGTATTCGCTCTACTCTAGCGGAGTCGCTAGAGTAGAGCGAATACAGGTAGGTAGGTAGTTTTTCCCAGAGTTAGTTAATGTTACATGTCTATGATGGAGACCACACTCGATTTTTCTTAACTTGGCTTTCCGCGAGAGGGAGTTCTTTTGATCTGCGCCTCTCAGTAGTGACTCTCTCGCCACACATCTCTACGTACCCATACGTATGAGGAATAAGTTACATTTATAGCCCCTTTAACCGCGTTTATTTTCTGTATATATAATAAATATGTTTGTGTACATATATATATAGAGAGTTATTGTTTGCTAGGCGATTTTTTTAAAATGGTAGACTACAATATTTAAGGTTTTGTGTGTTGACATGTGTGTTAATGTGGCTTTTGTGATTAATTGTTTGTACAACGCGGCAGTGAGTTTAACTCTGGTTTGAGAATAGCGCTTTATTATTATTATTATTATTATTATTATTATTATTATTATTATTATCATTATTGTTATTATTTTCTAAACGCTGACGCCAGTGAAAAAAAATTGGTCGTGTATGGAGCGCGTATAGACTGTCTGGCAGTCAGTTTAACTCTGGTTCGATAATAATAATAACAATAATAATAATTAATAAACTGATAATAATAGGGTACCTATAGAGCGCTTTCGGAATCTCAAAGCGCTTTACAACTTAAAAAAACAAACATACAGTGCGCAAATAGCCATAACCATAAAAATCAATGATTATATACAAGCGTACAAAATATACAGAAACTACAAGGCTTATTAGGGACGGGGAGAAGGGGTGGGGTGGGGTATGGAGGTGGAGGAAGAGGGAGATTATATACCTATCGCTACACTGTCACCACCAGAATGACTTCTGCATTAACATGGGCAGCGATGAGAGCCATTTTAATGTTTCATTAATTGTGAGGGACAAAGTCACAAGAAGTGTCCACAGACCGCAAGCTTCTGAAGAGAAAGGAGAGCCGAAGCGGATTCGAACCGAGGTCTGCTTACCAACCTAGCGCCCTACCGCTAGGCCAAACCGGCTCACGGGATCAGAGCTAGCTGTCAGCCTGTATTTATTTACTCTTTGCTCCATATGGGCCGTGTCCTTACACTAGACGGTTGTGCATAGTTAGGGTTTCGTGCACATGTGTACATATATATGCAATGCAGTGTACGCCTCCCTCTTACCCTCCTCCTTCCCCCCTCCCCCCCCCCCCCCCCCTTCCCGCTCCCTCCCCACCCTCTGCCATTATAGAGGGCATAAAACCTGCACACACAGCACGGCTGAGGATGTGGCTCAAGTTTCAAGTGGCTGTTTGCCGATCTTTTTATATATAGTATAGGGCCTGCACCACACGCGCCGCTCAGTGAGCCTAGGTTTTGTTGTCAGTGGTGGCGGGTGGCTGGTGGCAAAAGCAGACAGAATGATTGCATTTAAAGTTGTTGGCTCGGGATTTCAGATTCAGTAAAAAAAAATTAAAAAAAATTGAATGAAAATGTTCTCTGCTTGGTTGGGTTTGTCAGGGTGATTGCCGGTAGACTTGCACAGATGTTGTTGATTTCTCTCTCTCTGTGGTGTGTGTGTGTGTGTGTGTGTGTGTGTGTAAGAGAGAGAGAGAGAGAGAGAGAGAGAGAGAGAGAGAGAGAGAGAGAGAGAGAGAGAGAGAGAGAATGTGTGTGTGTGTGTGTGTGTGTGTGTGTGTGTGTGTGTGAGAGAGAGAGAGAGAGAGAGGAGGAGAGAGAGAGAGAGAGAGAGAGAGAGAGAGAGAGAGAGAGAGCACACACACACACACACACACACACACACACACAGTCTCTAAACTGTCCCAGAAACCTCCTGCATGAAATACAACCTCCACCTATCCGCTCCACCGCTCTAGACACGAACCAACCAACACCCACTCTTTCAAATTCCACACTGTCTGCATGATGTCCCGCTTGTTTGGCCGACACGTACAGAACTGTGGGTGCATGCAAACCTGCAAATGGCGCAGGCAGGAGGCCGCCGCCGTCTGAAGCTATTACAGCAAACTGCTTCACTTGTCTCATTCTTACACGGTAAGCACGTGCAGCACGCATATCATGATGTTAGCAAAAACGTCTTGCACAGTTTGAAACAACTGTCGACACCGACTCGACAGCCGGCCGGCAAGCACGCAGCCAAACTCCAAGCACTGGTTTTACGACGTCCTTCCTCAAACCACTGTCATAGTTGATTATGCCATAGGTCTCGAAAAACTGTCAGCTAACGTACAGTTTTTCCATGATGCTCAAGCGGTGGTAAGCTTGTAACAGATGTTTCTTTTATAACTGAGCACGTTTCTTACGCCAGCACTAATAAAACTAAAATCGTTTGAATCGAGTCGGAACTTTTTCTTCTTCTTTTTTTCACCCGGGACGGATGCGTCTCATGATTACGTGTGTGCTTGGACGCTATGTAGTTTCACAGTCTTATCAGTACCCAAACCTTTCGGAGGGCGCTGACAGCGTCGGTGGACAGCTGTGCGGAGATAAAGAGTACCCATTCAGTGGCGGGTAACCAGTTCTGGCAGAGTTTGGAGGGAGGTGCCGGAAAGCGGTGTTCGGAGTGTGGCACGCAGCTAGCTCTTGCCGTCCAAGAGAGTTAGCTGGCTGATTGAGAAAGTGATTGGTTAATTGGAATCGTTGGCTGCGTCAGTCAGTTGCCACCAGGCGTATCAGCAGAGCCTGTGCTAGTGTTTTTTAATTTTTTTATCAGAGCTCAGGAGCTGTGTGAAAGTCGAGGTGGACGCCCTAGGCTCCCCAGTCCGTACGGTCTGTGTGGACGTAACTGAGCAACATGTATCTAGCTACAGTCACTCAGAGCCCAGGAGCTGTGTGAAAGTCGAGGTGGACGTCCTGGGCTCCCCTGTCCACCTCGACTAATGAACATTCCACTAGTATGGTCTCTGTGGACGTAAAACTACATTTGAAGATGTTTTTATGGAAGTTTGTGAGAAGGTTGAAGACTGGTGGCGGGTAAGGTTTCATGCCTGTTTTGTTCATTCCGAACGCCGCGAGCAACAGTGTCTGTGATGAATATCTTAATGTTCATACTGTGTACATAAATGTAATGTCTGGTAGGAGCAAAGACTCTACCGTCTTACCTGTGGTGTCTTGACTGTCTCTGCCGGTTAGAGCACCAAAGAGACTATAGTTTTACCGGTGAAAACAATCTGGTTCGAGCACCAAAGAGACTTTAGTTTTACCGGTGAAGACTTTAGTCTCCGGTTCAGTGGAGCTTAGTGCTATCAACTAATAATTGTTCTCTATATTCTATTTAAACGGTTTTTGCCGGTAAAAACAGTCCATGATTGGAGCGTGAAAAATGAAACAAAAACAAAAGAAATAAAAGAAACAACAAACAAAAACAAAACAAAACAAACAAACAAATATTTAAAAAAACTATAGTTCGTTACCAGTGAAAACAGTCTCCGTGTGGGGCAGAAGAGACTGTAGCCTACATGGAGTTTTACCGGTGAAAACAGTCTCTGTGTGGGGCAGAAGAGACTACAGCCTACATGGAGTTTTACCGGTGAAAACAGTCTCTGTGTGGGGCAGAAGAGACTACAGCCTACATGGAGTTTTACCGGTGAAAACAGTCTCTGTGTGGGGCAGAAGAGACTACAGCCTACATGGAGTTTTACCGGTGAAAACAGTCTCTGTGTGAGGCAGAAGAGACTACAGCCTACATGGAGTTTTACCGGTGAAAACAGTCTCTGTGTGGGGCAGAAGAGACTGTAGCCTACATGCAGTTTTACCGGTGAACACAGTGCTTTTTCTGAGGGGTGGGTGAGTGGGTGGGGCGCAAAACGTCCTTCACTGATTTACTCAGTAGATTATAGTGCCAGCTTCTTGGGGTGTGGGGTGGGGTGGGGGTGGGGGTCAGGGGGGTTGCAGCACCAAGAAAAGGAAGACTGTGGGGCCAGCACGCTTCGCTCCGGAGGCGTCTGTCTGGCCCACCTTGACCCGGCGTGACCCTGGAATAAATAGCACGAGCTGCTCGTGCTGTGCTGTCATCGCTTCCCGGGTTTAGTCCTGATGCTTTCTGCAGATGGCGCGGCGGCTCGCGTCGCTGTGTTTTTGCAGCGTGGGAAATACTGCCATAGTTTCCGTTCAGCCTGTCTTTATTGAGTGGCGTTCCCTCGGAGATGGAGTAGGTAAGGGAGGCAGTGGGCGGGGAAGGGAATGGGAGGTGGGCACTGAGTCTAGCTCAATGGGGAGGGGGGGGGGGGGGGGGGGGGGGGGAGGGGGAGTGAGAAGGAACTTGAGCTGTACGGGCAGGGTGGGGAGGGTGGGGGGTATCATTGATGGGAGCTCCCACAAATATCATTTTTGTCGCGACAAAACACTTATTTTGTCGCGACAAAAGTGTACATGTCGCGACAAGCACGTGTTTATCGCGATAAACATGTGTCGCGACAAAATATTTTGTGGTTTGTCGCGACAAAAAATTTCTCGTGACAAGCATACTTTTGTCGCGGGGTCATGCATTGTAGAAAGAGCGCGTTGCTTTGTTTTTAGTGATACGGCCTCTGCTGTTCGTGTGATCTTGTCCAACATCCGTAATAATTGTTCTCTATATTCTATTTAAATAATGCTTGTGTCAATGTGTACGCTATTGCGTGCTCTTAGACTGTAAATCTCTTATACTGTCGTGTAGATTTGATTCCGTCGTTTGGTATTCATGTTTAATAAAGAGGATTTCTCTTTTTTTTACCACCCACGTTTTCCTTTGAATGAAATAAACAAGTATACTTGACAACCACACAACCCGATGGCACTGACAACCACACAACCCGATGGCACTGACAACCACACAACCCGATGGCACTGACAACCACACAACCCGTTCGGCACTGACAACCACACAACCCGATGGCACTGACAACCACACAACCCGTTCGGCACTGACAACCACACAACCTGATGGCACTGACAACCACAACCACACAACCCGATGGCATTGACAACCACACAACCTGATGGCACTGACAACCACACAACCCGATGGCACTGACAACCACACAACCCGTTCGGCACTGACAACCACACAACCTGATGGCACTGACAACCACAACCACACAACCCGATGGCACTGACAACCACACAACCCGATGGCACTGACAACCACACAACCCGTTCGGCACTGACAACCACACAACCCGTTCGGCACTGACAACCACACAACCCGTTCGGCACTGACAACCACACAACCCGTTCGGCCACCAGGATCGGGGATGAAGAATCTTTTGCAGAGTAAATTTCAAAATGTCGTTACATGGGTCTGGTGTTTAAACTGAACTTCACAGGCTTCCAGTTTTTATAACTCTGCGGCGTGCGCCGGTTTGGCCAAGCGGTAAATAATGCGTTATGGGCTGGTAATCAGAAGGACTTCGGTTCGACGATTCCGCTTCGGCTTTTCCGCTCTCTGTAAGCAGTTGTGGTTTATGCACTGACACTCAATGTCTTTGTGACTGTGCCCCTCACAATTAATGAAACATAATCTTTTTTTTGTAGGGAGGTGGAGGTATGTGTGTAAAATGACCTAGATTTAAATATAATTGTCATAACTGTGCGAAGGCAAACGATTAATGAAACATAAGAAAAATTAGGGATTTGGAGGTATGTGTGTAAAATAGATTGAAATATAATTGTCATAACTGTGCGAAGGCAAACGCGATACAAAGTGTGTGTGTGTGTGTGTGTGTGTGTGTGTGTGTGTGTGTGTGTGTGTGTGTGGGCGTGCGTATGTGCGTGCGTGCGTGCGTGCGTGCGTGTGTGTGTGTGTGTGTATGTGTGTGTGTGTGTTTGTGTCCGTGCGTGCGTGCGTCCGTGCGTGTGTGCGTGTGTGTGCGCGTGCGTGCGTGCGTGTGCGTGCGTGTGCATGCGTGCGTGCGTGCGCGTGTGTCAGTGTGCGTATGTGTATGTGTGTGTCGTGTGTGCGTGCGTGCGTGCGCGCGCGTGCGTGCGTGCGTGCGTGCGCGCGCTATAAATTGAGCGTATCCTTATGTCTTTGTCAGCGCTCCGGGCTCTCACCAGACTGATGGGGCGCGATAAAATTATAATCTAATATTATTATTTCTTTTGGTGAGAGTACGTTGTCTTATCTCTTTAAGTAATCTTATCTCTTGGGACGTGAGAACCTCGGGAGGAAGCACTACTGAAGACAGAACTTCAGGAGAGATCGTTCAGTCGTTCGTTCGGTGTTGCTTTACGTCCACAGAGACCGCCGTACGGACTGTTAGGGCCGGGGAGCCTAGGACGGCCATCTCTCCTCTTTCACACAGCTCCAGTGCTCTGAATGGGAGAGACGATGGTATGAGGAAGGGCGGGTAGACGTGTGCTTCGCGGTTCTGACGGGCATGCCGCAGTCTCACATGACAATGATTATAAGTGTGTGTGTGTGTGTGTGTGTGTGTGTGTGTGTGTGTGTGTGTGTGTGTGTGTGACAGTGTGTGTGTGTGTGTGTGTGTGTGTGTGTGTACGACCCTTTGTAGTCGACCTGTGTGTGTGTGTGTGTGTGTGTGTGTGTGTGTGTGTGTGTGTGTGTGTATACGTCTACGACTCTTTGCAGTCGACCTTCCGAGCCGGTGTGCGTGCGTGCAGCTGCCGTGTCTCATTTCAGTTCTGTGGGCTTGACATGATCTCTTTGTTCTCTCCCCTAGAGACTGATTTACTGTACCGAGTACTCTCCCCTTCTCTCTTCTCTTCTCTCTTGCTCCATTTGTCTGTTGCAGGTTAAGCCATGCCTGAGAAACTGATCTCTCTCTCTCGCTCCGTCTTCTGTCTCAGTGTCTCTCTCACACACTCTCTTCTCCCCTCTCACTACTGTCTGTCTGTCTGTCTCTCTGTGTGTCTCAGTCTCTGTCTGTCTGTTTGTCTCTCACACTGACATTCACCTCTCCCCTCTCACTACTCTCTGTCTGTCTGTCTGTCTCTCACTCACACTCTCTCTCCCCCCCTCTCACTCTG
>JABMCL010003335.1:135000-157500 GCA_018857735.1 Alviniconcha marisindica | reverse complement strand
TATTTAAGTGCAAAAATAAAGAATCTTTTGTTAGGCTACAACAAGCCATAATGGTTTCTTCTGAATGTGTGTGTTTGTGTGTGTGTGTGTGTGTGTGTGTGTGTGTGTGTGTGTGTGTGTGTGTGTGTGTGTGTGTGCGTGCGTGCACTGCGAGTATGTGGTGGTAGAATGGGGAGGGATGAAGGTGGGGGAGGGTAGGTACGGTTGAAACATTAAAGTTCCTGACACTGATATTCTACTGTTCTCGTGTCAGTCTAAGACAGAAAGGTTCGTGCAAGTAAATTCAGACGTTTCTTTACGTTTGGTTGCGTGCAGCAACGTGTACCTTACAATCGGTAAGGTACCGTACGTGTTTAAATAAAACCATGCCTGGAATCATTACTTCTTGGTGAGCCGGTTTGGCCTATCGGTAAGGCGTTAGGCTGGTAAGCAGAGGGACCTCGGTTCGAATCTGCTTCGGCTCTCCTTTCTCTTCAAAAAGTTGTGGTCTGGGACACTGTCTTGTGACTTTGTCCCTCACAATTGTGAAAGATTAAAATGGCTCTCATCGCTGCCCACCTTAATGTAGAAGTCATTCCGGTGGTGAAAGTGTAGCGATAGGTATATAATCTCCCTCTCTCCACACCTCCGTATCCTCCCCCCCCCCCTTCTCCCCGTCCCTAATAAGCCTTATGGTTTCTGTGGACGTTAAGCACCATGTTTACTTACTTACTAATTACTTCTTGCCACTTGACCGACCTGTTTTTTCGGGGCTGGGGGTGGGTGTGGGAGGTTTGGGGGTGGAGGGGGATTACATGGTGCTTGCATATCAATAAAACAGGCGCCAGTGGCGTAACCGTTAACACATTGCCCTGACGCGTAATCGACCTCGGGTTTTCCAGTCTGATTTGAAGCGTAGTACACGCACGTGCAAAACGCCTGTATTTTTTTCTTCTGGAGGTTATTGAATAGGCCTCTGTGGTTCCGTACTAGCTCGCTCGGCTGTTAAGTGAGTACTTAACGGCTTTGTTGGGGAAGTTGACGTGCGGTACACTGGCGTCGTTTCCAGGTGCAGCGCAGCCTTTCTAAAATCTCATTTAATTTCGCCAATGAAAGCGGGTTAAAGTGCCAGCCTTATATATGACCGCTGGAGGTTCGGGAAAGGATCTCGATGTCTCTAAATTTTGTGAAGCTTTAAAACTGTTTATCAGCCCTACTTTTTCTGTACCATTGATTGATTTACAACTCAGCTAGGTGTGTTGACGAACTCAGTGTTACTAAATAACCTGACCAAGTGCAAGCTAACTGGGCATTTATACTGACGGTACAGTGACTTGTAGTGCTTCATCAGCTGCTGACAGTAACGCTGGGATACACGGCTACTGAAGACAGTAACGCTGGGATACACGGCTACTCAAGACAGTAACGCTGGGATACACGGCTACTGACAGTAACGCTGATACACGGCTACTCAAGACAGTAACGCGGGGATACACGGCTACTCAAGACAGTAACGCGGGGATACACGGCTACTGACAGTAACGCGGGGATACACGGCTGCTGACAGAAACGCGGGGATACACGGCTGCTGACAGTAACGCGGTGATTTGCAGTATAGGCTTCTGACAGTAACGCTGTGACTTACAGTATAGGCTTGAGACAGTAACATTGAATTACAGTATAGGCTACTGAAGTAGCACTGACTTACAATATTGGCTTCTGACAGTAACATTGACTTACGGTACAGGCTTCTGACAGTAACGCTGTGACTTACAGTATAGTTTGCTGACAGTAATATGATGACTTACGATATAGGCTATTGACAGTAACGCTGTGATTTGCAGTATCGGTCACTGACCGTAACACTGTGACTTACAATTATTACACACGTAACACCGTGACTCTACAGTACCACTATAAGAGCCACAAAAACAAGGGGGATGATTTGCCTTGCGCAAGGCCACTAACCTCCCCGCCCCCCACCCCCCCACCCCACCACCACCACCCCCCTACACACACACTCACTCTCTCTCTCTCTCTTTCCAGCGCCAAAGCAGAAGACATCGACGATGACGACGACGACATCAACGCCCTGTACGAAATCCCCATCGCTCGCCAGCAGCCGCAGCCCACGTCGGAGGACAGCCTCAGCCAGCCCGCCGACATCTCTTCCAGCATGGCCACCAACGGCAGCGTCGACGAAATCAACGACGACGTCCTGGACACCGCGTCGCCGGGATGGCAACCTCCGCCATTACCGCCCAGGACCAAGAAGAAGGAGTCGGAATCGGCGGAGAGTCGAACCTCGATGAACTCGCTGGACGGCAAGCCCCCGGAGCTGCCCTTTCGGCCACCGCTGCCCAGAAGAAACGAACTGTACGCTCGGTCCGAGAGGTCGGACAAATCGGAGAAGTCGGAGAAGTCTGACGTGTCTGGTGAGTTTGGGACTGTGGGATTGTGGGATCTGATTCAAGGGCTCATGCGATTTTACTGAATAAACCTTCAGCAGAAACCCCACGTAGATAGATAGATAGATAGATAGATAGATAGATAGATAGATAGATAGATAGACAGATAGACAGACAGATAGACAGATATATAGATAAGATAGATATAGACAGACAGACAGACAGACAGACAACAACATACTAAAATAGAACGTAGCACACACAACACACACGACAACACACAAACACACACACACACACACACACACAACACACACACACACCACACACACACACACACACACACACACACACACACACACACACCACACAACACACACACACACACACACAACAACACACACAACACACAACACACACACACACACACACACACACACACACACACACACACACACCACACACACACACACACACACACACACACACACACACAACACACACACACACACACACACACACACACACACACACACACACACACACACACACCACACACACACACACACACACACACACACACACACACACACACACTTGCTATACTGAGGTAGGATTTCTGCTGAAAGTTTTCATCCGTCTTAGGCTGCCAAACAGTTTGTAATATGTTAGTCGTCTTCTCTGCTTTGTTGGTTTACGATCAGAACACAGATCAAAAAATAAATAAACAAAACAAATTAACACAACAACAACGACAACAGCAACAACAAGAACAGCAACAACAAAGCAGGAGAAAAAGAAAAGTGAACGAACAGTCGTGTGTGTGTGTGTGTGTGTGTGTGTGTGTGTGTGTGTGTGTGTGTTGTGTGTGTGTGTGTGTGTGTGTGTGTGTGTGTGTGTGTGTGTGTGTGTGTGTGTGTGTGTGTGTGTGTGTGTGTGTGCGTGCGTGCATGCAAGCGTGTATGCACGCGCGCGCTCGCGCTCGGGTGCGTGTTTGTGTGTGTGTGCTTCTGTGCTGATATGGCAATGAAGCGTACCACAAATCTGACCCAAACCGCCCTTTAGAAACACGTGAAGGAAATCCCAGACTCAATTTCCAGGCCCCGACCCATAATAGGCTTAATTGTCCAGCTACGGCTACACGGACATTACTTAACACACTCGCTACGTCAACGATATCCCCACAGCGAAATAAGCGAGAGAACACAGACAGATCCTTCTAATCGAAGATCGCGTGGCAGCGAGCTGACCTCTTGGTTTGTACGAGAGATTAAGGGTGATAATCCAGCCAGGGAGGACTCCGCACTATTGTGTCCCTATCGGTAGTGCTGTGTCAACAGCCTTGGTCAACAGAAGCGTGCGGAAGCTTTTAGGAGTCTTCTCAGCTAGTGGCCTTTTGTTGCTGTGTTGACGTTAGTGCTTTGAGTGGCTTAGCCGTGCAAACAAGTCCGAGTGAACCCTTGATCTCGCGGAGGGATACGATAATACAGTGTGGGGTTGTTTCGGGGAGAGTGGGCGTTTTGTGGAGGACAGGCGGGGTCAGCTACCGTGGGTTTAAACCTGTAACGTTTGAAACTGTAAAGTGTTGTTAAGGGCGGGGGGGGGGGAAGAAACCAATTAAAGGTTTAAATTCAAAACAGGTTCTCGAATCGGATTTTTGTCAGTCCCTGATTAGTTTGCTTTCGATTTTTGTTTTCTGACCCGGAACTAGCTCTAGAGTGTGTCCAGATATGGTGTATATTTATATATATCTACGGTTGGGGGGTGGGTGGGGGTGTGGTTGGTAGTTGGTTCGTGTGTGTGTGTGTGTGTGTGTGTGTGTGCGTGTGCGTGTGCGTTTGTGCGTGTGTGTGTGTTAGGGGGCGGTGTGTGTGTGGTGTGGGGGGTGTGGGGGGGGGGGGCGGAGTGTGTGTGTGTGTTGGGTGATGTGTGTGTGTTTGTTTGTTTGGTGGTGTGTGTATGTGTGTGTGTGTGTGTGTGGTGTGTGTGTGGGGGGCGGGGGTGTGTGTGTGTGTGTGGTGTGTGTGTGTGTGTGTGTGTGTGTGTGTGGCATGGTGTGTGTGTTGGGGGCTGGGTGAGTGAGTGAGTGTGTGTGTGTGTGTGTGTGTGTGTGTGTGTGTGTGTGTGTGTGTGTGTGTGTGTGTGTGTGTGTGTGTGTTTGTTTGTGTGTGTGTTGTGTGTGTGTGTGTGTGTGTGTGTGTGTGTGTGTGTTGTGTGTTGTGTGTGTGCGGTGATGTGTGTGTGTGTGTGTGTGTGTGTGTGTGTGTGTGTGTGTGTGTGTGTGTGATGTGTGTGTGTGTGTGTGTGTGTGTGTGTGTGTGTGTGTGTGTGTGTGTGTGTGTGTGTGTGTGTTGCTGCCAGGGTTTGGGATTTGTAACGTGCACACAGATGTTGATGCTTGCGATTGCACACGAAGGCTTTGCGAACACCGTGAGAGAGTCTGCACTGATATGGACACTGACATGCTAAGAAATCAGTCAATCAATCAATCAACAACAAACAGTCAGTCGATCTAAGATTCTTTGCTTTTGTTTTTATGTGCTGTAATGGAAACATGTCACATGAAATATAATTTTATTATTATTATTAGTGTATACACCATGTAGGGTCCAACCATGTATATTACATCGCTCTGATATAACCGCACCGGTTGACTTGGGCGTAAAATACCAAGTTACTTACTTACTTACTTACATACATATTACACATCTGCCCAGCCCCAAAAAGGCTGAGTCGGTATACACGTTTACAACCAGGTTGTTCTGATGCAGACATGGTATACACGTTTACAACCAGGTTGTTCTGTTGCAGACGTGGTATACACGTTTACAACCAGGTTGTTCTGTTGCAGACGTGGTATACACGTTTACAGCCAGGTTGTTCTGTTGCAGACGTGGTATACACATTTACAACCAGGTTCTGTTGCAGACGGGGAGAGCACGAGCTACGAGTCGTTCGATGAGAACGAACACGAGACAGAACTGACGTCCAAGCTCAACATCAAACTGCCAAAGTAAGTTCCCCCTCCCTGTCTGTCTGTCTGTCGTGTCTCTCTCTCTCTCTCTCTCTCTCTCTCTCTCTCTCTATTTCCCTCTCTCTCTTTCTCTCTGTCTCTCTCTCTCCCTCCCCTCTCTCTCTCTCCTTCCCCCCTCTCTCTCTTTCTCTCTCTCTTTCCCTCTCTCTCTTTCTCTTTCTTTCTCTCTCTCTCCCCTCTCTTTCCCCCATCCACCCCCCCCTCTCTCTCATAGTCCTTTGTTTTGGCGAGGGCTGGATGTAAGAAAGTATACATGCTCATCTATCACCCACGCAAAATAAATAATTTTATTTGATCTTATCATCTGTCCCTCTGTCTGTCTGTACCTCTGTCTGTCTGTCTGTCGGTCTGTCTCTCCATCCGACATCGCTCTCGTCATCAACATTCACGATCACTTTGTGCGTGTACTGGTTTAGTAGATTTGTCTTGAGAAATGGCTTACATATATGATGTAAGACCGCAAGACTAGTTCTAATTAGTGTTCCCCTCTTCCCCTTCGTTTTTGTTGTTGTTGTTGTTTGCCTGTCCTCAACTTAGCGCTCAGTATAACCCTACGAACTCCCATAAAGGGAGCCCAGGCGACAGAAGAAGAAGCCTATGTGGTTGCATGACTGGGCTCAAAGCACCAAATAACTAACTGACTAACTTCCTCTCCCTCCCGGAAACACAAGAAGAAGCCTATGTGGTTGCATGATTGCATGGGCTCCAAGCAACAACCAACTAACTAACTCTCCTTCCCTGCAGACGACACAAGAAGAAACCTATGTGGTTGCATGACCGGGCTCAAAGCTCCAACCAGTTAACTAATTAACTCCCTCCTCTTCCTCCAGGCAACACGAGAAGAAACCTACGTGGTTGCATGACTGATCTCTAAGACCAACTAACTGACTAAAGAAGTAACTCCCCTCTCCCTCCAGGCGACACAAGAAAAAAACCTACGTGGTTGAATGACCGGGCTCAAAGCAACCACATAGGTTTCCTATGTGGTTGCATGACTGAATGGGCTCCAAGCAACTAACTCCCTCTCCCTCCAGGCGACACAAGACGAAGCCTATGTGGTTGCACGACTGGGCACAAAGCTCCAACAAACTATCTCCCTCCCTCCTCTCCCTCCATGCGACACAAGAAAAAACCTATGTGGTTGCATGACTGGGCCCAAAGCATCACGTAGGTTTCCTATGTGGTTGCATGACTGAATGGGCTCCAAGCAACAACCAACTAACTCCCTCTCCCTCCGGGCGATACATGAAAAACCTATGTGGTTGCATGACCGGGCTCAAAGCACCAACCAGTTAACTAACACCCTCCTCTCCCTCCAGGCAACACAAGAAAAACCTATGTGGTTTCATGACCAGGCTCAAAGCACCAACCAACCAGGTAACTCCCTCCTCTCCCTCCAGACGACACAAGAAGAAGCCTATGTGGTTGCATGACAACAAGCTCCAACAAACTAACTTCCTCCCTCTCCCTCCAGGCGATACATGAAAAACCTATGTGGTTGCATGACCGGGCTCAAAGCTCCAACAAACTGACTCCCTCCTGTCCCTCCAGGCACACAAGAAAAACCTATGTGGTTTCATGACCAGGCTCAAAGCACCAGCCAACCAGGTAACTCCCTCCTCTCCCTCCAGACGACACAAGAAGAAGCCTATGTGGTTGCATGACAACAAGCTCCAACAAACTAACTTCCTCCCTCTCCCTCCAGGCGATACATGAAAAACCTATGTGGTTCCATGACCGGGCTCAAAGCTCCAACAAACTGACTCCCTCCTGTCCCTCCAGGCGACACAAGAAAAGCCTATGTGGTTGCATGACCAGGCTCAAAGCACCAACCAATTAACTATAGTTATAACTAACTCCCTCTCCCTGCAGGCGACACAAGACGGCTCAAAGCACCAACTAACTAACTCCCACCTCTCCCTGCAGGCGACACAAGAAGACCGGGTTGCATGACCAGGCTCAAAGCACCAACCAAACTATAGTTATGACTCCATACACCTCTCCCTGCAGGCGACACAAGAAGAAGAAGAAGGCGAGCTCCGCCAAGCTTCCGGCGTCCAGCAAGGCGCGCTCCTCGTCCACCTGGGAGATCAACGTGCCCTTCAAGAAGTTGGAGCACGTGGTGCTGTCGGGCGAGATGCAGCACAAGGGCAAGCTCAGCTGGAACCGCCGCCTGGTGGCCATCAGCAGCGGCTGTCTGGCGCTGTACAAGCCGGACAAGGAGACGAGGCCGGTGTTCGTCATCCCGCTGGCCGGATTCACGGCCAGTCTCGGCGAGCCCGTGGGCAGAAAGGGCTTCGAGATGAAGCTGAACCACGAGAACGGGGAGTCGTACACCTTCGCCGTCGACTTCAAGGAGTGGGCCAACTTGTGGTGTGAGGTGGGTCTGTGTTGGGGGGACGTGGGGGTGGGTGGTGGGTGGGGTGGGCGTGGTGGGTGGAAGGAGTGGGGAGGAGGGTGTATGTGGGGGGAGGGGGGGGGGAGAGACAGGGGTTATGTATGTGTTGCGTGTGTGTGTATCTGTGTGTGTGCGTCTGCGTGCGTGCGTGCGTGCGTGCGTGCGTGTGTATGTATGTGTGTGTTGCGTTGTGTTGTGTTTGTATGTGTGTTATATGCATGTGTGTGTGTGTGTGTGTATTTATTTCTCGCTCGTTTGTGAACAAATATCTCCGACATTGTATTTTTCGCCTGCTCGTGGACAGGTCTCTCAAAAACAGTTCCGATTTTTTTGATATTGCAGCACATCAACAGTATATCACAGGGACTGTCAGTACCCAGCTATCACCAGCATCTTGCTCGCACCTTCAGTGGGGCAGGCGATAACTCGGCCTACGGAAGCAAGGTAACTTTCTGTTCCTTCTCTTATTCTGTTGTGGATTCAGCCACGCTCCCCCCCCCCCCCCCCCCCGCCCCCGTTACCCCTCCTATCCCCCTTACCCCACCCACACAGTCAATGTTGGTATCCACACTGGGGTTACACTGTACTAGCATCATGACAGAGAGGCTGTTGTTTCATTGGCCTGTGATATTTTGTGTAGTTGGTGTGAGATGTTGTGTAAAAGTGCTTCTTTTGCGATGAAGCTGTGCACTCACACACACGCACGCATGCATGCACGCACTCATACGCGCACGCACACATACTCACACGCACATATACAAACATACACGCACACACGCGCACACATATGCGCACAGACACAGACACACACACACACACACACACACAACAACAACAAACATAACAACAACAAAGCCACACCAAAAACAAACAACACAAAAAAGGGGGGGAGGGGGGGGGGGGGAGGAGAAGAGTAAATATGCCTTTGAAAAGCCATACTATTGTACTCCCCTCTTGTGATCCCTATCACCACCATCAACATCAAGCGTTCTGTTTCCGTCAATGACTGCATTGCTAATTCCTCCGTCTGCTACCCCCACCACCCAAAGATCGACTTGAGGCTGGGAGAGGGGGAATACGAGGCGTACGAGGAGTACACCACCGACACGAGCAGCGCCCTAAGCAGTCCGCCCTTGACCCCTCAAACCCCACGCTTCGAGCACGTGCAACACCAACCTCCCGTTGGCCTCGGCTCCCCGGCCAGTACGGGTCGACTGTGGGGCAGAACCAAGACCCTCATGCCCCAGAACCGCTCCTTCGGCAGCTTGAGCTCTTCGTCGAGGACCTCCTCCACGCTGACGTTGTCGCGCTGGGACTGGAAGACGCTGTTCTACAACTGGTCCTTCCCGTTGGATGAGGTCATCTTGGGGATGCGACGAGTGAGTTAGTTCTTTGGGCGGAAGGACTGTTGATCGACGTGGCATGACGTGAGGTGTCTGCATGCAGAAGCACCTGTGGATGCGACGTGGAATGTTTGACTGTAGGTTTTTCCCTGATGAGGACCGCTGTAACAACATGAGGCCAGCATGACGTGAGGTGTCTGCATGCAGATAGGTTTTCCCTGATGAGGACCGCTGTAACAATATGAGGCCAGCATGACGTGAGGTGTCTGCATGCAGATAGGTTTTCCCTGATGAGGACCGCTGTAACAACATGAGGCCAGCATGACGTGAGGTGTCTGCATGCACAAGCACTTGTGGATGCGACGTGGAAATGTTTGACTGTAGGTTTTCCCCGAGGAGGACCGTTGATGTGGCCAGCATGACGTGAACTGTCTGCATGTACAAACACCGGTGGATGTGGGAAATGCGTGACTAAAGGTTTTTGTCCCGCGATTCCTGCTCGTGCGTTGTTGCTGTTGCTGTTGTTGCTGTTGTTATTACAAATTCTGGGGAGACGCAAGGACTGTGGCCTTGTGGACTGTGTAGAAGGGAGACCTAGTTGGCATGCTCTGCGCATTGCATCGTCTGGACTTGCGGGGAGGTGCTTGTCTCTTTGGCTGGTTTGTTTGATGCTTGCGAGGCTATTACTATAAATAAATAAAAGTTCTTTATTTTTTATTTTTTATTTTATTACAGTCGCGCTTGTTTTGCCGAGTAATCTCCTTGTGCTGATGGAGGTAAAACGTGCACAAGTTTCTATGCATTGCTTTAATAGCCTCGTAGGGTTCGCTTGTGATTGGAATTTTTGGAATGCAGCCTGCGTGTTACTGTTAGTGCCTGAAGTCTCAATAGTGCCTGTCCCGCAAAGGCTTTGTCCTATCATCGTTTTCGTTACATCTTACTTACAGGTGCAGATGGTCGACACGTGCAGCCAAGCATGCAATTAATGCACTTGTGAATTAACTAAGACTGAAGTGTGAATGAAGCCAGTGAAGGCTGTAACTTGATCTCTGTGGCAATGCACTTGTGAATTAACTAAGACTAAAGTGTTAGCTGGTGAAGACTGTGACTCGACCTCTGTGGCAATGCATTTGTGAATTAATTAAGACTGAAGTGTGAGTGAAGCCGCGTAAAGGCTGTCACTCGATCTCTGTGGCTTCTCCGGTTTGGTCCTCTGCATCAACAGGCGTGATTGCTTTGTGCATTTTGTGGTACTAATTAGTGAGTGAGTTATATGCGGCACCTTGTTGTTTCACTGACGTGGATGCGTGTGATTCTGCGATGCCCTAGCTAACTGCTGCTGGCGCCGATGCATGCATGCGTTAACTGTTTTAGTCATCGCACTGCGAGCTGCCAGTCCAGGACTTTTAGGTCTGCACCATGGTCTCCATGTAGTCTCAGACGTGTCGTCCTGTGCCTTGTACTTAACGCCCTTTGGCAGACCTTGTTTTCTGTCGTGGCCTTGTCCTGAGGTAACCCTGTGCGGTTAACAGAACGTTAAAATCTAATTATTACTAACTGCCGTGGCCGACAGTCAGTCTTAGATTTTTAGTCTTATACCGTGGCTGAATGTCAGTCAACCGTTAGTCTTAAATTGTACCATCAACCATCAGTCTTGTACCGAGGCTACCAGTCAGTCAACCGTCAGTCTTATACCGTGGCTCTCAGTCAGTCAACCGTCAGTCTTGTACCGTGGCTCTCAGTCAGTCAACCGTCAGTCTTGTACCGTGGCTCTCAGTCAGTCAACCGTCAGTCTTGTACCGTGGCTCTCAGTCAGTCAACCGTCAGTCTTGTACCGTGGCTACCAGTCCGTCAACCGTCAGCTAGTCTTGTACCGTGGGTCTCAGTCGGTCAACCGTCAGTCTTGTACTGTGGCTGCCATGGTGTCAACAGTTAGTCTTGGACCGTAGCTACCAGTCAGTCATCCGTGAGTCTTGTACCGTGGTTGCCAGTCAGCGACCAAGGGCTGCATCAGTACAGACATTGCATATACTGATACCCTGCATGCATGTGAGCAGTGTCAGTCTCAGGGCTAGCTGTGAGACGTACCCACCGGAACCTGAGATCAGAACTGCATGCACTTGGCCCGCTGATCCCTACAGCGCTGAGCTAGAAGATCTACGGCCCTGTGGAGACCTTCCAGCGTACAGCGGCGTACATCTGAGCTACCGGACTTTCTGTCTGAACTACCCGACTTCCTCTCTGAGCTACCGGACTTCCTGTCTGACGGATCTCCTGTCTGAACTGCCGGACTTCCTGTCTGAACTACCGGACTTCCTGTCCGAACTACCGGACTTCCTGCCTGAGCTACCGGACTTTCTGTCCGAGCTACCGGACTTCCTGTATGAGCTACCGGATTTCCTATCTGAACTACCGGACTTCCTGTCTGACGGATTCCTGTCTGAACTGCCGGACTTCCTGTCCGAACTACCGGACTTCCTGCCTGAGCTACCGGATTTTCCCTGTCGACTACCGGATTTCCTATCTGAACTACCGGACTTCCTGTCTGACCGGACTTCCTGTCTGAACTGCCGGACTTCCTGTCTGAACTGCCGGACTTCCTGTCCGAACTACCGGACTTCCTGCCTGAGCGACCGGACTTTCTGTCCGAGCTACCGGACTTCTTGTATGAGCTACCGGATTTCCTATCTGAACTACCGGACTTCCTGTCTGACGGATCTCCTGTCTGAACTGCCGGACTTCCTGTCCGAACTACCGGACTTCCTGCCTGAGCTACCGGACTTTCTGTCCGAGCTACCGGATTTCCTGTATGAGCTACCGGACTTTCTGTCCGAGCTACCGGATTTCCTATCTGAACTACCGGACTTCCTGTCGACGGACTTTCTGTCTGAACTCCCGGACTTCCTGTCTGAACTGCCGGACTTCCTGTCCGAACTACCGGACTTCCTGCTTGAGCGACCGGACTTTCTGTCCGAGCTACCGGACTTCTTGTATGAGCTACCGGATTTCCTCTCTGAACTACCGGACTTCCTGTCTGACGGATCTCCTGTCTGAACTGCCGGACTTCCTGTCCGAACTACCGGACTTCCTGCCTGAGCTACCGGACTTTCTGTCCGAGCTACCGGACTTCCTGCCTGAGCTACCGGACTTTCTGTCCGAGCTACCGGACTTCCTGTATGAGCTACCGGACTTTCTGTCCGAGCTACCGGATTTCCTATCTGAATTCCCGGACTTCCTCTCTGAGCTACCGGACTTCCTGTATGAGCTACCGGATTTCATGTCCGAGCTACCGGACTTCCTGTCTGAACTACCGGACTTCCTGCCTGAGCTACCGGACTTTCTGTCCGTGCTACCGGATTTCATGTCCGAGCTACCGGACTTCTTGTCTGAACTACCGGGCTTCCTGTCTGAACTACCGGACTTCCTGTTTGACGGATCTCCTGTCTGAACTGCCGAACTTCCTGTCTGAACTACCGGACTTCCTGTCCGAACTACCTAGACTTCTGCCTGAGCTACCGGACTTTCTGTCCGAGCTACCGGATTTCCTGTCCGAGCTACCGGACTTCCTGTCCGAGCTACCGGACTTCCTGTATGAGCTACCGGACTTTTTTGTCCGAGCTACCGGATTTCCTATCTGAATTACCGGACTTTCTGTCTGAGCTACCGGACTTCCTGTATGAGCTACCGGATTTCATGTCCGAGCTACCGGATTTCCTATCTGAATTACCGGACTTTCTGTCTGAGCTACCGGACTTCCTGTATGAGCTACCGGATTTCATGTCCGAGCTACCGGACTTCCTGCCTGAACTACCGGACTTCCTGCCTGAGCTACCGGACTTTCTGTCCGTGCTACCGGATTTCATGTCCGAGCTACCGGACTTCCTGTCTGAACTACCGGGCTTCCTGTCTGAACTACCGCACTTCCTGTTTGACGGATCTCCTGTCTGAACTGCCGAACTTCCTGTCTGAACTACCGGACTTCCTGTCCGAACTACTAGACTTCCTGCCTGAGCTACCGGACTTTCTGTCCGAGCTACCGGATTTCCTGTCCGAGCTACCGGAGTTCCTGTCTGAACTACCGGGCTTCCTGTCTGAACTACCGGACTTCCTGTTTGACGGATCTCCTGTCTGAACTGCCGGACTTCCTGTCTGAACTACCGGACTTCCTGTCCGAACTACTAGACTTCCTGCCTGAGCTACCGGACTTTCTGTCCGAGCTACCGGATTCCTGTCCGAGCTACTGGTTCCTGTCTAACTACCGGGCTTCCTGTCTGAACTACCGGACTTCCTGTTTGACGGATCCCCTGTCTGAACTGCCGGACTTCCTGTCTGAACTACCGGACTTCCTGTCCGAACTACTAGACTTCCTGCCTGAGCTACCGGACTTTCTGTCCGAGCTACCGGATTTCCTGCCTGAGCTACCGGACTTTCTGTCCGAGCTACCGGATTCCTGTCCGAGCTACCGGACTTCCTGTCTGAACTACCGGGCTTCCTGTCTGAACTACCGGACTTCCTGTTTGACGGATCTCCTGTCTGAACTGCCGGACTTCTGTCTGAACTACCGGACTTCCTGTCCGAACTACTAGACTTCCTGCCTGAGCTACCGGACTTTCTGTCCGAGCTACCGGATTTCCTGTCCGAGCTACTGGACTTCCTGTCTGAACTACCGGGCTTCCTGTCTGAACTACCGGACTTCCTGTTTGACGGATCTCCTGTCTGAACTGCCGGACTTCCTGTCTGAACTACCGGACTTCCTGTCCGAACTACTAGACTTCCTGCCTGAGCTACCGGACTTTCTGTCCGAGCTACCGGATTTCCTGTCCGAGCTACCGGACTTCCTGTCTGAGCTACCGGACTTCCTGTCTGACGGATTTCCTGTTTGAACTGCCGGACTTCCTGTCTGATCTACCGGACTTCCTGTCCGAAATACCGGACTTCCTGAATGAGCTACCGAACTTTATGTCCGAACTACCGGATTTCCTGTCTGAGCTACCGGACTTCCTGTCTGAGCTACCGGACTTTCTGTCTGACGGATTTCCTGTCTGAACTACCGGACTTCCTGTACGAAATACTGGACTTCCTGACTGAGCTACAGGACTATCTGTCCGAACTACCGGACTTCCTGACTGAGATACCGGGCTTTCTGTCCGAGCTACCAGACTTCCTATATGAGCTACCGGACTTTCTGTCCGAGCTACCGGATTTCCTGTCTGAACTGCCGGACTTCCTGTCTGAACTACCGGACTTCCTGTCCAAAATACCGGACTTCCTGACCGAGCTACCGGACTTTCTGTCCAAAATACCGGACTTCCTGACTGAGATACCGGACTTTCTGTCCGAGCTACCGGACTTCCTGTATGAGCTACCGGACTTTCTGTCCGAGCTACCGGATTTTCTATCTGAACTACCGGACTTCCTGTCTGAGCTACCGGACTTCCTGTATGAGCTACCGGATTTCCTGTCCGAGCTACCGGACTTTCTGTCCGAGTTACTGGACTTCCTGTATGAGCTACCGGACTTTCTGTCCGAGCTACCGGATTTCCTATCTGAACTACCGGACTTCCTGTCTGAGCTACCGGACTTCCTGTATGAACTACCGGATTTCCTGTCCGAGCTACCGGACTTTCTGTCCGAGTTACCGGACTTCCTGTATGAGCTACCGGATTTTCTGTCTGAACTACCGGACTTCCTGTCCGAACTACCGGACTTCCTGCCTGAGCTACCGGACTTTCTGTCTGAGCTACCGGACTTCCTGTCTGAGCTACCAGACTTCCTGTCTGAACTACTGGAGTTCTTGTCCAAGCTACTGCACTTCCTGTCTGGGTCAACGACGACGACGACCACAAAGAAGAACTGACAGACACAAACCCTGTGACCATCTTCTGCAGGACTGTCTATAACCTACCGGCATGAGAGTTATGGCGCCGAGAGAGAGAGCATGCTCCATAACCAATCAGATATATATATATATATATATATATATATATATATATATATATATATATATATATATATATATATAGGCACGATCAAGCATGGTCACCAAACGGATGGATGACCGTTACGCATGTGCTTTGCGCCCGCCCCAAGATCAGTTTCTCCGGGATCAAATTCTGTGCAGACTCTACAAAAAGTCCTTCGGATAAGACTGTAGGTACACTGAGGTCCACGTGTGTATGTATGCGCATGCAAAAAGATCACATACACACGTTAACAATCCCGTGCTGCATGTCAGAGTTCGGTGGATTATGGCAACACTAAAATAGCCCAGCATGCACTAAACAAAAACAAAAAGTGCATGCACTAAAGGTGCTTGTCTTCAAAACGTTGAAGTTGTTGGACACTATATTATGGAAGAAGAAGAAGAAGATGAAGAAGGAGGAAGTTAACACACACGCGCACGCACGCACGCACACACACACACACACACCCACACGCACGCACGCACGCACGCACGCACGCACGCACGCACGCACGCACGCACGCACGCACGCACGCACACAGCAGCAGCAGCAACAACAACAACGACAACAACAACAACGTCAACAAAAGCAACAACAACAACAACAACAGTTCACTTTTTTACTGTGTCAAATCTTCGTTTCCATGTGCTTGCGACTGTTCCTTTGTAATACTGTTAATTGGATTTGATGACAAACTAAGTTAAATAATAACTGTACATATTGTTTTGCATGCAGCGAGAACCCGAGGTAGGTTGCACTCTTGTTGTTGGTGTGAGGGACAGTAACGTTATATTTTTAGTCAGCTTACATAACAGTGGTTATTGTGTGTTAAATGTTCGTCAGTGCGTTTTAGAACAAACTGCAGTTTAACTGTCTGTCGTAATTCGTGTGTTTGTGAACTAGCAGCACCTTTTCGTTTGTTTGTTTGTTTGAAGGGGTGGATATGTAATACATAAACCTAAAGGCTCGGGTTTGGGAAGTTCAGCGAAAGTCCTGCAGTGTACTCATTCTTCTTCTGTTCATCACCATCATCATCATCATCTCATCACCATCAAACATCATATTATTATCTTCTTCTGTGAAGTGATAAGGTCACCGAGAAAGGCTTTCTAGTAAACCCTTGTTCTGAGATGACTGTGTGCTTTCGACAGGACAGTACAAATCCAAGAACCAACTATAAATAACTTCCTAGTAACCCAAATTCTGCTGAATGGGCGTTTTGTTGTTAATAACTTTGCAAGTTTGTCTTGTTCGTATAGGTCTTCTCTCTCTCCCGCCCCCTTTTCTCTCTCCCTCCCCCTCCTCTCTCTCTCTCTCTCTCTCTCTCTCTCTCATCTCCCCTCTCCTCTCTCTCTCTCTCTCTCTTCTCTCCTCCTTTCTTTCTCCTTCTCTTCACTGTCTTCTCTTTCTACTTCCCGTCGTCCTTCTCCGTCTCATCCTCCTTTTCTTTCTCCTTCTCATCATTTTTCTTTTTCTCCTTCTCGTCCCACTTCGTTTTCTCCTTTGTTTCCTTTCGCTTCCTCGTCTTTCTCCTTCTCGTCTCTCTTCTCCACGTCCTCCTTCCTCCTTCTTCTTCTCGTCCTCCCTCCTTCCTCTTTCTTCTCCTCCTCCTCCCTCTTTATCCTTCTCGTCCTCCTTCCTCTTTCTTCTTCTCGTCCTCCCTCCTCTTTATCCTTCTCGACATTCTTATTTTTCTGGTTCCTGTTCTCTTTATCGTCCTCCTTCTCCATCTCCGTCTCGTCCTCCTTCTATTTCTCCTTCTCCTCATCTTTCCTCTTTCTCCGCCTCGTCCTTCTTCTTCCCGTCTCATCGCTAATTATCTGACATGGGCATGGAGTTACAAAATTAACCGACAACAGAACAAACCAAACTTCACCGGCTTTGTCCCCCCGATTCTCACTACCTACACGTCCAAAATTAAAATTTTGAACTCTTAGATCTAGTCCCCATGCATTCTCCCCTCATCGACAGTCATGAAGGTCACGCCTACTTGCATGGCTAATAGTGCATTATGTGGTCTGTTGTCAAGGCAATCTTCCGCAGTTAGCCCCAATCTTCATCCATTAACCTCATCTTCCCCGAACTTCCCAGAGTTTGGTGTAATGTGGACTATGATATATATTATATATGAGCTTTCAAAGGCATGCCTGTATAATTTTGCTGTGTGTGTGTGTGTGTGTGTGTGTGTGTGTGTGTGTGTGTGTGTGTGTGCGTGCGTGTGTGCGTGCCTGTTTGCGTGTGTGTGCGCGTGTGAACCCTAGCGCTAGCTAGCTCATGCTGACAGACCTCGTTCCTAGCTGTACTCACAGACAATAATGGAGCTTGTGCGGTGGGCCTATTTGATGATGATGATGATGATGATGATAATGGTGGTGGTGGTGCTGATGATGATGCATGGCGTTGCTATAGAGACCATAGCGGGGCTGTTGGAAGCGGAAAGAGCTAGATCAGTTCTAATGATGCACGTGCATGCCGCGTGTCCGGCGCTGTACGCCGGCCCTTGCTAACTAGTTGTCACCTCCCTATCACTCATCCTTCTGTTGTTGTCTCGGTGTGCTCCGGGGGCCCTGCAGTTTGCCGCTGTTAACCCTTTGCCTGCCTGGGGAACTGAATTATTAGCACTGCTGGTTCTAGTCTAGTTCATCCTAAAAAAACAAAACAAAAAACAAAAAACAAAAACAACAACAACAAAAACATTAAAAATAAAATAAAATCGGATGAAGTTTATGTACCTTGTTTTCACACGCATTCCAGGTGAGAGTTACCGTAAGCGACTCAGGTCTTTGTTGTTGTACTTGTGTTACATATTTCGAGCGCTAATTAACTCCCTTGTTTGTTGATTCTAGTTCCGCCTAGTTTACAAAAGAGTCATAGCAGATCGGAAACATTCATTTTAAGACGTCTGCTCCACACAGGGGTTAAATATATACATGCAAAATATGCGTGTGTCGTACGACGTCACAATAGTAAATGGGGAACGTCATAGACTATAAGTAAATGGGGAACGTTGTATAAGTAAATGAGAAACGTCGTATAACTAAATGAGGAACGTCATATAAGTAAATGAGAAACGTCATATAAGTAAATGAGGAACGCTGTATAAGTACTTGAGGACGTTGTATAAGTAAATGAGGAACATCATTTAAGTAAACGAAGAACGTCATTTAAGTAAATGAGGAACATTGTATAAGTAAACGAAGAACGTCATTTAAGTAAATGAGCAACGTTGTATAAGTAATGAGGAACGTCATATAAGTAAATGAGCAACGTCATATAAGTAAATGGGGGGAAGCTCTGTCAGTGACATCATGCAGCTTGCTCAAGGTAGAGAAAGGGTAACGCGTCGCGGCTGGGGGGTGGGGGTGGGGGGGGGGGGGGGGGGGGGGGGGGGGGGAGGGAAGGTAGGGAATACATCGGTATGGGAGGAATGAGTAGGCTACAGAACATGGCTACCCTCTGTGAAAACCGGTCCTTCGCGGAATGGGCTTTTATAACTTGCAAATCTTTGTAAACTGGGCTGGGGATTAGCAAAACAAACTAACAAACAAACAACAACAACAAGCGAGAGAGAGAGAGAGAGAGAGAGAGAGAGAGAGAGAGAGAGAGAGAGAGAGAGAGAAAAAAAAAATCTTGAGAAGGCAGATTAGTCTCACTGAATGAGATCAGACCTTTTGTTCCAGACTCTGCAGAAACGGAGAGGGGTGGGGGTGGGGGGTTGATAATATATATACAATATACACTGTTGTTACTGCGAGGAGGTGGGGGGGGGGGGGGGGGGGAGGAGTTGTTTTTATCACAGCACCATAGCGTTACCTGTTTCGAACGTGGCAAAACGGGCCACAATACTGAATTGTTTCACCTTTGTTTTCTTAGCCACAACTGAAAGAAAATAAATATCTATCGCGAAGCATATATTATAACGTGTGCCTTGACTGTAATCGAGATATTCACCATCTTTCACGGGCTACAGAATGTAGAACGAAACATTTGCGGGGCTACCAGGAACCGTACAGTTAGTTGTCATGGGACTTCCGAGACATCTGTCATCATCGGTCTGACGTCACTTCCCATAGAAATGGGAACCGACATTGTCAGTCAGTTAATTTTCTGGATTGATGCAGACGAAAGACCTTGGAGGAGGTGTGGATTTTGCTGAGAACAGTAGTTAAACTACCAGCCGGTGGTGCAAAGTTGTTAATTACTGCAAACAGTTTCTGCAAACCCCCCCCCCCCCCCCGCCCTCCCCCCGATTTATACTTCTCTGGACAGTAATGACACCACCCCTTCCGCATTGTTTTTTAAAGTTTATTTCATCTTCCGAAACGTCTTTTATTCTAAATATCCTGAAGGGATCATTGCAATGTTTTTGTTTGTACTTTTAAAGCACACAATTAATTTCTTTGGTTGCTTTATAGTTCGAAGCACAAAATTCTTGTTTGTTAGTTTGAAAGCACAGGTTTATTGTAGTTCTTCACTTGAAGTAGAAATAGTTGCAATGTTTTTGTTTTGTAGATTCAAAGCACAAATTAAATTCTTTTGTTTCTTTGTTTCAGTTTTGAGCACATAATTTGTTTCTTAGTTTCTAAGTTTCTTAGCATTAAAATTTTGCCGTTAAAAAAGAAGAAGAAAAAGAGCACAGCCAGAATTCTTGTTACATTACATAGTTTGAAAGGATTTTGTGATCTATATGCATGTTTGAATTAAAAACTCATTGAGCTGAATCAGAAGAGGGGGTACTCATGGCGCAACTGAAGTCAGTTTTAGAACATTGGTTTGAAAATGTTGTCACCTCATGGCACCAGATTTGTTAACGTGCATATATATATATCCCACTTGAATAAATGTATATGCTTTGGATACATTTACAGCTGCAAGAGCAGCACTGTCCAATGCATATGGTATTTCTTAATTTTTGTGTGTGTGTGTTTACTGATAGTAATGAAAAACTGACACTTTCTGTTAGGAAGATTTCTGAAGAAAAAGAAGAAGAAAAAAAAAAAGGAAAAAGAAAAAAAGAAAAGAAAAAAGAAACGAACAATTTCCTGTATTCTTCTTTGATTTCTAACTGCCTTAGGATCTTTTACATGTGTGACCAGTAACACATAGTAGGTCTGACAAGATCTGCTGGTGAATCAGAGGGACTAGATGCACAGTCTGGTTTCCCCTGCCAGTTAGGAGATATGGGGGTGGGGGGTGGGGGTGGGGGGGAGATTAGAGATTAGGAGGTTTGTTTTGTGATGATGAAGAGATTCTGGATAGCATGGTCAGTGCTGTGTCTTGGTATCACTTGTGCAGTGGTATTTACAGTTATAAATGCTGTCACAGTCACTTGCTTGTGATAAAAGACTTCATAAAATTAGCCATTTGTATTAAATTACATGCATTTTTACCAAACAAATATAGATGTAGAGTTTGTCTTTGATGTCACTGTTTCAGAAGACTGACTGTAACTATGGCTATTTTATGTCTTTTTATACATTGTTATTACATGCATTTTTATGAAACAAAAATGTATGTAGAGTTTGTCTTTGATGTCACTGTGTCAGAAGACTGACTATATGTTTCGGTGTGTGCATAATTATTTTCTGGTCTGATTGCACATGTTTTCTGGTGTGTCATAGGGGAATCTCTCCAACTCCAACCTTTCTCTTAGCAGTGATGGTGTGGAATCAGATGATTCATCTAAACCACGGTTAAGAGGTATGCTGTTGATATTATGAATAATCTGTGTGTGTGTGTGTGTGTGTGTGTGTGTGTGTGTGTGTGTGTGTGTGCACACGCTTGCATGCTTGTAAGACTCTTTGTGTGTGTGCATGTGTGTGTGTGTGTGTGTGTGTGTGTGTGTGTGTGTGTGTGTGTGTGTGTGTGTGTGTGTGTGTATGTGTGTGTGTGTGTGTGTGTACATATGTGTGTGTGTGTGGTGTGTGTGTGTGTGTGTGTGTGTGTGTGTGTGTGTGTGCACTTGCATGTTTATAAGCCCAGTGTGTGTGTTGGGAGTGTGTGTGTGTGTGTGTGTGTGTGTGTGTGTGTGTGTGTGTGTGTGTGTGTGTGTATTTGTTTGGGTATTCATGCATGTATTATTTGTGTATATGTACAGGTTCATACGCATGCCACTTTGTTCACATGTTTCTTAACTGTGACAAAATGTAGCTGTTCCATGTTTATACAGGTCCATACACATGCCACTTTGTTCATATGCTTTTTGACTATGACAAAATGTCATTATTCCACAGCAGCTGAAATCACAGAATGTGGCAGAAACATGATGAGAAAGTACTGCTCGCATGGCTTGTCTTTTTCGCAATACCAGACACTTTCCATCCCTAATAATTAATAAAATGCAATGAACTGACAGTAAGAAAGAAAAGTGAAAAAGGGCAACATAAATTTTGTTGTTATTGCCCTGTTATGTTCTTTCACTTTTCAGCTAACAAAGAAGAGCAACATAAATTTGGTTGTTGCCCTGTTATGTTTTCAGCCACCAAAGAAGAGAAACACAAATTTGGTTGTTGTTGCCCTGTTATATTTTTTCATCCAACAAAGAAGATCAACATAAATTTGGTTGTTGTTGCGCTACTCTGTTTTTTCAGCCAACAAAGTGATGCGGATGGGATCCTTCGCCTATCGGGCGACGCAGTTTTTTGAAAACCTGGGAAAGAAATCCAACTCGAAACGAAAGACCAGCAGCCTTAGCTCCCCTGCGGATGCAGACTACAACCTTCGTGACGGCATCCAGGAGGAGTCGTCGTTGTCGTCAGCAAGCATCGGTCTGCCTGGGGTGTCACCGTCGTCCGAGACCACTTCACCGGTGTTTGAGGACAGCTTTCTCCACTCCTCGGCTTTTTCGTCTCCAACCTCGCCAGATCCACCGCCTGTACCATCTACTCCACCGCCTCCCATTCCTGTCAACGTGAAACACCAAGGTAGAGAATTGCGCTAAACGGAAGACCAGAGTTCTTGTTCTTGTGTCTTTCTGTGGGTACTTTCCCCTTTAGATTTATTGGTGCGTGTGTATGAACTAGGTATCTGTCCTGGGTTGGAATTAGTGTCAAAGGAAAGCATTCAGACACGATTGGAGTAAAAATCTAGAGGAAATTGTGTGAATGTGTGTATGTATGTGTGTGTGTGTGTGTGTGGAGGGGGGGGGGTGCACGTGCGTGTGCATGCATGCGTGTGTGTGTGTGTGTGTGTGTGTGTGTGTGTGTGTGTGTGTGTGTGTGTTTTCTGTGTGTATGTGTGTGTGTGTGCATGTTGGTGTTAACAGTCTTTAAGGAAACACGTATGTCAATGGGATGCTGAAAGAATAATATGGAGCTATTCATAAAAATAATTTGCCATGATTGTATTTTTTCTCAAAGGAATATTGAAAAGGCTA
>JABMCL010003335.1:100000-130000 GCA_018857735.1 Alviniconcha marisindica | reverse complement strand
CACTTTGTGCACTGTGGGCTCTATCGTAGAAGATCTTGTTAACGTCCTCCAGATTTTCGTTTCTTCTTGTCGCCTTTGTTGTTGTTCTTTTGCACATGAGCACACATAGCAATAGTGTCTTGTGGTTCAGAACAGTCGGGCGGAATTTCTAACCATTCGTTTTTCAACCCTCATTTCGCTTTACTCTTCCTTGACCGTTTGTTTGGGGTTGAAAAATACGCCCTGTAGTGGCATCATTTAAATAATTGTTTTTAACTCAGTTTTCAGTTGATTTTGTGGATTTTTTTTTTAAAGATGTTAACAGTAACAATATTTTTTTTGCAACTTTGAAAATGGTGACCAATTTATAGAGTTTCTAACATCAGAATTAGCATTAACTTTCATTGACATTGACTAAAACTATAAATGCATGGTGAACAGATGGATTCTCCCCAATGATGCATGAACAGTATATGTACTCAATTTAGGAAATTTTTATGATGATTTTTGGATTGATTATGACCTAAGCTCCTCTAAAATCACTCCTGTTTTTTGCTAATGGAAAGTTACAGAAAAATGAAAAGGCCTTTGTACCTGATTGCATGCGCTTCGTTTATTTACCAGAGTATGCTCTACTCAAACTTTTGCATGCATTTTTCAAAAGCAGAAGACAATCCTTTGGTCTTTCTGCCTTCCCCACTTCCTGATGCCTCCTCCCCTTGGGTAAAACAAAACAAAAAACAACACCAATCAATTTATTATTATCTGTGGGATTTAAAAAAAAGAAGCATCTATTTCTTTTTAAATGAAACAATATTGCTCTTTCAGGCATAGACAGCATGTAAGCATGAATGCATGCTTCTTTCGAATACATGCATGCCAGCTACAGCCAGCCATGTGGCTCTTTAAAGTATTAACTGTTTACTGAATCAGTGAATTAATTAATGGCAGCGTCAGAAAGTCAGTAATTGCAATAGCTGTTGTGGAAGTTTCATGCTCAGACCTCCCCCAACACATGATGCACACCTACCCATGTGCAACATGCATGTGGCAGCTTACGTGGAATTAAACTACACTATACTAGGGGTAATTGATATTGACATTTAAAATAACAACTGGTTCTGTGTTTCTTTGAAAGTAGCTTTATAGCTCCTGTGCTAAATTATCGCCCCTGGCAGATCTGAGCAATATTAAGATAGCAATTATACTTGGGGGCTGATAAGATTATTGATGATTTTGTTAAGGGCTGTTTTCTGGACGTGATAAAGAGGTTTGACTGAACATGGTATGCACTGTGCGTTTTCTGCTCTGCAGAAGAACCGTCTGATATGAAGTTGGTGTTGAGATCCTACCGGTATAACTAGTTGCCCAGATCATATTTCTTTTTCTGAAAGTGATATAAACCTAGATCTTTCAGGAAAAGGAGACAGAAAAAAAATGAGGCCTTAATTGAGAATTTTAGACTTTGAAATATTCAACTGAATATTTCAGTAATTATAAATGACTTATTTGCAGATATATTTGCAGAGTTACTTTTCTTTGAAAAGTACTCTCAAACTTCCTAAATTCAGTATTTCAAAAAATTATGCTTGGTTTTTTTCTACACTTTGAGTTTGACCTAATTTTTTTAAATAAAAGACAAGTAAAGAAATAGGCAATAAAAAATAAGAAATAAGCAATACTCAAAGGACAAAAGTCAAAAGTTTGAACTCATTTTTAATAGACAAATGAAAAACAAATGAATGAGCAAGCAGACTGATTTTTTTTAAACTTGAAATTTAAGAAAAGAAGAAAAAAGAAAGAAAAAAAAGGAGAAAAGTAAACAGGACTTTCAGAAATGTGAAATGAATTGCAGTTATGACTCATTGTTCATCTGATTTGCACCCATGCGGTAACTAGCTTTTAAAGCAACCAAAGCACAGTGCTTGAAGAATGCGATTTATAGTTAGTTTTTTTGTTCTTTTTCAAATCACATTTAATTCTAGCTTTCACTTTTTGTTGCTGCTTCAGTAGACCATCTTTAATTTGCTCTCGCTCATATCTGTTTGGTTTAGATAACAGTTTTGAGTTGCAAACACCACCTGCTACTTAGATATCAATATTACAGTTTTGAGTTGCAAACTCCACCTGCTTTTACTACACACTCAGTCATCCAATTTGACCATGTGAGGTGAACTAATGGAAGAAGAGAAAGACAGAAAGAACGGGGGGGGGGGGTGTCCTTTTAACTTGTTGATTAAATCAGTACAAGTACAGGTCAGCCATGTTATGCAGTATTCTTTACCATAATTCCCCACAAACCTGATTCTGTCCACGGAAAAAGAAGACCTTCTTCACCATTGAGCTCCAAAAAGTTTAGACTGCATACATATTCTTTACCATCAGTCCCCACGAACCTGATTCTGTACATGGAAAAAGAACACCTTCTTCACCATTGGGCTCAAAAAAAGGATTAGACTGTGTACATGTATAAAGATGAATACTTGGGACAGAAAATAAAGGTAAAAGGGAAAAGTAAGTGACATGGTGTTTTGCACCCAGTCAATCAGTACGGTTATATCAGGGCAATAAAGGGGGAGGGGGGGGGGGGGGGGGGGGGGGCGAAGCTACAGAAATATACATATGATATATACAGTGTTGCTCTACAGCTGATTTTGACTTTCACTACCGAAGAAAGAGTCTGAGTTTTTGATAGCTGCTTCATGAGTGTGTGTAAAAAGCTACAGAAGTATACATACTGTATAATATTCACGATGTTGTTCTACAGTTGATTGCGACTTTGATTATGGAAGAAAGAGTCTTAGTCTTTGATAGCTGCTTCATGAGTGTATGTAAAAAGCTACAGAAACAGACACAGGGTATAATGTATACAATTGTTGCTGTACAGTTGATTCTGACTTTGACTGTGAAAGTAGGGTTTTAGTCTTTGATAGCTGCTTCATGAGTGAACGTAAAAAGCTACAGAAGTATACATAGTGTATAATATATACAGTGTTGTTCTACAGTTGAATGCGATTTTGATTACGGAAGTTGATTGTGACTTTGACTACGAAAGTAGGGTCTTAGTCTTTGATAGCTGCTTCATGAGTGTGTGTAAAAAGCTACAGAAGTATGCATACTGTATATTATATATACAGTGTTACTTTACAGTTGATTGCCACTTTGACAACGGAAGAAGGAGTCTTAGTCTTTGATAGCTGCTTCATGAGTCTATACAGTATATTATACAGTATGTGTGTGTGTGTGTGTGTATATATTGTTTGGTTCTGGCTTCCCAGCAGTAATGAGTCATGCCAGTGGGGCTTTCGTTGTTGTTCATGCCAGCTGCTGTATAATTAAGGCAGCTGGCGGTGAGGAAGTAATGTATTATAATGTGTTTTTTAAATATATTTTTTTATATTTTTTATAATGATTTGTCAGAATTAGTATTTTGCATGCTTAAATGTATTTTCATTTCATTTTTTGTTTCTCCAAAAAGATATTCACTTCTTCTGAGTTTGACAGTAAGTAAGTAAGTAAACTGGTGTTTTATGCCCAGTCAACCGATGTGGTTATATCAGGGTGATGACAGTAAGTATGTCATGTAATGCCAGTAAGTTTGAACCTGTGGAGAATGTCAGTTTTTACCATGATACTATTCCTAAATGTGCGGTGAATGATAAATATTAACACTTACTTGAGAAAAATCTATTTTTAATTATATGTTCTACAGGAAGGACTATCTTCTGTCTTGAAGATGGGATGGGTGCTTTGATAGGCGGTCAGATTTAATATGACTATTACAGTCAGAAAGCACTATAAAATTTCATTGGTTTGCAGACTGTTTTCATATTTTGATTTAGTCAAAAGAAAAGAAAAACAACACTGAAAATTTGTGCATGTTTTATATTGTCTAACTAAAGTAAGCAGTCTTTTGTGTGTTTTGATCTGGAAACAAAAGAGAATATGTCTGTTTGTATTTCAGCCATGGCCTGCCTTTCTTGGCATCACCACTTGAACTCTTCACTTTGTTGAATGAAGAGTTAGAGACTGTGTGCCCAAATTCTTGATATGAACATTTATTTCAACAGATGGGGACAAAACGAAGGGACCAGATGATGATGAAGTCATCACGGAGCTAAAAGAAAGGATTGGGAGATTGCGAGAAAAACTGGTTCAAATCAAACGCAAGAGGTAGGTTCCATATTTTTTCTCTCTGTATAATATATATATATATATATATATATATATATATATATATATATATATATATATATATAATAACAGTGGTAATTTCTATAGTGTGGTACCTCACTGACAAGGCTGAGCACCTACAAAGTCATGTCAAAGATACAACATGATATATAAACATAATATAGTATTCCTCAGACCATCCATGCACACACACACACACACACACACACACACACACACACACACACACACACACACACACACACACGCATGCATGCATATAAACATAATATAGTATTCCTCAGACCATACATGCACACACACACACACACACACACACACACACACGCATGCATGCATGCTCTCATGCACACACACACACACACACACACACACACACACACACACACACACACACACACACATATGCATACACACACACACACACACACACTCACACATATGCATACACACACATGTACACACATAACCCCCCCCCCCCCCCCACACACACACACACAAACCAACCATTTAAACATTTTTGGAACAAGCTACATACCTTTTTCAACCCTTTAAAGATTTCAAATCATACAACATGATTATATTCAGGGATTCTTAATCAGGGACAAAGCAGACAATAATACTGAACATAATAATAATGATGATGATGCAACTTTGTGCCTGCTAACTGAACAGAAATCAAAGTAATCCATTCAGTCATTTTTTTGTCTCTCCATTTTTGTGTTAAAGCTCTTGGTAGGAATTAACACGATGCAGTGTGCGGCTTTTGTATGCGCTACTGATGCCATGACCATTTCAGCCTTGACCAAGCAGTAGACAGACATGCTGAGAAAAACTCAAACTTATGTGCATGACGCTTATGAGAAATGATAAAACCAGATGTAGACCAGGTGAGGGGTATACGAATATTACATTATCTGCAACTAAAATCTTAACAAAGTGGCTTCTTCATTGTATGTGGATTGCTGTACTGACTTTTTTAAATTTTTTTAATGACAATAGTAATAGCGGTCATATCTACAGTGCTGTATCTCACTGACAAGAGTGAGCACACCGCACTTTGCAAGATCAGAAGGAAAAGAAAAAAGAAAGACCGCTGTAGACTTACTAGTTATTGAACACCAGCAGTTGTGTTAGCAATTGAAGAAGTAATTAACTCTGCTAGCAAATTCATGGAAAAGAAAAATACTTCAAGCAGATTTGTAAGAAATTGACTGCCAGCAAGTTATTTGTAAAGAAAAAAAAAAAAAAAAAAAAAAAAGACTCTACTAGCAATTTTATGCAATATTAACTCCATTTCTTCTGGATATCAATCTGTACTCTGTTATATAATTTAATACAAGTTAATTTAAAACATTAAAAGTGTGTTAAAAAAATAAAAAAATAATCCAACGTAATGTTAACTGTTTCTAGTGACTTTATATACTTAAATGTTTTGGGTTCTTAGGGGGCAAAGTGGACCAGTGTGTTTGTGTGTGGGGAGGGGTGGGGTGTGTGTGTGTGGGCGGGCGGGGGGGGGGCGGGGGGGGGGAGACAGAAGTAAGAATTCTTTGTACCACTGAACTCCTTAATTGATTTAACTGCGTGATTAACATGATTTTTCCCACCCAACCCCCATGATTTGCAGGGAGGCCTGGGATGAGGAATTTGCCGAGTTCCTCAGTAAGAAAAATGACAGGCAAAACAAGACCACAGAGCTAGGTCTGTTTCGTGCATGATAGCATGAAGCTCAGTAGGAATGTCCCATCATTTTACCTCTGCCGCCTTGAACCCTAGTGACAGAGCCAAGCTAACTGATGCAGAACCCACCCGTACCCACCACTGCCAGTGCTTAATTGTACCCCTTCAGATGGACTGGCCTTGATGCTGTGATTATACCCCCACCTTACCCCGGAATAGGGTAGAAATTCTAACTGCATGCGCGGGAATGTCTCGCAGACCCCATAGAAGTGACAGAACTGTTTTATCCTTGTGGTTTTTAGTGAGCGTCAGTATGTAGTGAACAGCAATTACGGTCTGTATGTTAAAGATTATATAAAAATATTTAAAAAAATAAATAATCTGAAACAAAAATGACTGCTAGCGTTCTAAAATAAGATCCAACACATAAAAGATTCAAAAGAATGCTTATTTATTATGCAGAAGGGGACTTCCCTGAAAATTTGCATCGTGTTGTCTATGTCATAATAAATAAGTATTCTTTTGAATCTTTTGTGTGTTTGGATGTGAAAGATTAAGTTTGTCGAACCTGTGACTGTTTACAATTGGTTCTACACAAGCACTCTAGGCCTTATGCTGTTGCAGATTTGCCCCCCTGTGACTGATCATTTAGTTTGGTCATATACAAGCAGCCCTTTGTGTTGAAACTGTTGATCATGCAAACTCCTGTAATGAAAGTTGTTAAATGTGCATTGCATGAAAATATCTTTCTGACATCACAGTAAATATGAATCATTTGAAAAAGGGATTATGTGGCTGCCCATTCTTTCCACAGAATAATTGACTTCACAGTCATGTTTTGTTCTGTGGAATGTGTTAAGTCATGTTTTGTTCTGTGAAATGTGTTAAGAAGTCAGTTTTGTTCTGTGAAACATGTTAAGAAGTCAGTTTTGTTCTGTGTAACATGTTAAGAAGTCATGTTTTGTTCTGTGAAATGTGTTAAGAAGTCATGTTTTGTTCTGTGAAATGTGTCAAGAAGTCCTGGTTTGTTCAGTGAAACGTGTTAAATTTGAGTCACAGGCTACTGACACTTGACTTGGTTGACTTGGTGTTAAGTCATCACAATCTCCCATTCTTTAACCTAGGAAGCTTGTTGCCCTCCTGAAAACTTGACCCCACCCCCCGACTCACCCACCCACCCCCAGCTTGTTTTCAATGGTGTTTAATTGTACCTCATTGTTTTTCCACTGTTTGCGCAGTGGTACAGTGTTTTTTGTTTCAGAGATATAACACACTTTATTGTCTTTTTTTGGGTCTTTTTTTCTTTTTATCCCCAAAATGCAAACAGAACAATATAAATGCTCAGTTAAAACTACTCCCATTTTCCTTTAGACAACAGCTGAATTAAATTTGATTCATTTGCTATTGAGCATCTTTACAAGTTTACTGTGGGGATTGTTTTTGCACACATGTGGCTTCTGTTGCATTTTCGTACTGGCCATACTGCAGAATGGGAGAGCTGCTGGACTGTAAAAACCAGATCATGCAACATTATTTTTCTGTAGCAAACTCCTCCAGCTGTGTGTGTGTGTTAGTGAGTGAGTGAGTACGTGTGTGTGTGTGTGTGTGTGTGTGTGTGTGTGTGTGTGTGTGTGTGCATGTGTGCACATGGGTGTGTGGATGTGTGCATGTGTGTATATATGTGCGCCTGTGTGCATGCATGTGTATGTTTGTATGTGTGTGTGTGTGTGTGTGGTGTGTGTGTGAGAGAGAGAGAGAGAGAGAGAGAGAGAGAGAGAGAGAGAGAGAGAGAGAGAGAGAGAGAGATTAATACTTTAAGACGGTCCAGATATATATTCTTCTTCTTCTCAGTCACCGTTAAGTCGCTGAAACATCTCAAGATTATTCCATTTGTTAAAGCAGTCAAAATCGAATCTGGTGCCACCCACCTATAGACAAACTAACACACAGTAATGATACACAGTGTACTTATCTTGGACGCTGTGTTTTAGTGTACTTATCCTTCCCCCTTTTTTTTTCAGAATTGCCGTGCGGGACAAGCGGGTAAGGGCCTTCTCGGCAGAAGAACGCGCTGTGTGTGAAAAAGAATACTTGGCACTGGAGTCTGAATGCAAAGAAACAGCTGCCATCATACAGAACCTGGAAGAGGAACTGAAAGCTGCGGCATCAGCCAACGCCGACAGAGCGTAGAGACATTTTTGATTCAGTAGTTGTCTTGGTCCGATGACCTTTATATGCAAATCAAATGGAGAACTTTTATCAAACTGGTTGTAACATTTTGTGAGGAGAAAAGGCGGTGCGAAGCTTCTTTTTGTTTGAATCAGTAAACTTCTTGTTGTTTTCGTTTGATTTGTTCGTTTGTTTGAATTTGGTTGAGATTATGCTGATTTGTTTCATGGTGATTTTGCTTCCAAACAGCTGAGTTTATTTTTGGACATTCTACTACATGTCGAGAGATGTATGCAATGTTTAAGGTACTAATCTAAGTTTGTGTTCAAAGGGTTATACTTTCTGCCCAGCTATTCATGATGGTTTTATGAACCCCCCCCCCCCCCCCCCCCACCCCCTCCCGATTTTTTCTAGGTAACTGCTAACAAAAAGCCTGTAAATGCAAATAGTGGAGAAATGCGTAATTTATGACGATTTTGTCCTTTTTTTTTAAACAATAAGACATACAACCTCACTGTTCATGTCATGTAAAGAAAAAATGCAGTGAATGGTTTTGTTTTTAAGTGTTGCAATGGACTTGTGGGCGCTCACGCAAACACAATACTCAGTGGTTGTGAAGAGGTGCTTAGAGGGACATGGAACCGTGTTTGTTTTGTTTTGCTGTGGAAATTGCTGAAATGCGTTCTTCTTGCACATCTCGCAAAGTGCACCATGGTGGTTTTATGGAATTTACACACACTGGAATTGATAGCTGCTTTATGAGTTTGAGTATATTAAGCAGCAAAGACAGAACGATTTGTAAAGTGGCTTAACTCTCGAGTTTGAGTGTATTAAGCAGCAAAGACAGAACCAGTCAAAGCAAATGCGTATGGGTAAAATGTCCCTGTAAGTGTTTCATTTGTAGAAGAAATGGTAATATATTTCATTTTTGGATATCACTTCATTTTTCTGGTACATACATCACAGACTGTTTCTAGTTCCTCTGTGACGCGAAATCCCTCTCCATATGAAAATAATATTGACATTCAGATCTGTTGTGTGTGCAGGAACATGCTGGATATTTAGTCGTCATGCTATGCTCTTATTTTTTTGGTTCCTGATTTATGTTCTAGATTTGTTGCAAAATGAAGAGCTTGGTTCAAATTTGTTTTTCTATCTTTGTGGAAATATGTATCCATATATTTGTTTTATTTTTGGGTTGCTTGTTTTCAGTGATGATGGAAAACTATTACCGCTGCATTTCTTCAGATGGAGAAACATATTCTGATTGATCAGTGTCGCAGCCACAGTTTAACAAGAGTGTATGGAGGTTTGAGAGCAGTTTTCTTGGAAACTTTAGTTTCGCCTATATTTCAAGAAAGAAAGAAAAAGCATTGTGCATGGAAAACCCGTTTCAGTGCTTGCTCCTGATTGCATGGAAAATCCGTTTGGGTGATTTTAAGCAAAACAATGGAGCTGCTTCCTTGTTTTGTTTTTAAAGGTGTACTTTTGGTGTTGGATTTCCGTTGCTGTATTTTAAAAAAATAATCAAATGATTAATGGCGTGTAACTTGGCTTTCCATCCAGGTGAAGAAGAGGAGGAACAAGAGAGAGAGAGAGAGAAGAGAGAGAGAGAGAGAGAGAGAGAGAGAGAGAGAGAGAGAGTTTCTTTTAATGGAAATTTGAGCTGAAATGTTTGAGAGAACATCTCGTTGTTTGTCCATTTAGCATCGCTTTTTGTGTTTGTCATTTATTTATTCATTAACATAATTATTAAGTGATAGATTTAAATGTTTATTTCTCCTTTTTTATCCAGTTTGTTAAGATGAAATTCTGGACCAGAACGTGCATCCAATATACAACAACCATCATTTGCAATCATATTTGCTTCATTTGTGTGTGTGTGCACAGAGTCGTGGTCAAGCGTTTACAGTTACTCTTTGCCACACGTCGGAAACCATGCTAACGATAATTTATATACAGGAATCAACATCTTCATCATAGTTTGACTACGAACATTTCACTGATGTGTCTTTTCTGACCTATGATTATTTGGATGAGCTGGATGGGAGTTCCACTTGTAATGATTACTTGTTTGTTCGTGCCTGTGTTCGAGTGACTGCACACTCATAACAGCAACCTAAAGTTCCATAGTTTTGCTTTAGAAAGCGTTGATGGAAAGCAGAAAAAATGGAACATTTGCACGTTTGGTGTTGAATACGTTTTGAAGTGTTCAGTGTGGTTTGTGAAGTGTTAGACACGGACGATCTGTTTTGTTTTTGTTTTTTCTTCTCCATAAACATTGTGTTTTGAGAGATACACAGCTGTGTAGTGTTGATCGACACAGACTTTTATTCTGGTGAGAGCACCGTTGTATTAATTGAATCGTTGTCTCGATACTATTTCTTTAAAATTTTTCTCTCCTTTTCTTTGCTTTGTTGCTGAATGTTTTGCCTAACTGTAGCTTGAGAAACTGTATGTAAAACTGAGGCTTTGCAGACGTTTTTATTCTATGAAATGGCTTGCTGATGTCGCTGTGCTTAACCTTATCGCTATAGTTCTAAACAAGGATATACTTATGATAGATCTTGTGCCATAATCTCGGAACATTCTTGCATCCTCTGTAGTAGATGTAGGACTGCTCACTGTGCACTATGAACATGTTAGGACATCGCAGAGCTCACACATTAGAATCAACAATTAGTACTCGAAAGACGTCACACAAACACAGCAACAAAGACCATCTGGTGGAGTTTGTGTACCTTGTATTTACTCGCATGCCAGGTGAGAGCTACCACAGGCGACTCAGGTCTTTGTTATTGTGTTTGTGTGACGTATTTCGAGCGCTAGTTAACTCCCTTGTGTGTTGAGCGCTCTGAGCCTCGTTCTGTTTCTGATTCTCACGCATTAGAACTTTGTGAAAAGAGAGCACTTTCTTATGCACCTGTAGTATTTGCGTTTACGTTTTGACGTTGTATTTATACCTATACCTATTCTGCAGGGGCATGGCCATTTTTTATATATATATTTTTTTTTACTGCAGCAGGAATTTAGATTTAATACGTAAACCGTTGTTTTACAAAACAAAATGTACATGCATTAGCTGAACACATCCCTCGAACGCAAAACAGTGATACCAGTTTCATTTCACTATCTATTCTTGGGTGTTCATTTGTGATTAATTTTGCCTTTGCCTTTGCCTTCAGCTTGGTATGGAATTCACTGAAAAGCGCCTTGAAGCATAAGCATCCTCTCGTTTAATTTTGGAGAATTTCGAATGTTATGAGTTTTTGAAGTCCCTGTAAACTTTTTGAAGTCCCTGTAAACTTTGACTAGACGCTACAAGAACAGAGACTTTTACTTACTGACCGCAGTATTGCCAACAGCCTGCTTGAAAATGCTCAGTAAAGCGCTTAACCTGATTTCTATGGAAGCAATTAACTGCACAAGAATCATTTTGATGCAGTTCATCTTACTCCGTGGAACAGAGCGATTCTTTCCATTCTCTCGCCAAGAGGGCAGTTTTTTTCTTAGTTAAATCACAGTTCAGCCCGCGAAGAAGCAAAAACAGATGATTTAAAAAGATAATTTAATTTCCAGTGGGCTCCTTGAAAAACATCTCTTCTGTATGTTTGCGGAAGTTTGTTTTGACAGTTTTTTTCTTTTCTTTTTCCGGCTCTGTAATGGGCTGTGCGCTCCAATTTGAAGCAGCACCTAAAAGAGTACATTATTATTATTGGACGCAACGTCGCTCTTTGACGCTAACGACGCAGTACCTCTGGAAACGGACCCACTGTTCTTATAGCCAGGAAATGTGTCCGAATGTACGTACTGCTGCTTCTTTTGCTGCGACGGTCTTTTTCAGTTGCTCTTGCCCTGATGCAGCCGTCATGATTGACTGGGTTTAAAAAACTAATTTCCTTCCTTCCTTGCTTTCCAGTGCTCTGTGAGACAATAACTCTTAAACTTAACCATTTTCCTGCACATTGCAGTAGGTGCTGACTGTGTAGCGAAAACTCTGACGAATTTCAGACCTCCATGTATGATGAGAGACCAAGCCTAGCTCTTACAGCTCTTTCCCTGCCCTCAGTATGACGTCACGTGACGTCAACGGCGAAGTGTTTCCCATCTGCCGTAAAGAGGTCAGCGGACGTGCTGCTTGAATACTGGCTGCTCGTGTGCGCTGAGGAGAAACCGAGCTCTCGAAAAGGAATGTTTTTAGTGGGCTTAACAACGGTCGACTGCGAGACTTCTGTTAGACGGAATCGCATTCGCACCAGCAGCACAAACCTTTTGGCAGAGTAAGGGTTAAGACCTCTCTCTCTCTCTGTCTGTCTGTCTGTCTGTCTGTCTCTGTCTCTCTCTCTCTGTTTTTAAACGTACCTCTTCCATTTCCGCTAATGATAATGTACACGGACGCCTGGCTAAATTCCACATCTCTTTTGAGAGCATTAATTTTGTTTCTCAAGCCTTTCCCTAATGAGAAGCCAGGCCCCTTTCAAGATCATATTTCTTAAACGTGTCCCTTCTGTCTCCACTAATGATGATGCAAATGAACGCCTGGCTAAAGACCACCGCTGTTTTGGGACCATTTCTCTTCATAAACCTTTCCCTAATGAGAGCACTGGTTGACTGGGCGTAAAACAACAACAACAACAGTAACAACACCCCCCACCCACCCCCCACACATACACACACACACACACACACACACACACACACACACACCCAAAAAACAAGTTACTACTACTACCCTTATGAGAAAGGAAACCCCTTTTAAGACCCTATTTCTGGAAACCATTCCCTTCGATCCATTTCCACCTGTGATCCTAAATAACCCCCTTTCCAAAGGTCACCTTTCTTTTGAGACCGGTTAGCACCCCCCAAACAACAACAAACAAACAACCCCCACCCCCATCCCCCCTCCCCCCACCACACCCCACCCCCCCCCAAAAAAAAGAGAAGAAAAAAAGAGAAAAAAGAGAGAAAGAAACAACACACATACAAAAAAACAAAAAACCCCAGAAAGCAACACAAACAAAAACAACAACAACCCTAAAACAACAACAACAAAACAAACAAACAAACAGAACAGAAACATACCTTCCACCCCCCAAAAACAAACCAACAACAACAACACACACACACACACACACACACACACACACACACACACACACAAAACAACAACAACAGCAACACACACACACCAAAAACAATAACAAACAACAACAACAAAACTTTCCCTTAGACTTTATAGTTCCGTGTGAGTAACAAACCCCAGACCAAGGAGCACTCCTCGTGTTAAGACCACATTTGTTTTTCGGGGTTAGGTCTTAACCCTTTCTCTACTGGGGGAATGCTTGTACTACCGGTTCTAGCTCCTCCCAGGAATGGTCTCAGAAACATTCTTTTAAAGCGGTTTGTTCGTCATGGAGATACACAAAATATTAGAACTCAAGCAGGTTGCCATACAACGTCACACAAGTAAACGGGAGGAAAGCTCTGTCAGTGACGTCACACAACGTTACCAGGGCCAGGGAAACGGTTAAATTAGGGATATCGGTCGCAGTATTCTGTGTTTATATATAGAAAGCAAGATTGTCGTATACTTTGTTCAGTGTTTGGAGTCGGAAAGTCCGATTTGCTTCCTTGTTCTTTTATAGCAGTGTTTCTTTATTGGACACAGGGCCAGCGTTGTAGAATGTCACATTTGTCAGAACGTTTTGCACGTGCACTTTTTTTTTTTAAAACGGTTATTGCAAATTATTGAGCCTTGTGTGGTTTGAATTCCCCCCTCCCTCCGCCTATGATATGTAGGCAGAATGATGGACCAGTGAGTGTAGCGACGTTCTGATGCATTTCTCTGAGAGAAACACAAAATTAAAGATTTATTTGTGACATTGTGTGTGCTATTGTGTGTGTGTGTGTGTGTGTGTGTGTGTGTGTGTGTGTGTGTGTTGTGAGTGAGTGTGTGTGTGTGTGTGTGTGTGTGTGTGTGTGTGTGTGTGTGTGTGTGTGTGTGTGTGTGATGTCCCGTGTCAATGCATGTATGTCTGTGTGCGACTAGCTGTGTGTACGTGTGTGTGTTGTGTGAGTGTGTGTATGTATGTGTGTGCGCGCGTGTGTGTGTGTGCTCGTGTGTGTGTGCGTGCGTGCGTGCGTGCGTGCGTGCGTGTGTGTGTGCGAGCGTGCGTGTGTGAAATCGATGGAATGAAACAGAAAGCAACATGCCTATCCATAAGGAAGTCTGCAACGAAGTGGTGTAAGTAACCCTACACTCGCACATCCATCAGTGCCTTTCAACCAGTCATACGTCGACCGCTTCTTCCAAAAATTACGATGACGAATTTACCTACAACCTGTTTTTCCTCTGTGTGTGTGTGTGTGTGTGTGTGTTTGGTGCCAGCTGTGCATGCATAGCTGGAAGGCAGCGCTGATTTTACCGTGGGTAGCGTTTGGCTGGTTTACCACTTACCGGACGTAACGTTCAGTTCGTCGGTTCGGTGGCTGAGTGGATCCTGTCTTGGGTGAAGAGTCCCCCTGTTTGAGCAAGGCCCTCTACCTCTATGATAAATGATGTATACTTTTTATGTGGTAGATATGTAACTGCTACGTCGGGTGGACGGGGTTACTTAAGGCAGGAATAGCAAAGGCGAGAGGAATAGGAGATAGCCAGAGGAATAGGGGATAGCAATATAGGGCGAGAGGAATAGGGGATAGCGAGAGGAATAGGGGATAGCAATATAGGGCGAGAGAAATAGGGGATAGCGAGAGGAATAGGGATAGCAATATAGGGCGAGACGAATAGGGGATAGCGAGAGGAATTGGGGATAGCAATATAGGGCGAGAGGAAGAGGGGATAGCAAGGGTGAGATGAATAGGGGATAGCAAGGGTGAGAGGAATAAGGAATAGCAATATAGGGCGAGAGGAATAGGGGATAGCAAGGGTGAGAGGAATAGGGGAGAGCAAGGGCGAGAGGAATAGGGGATAGCAAGTGTGAGAGGAATAGGGGATAGCAAGGGTGAGAGGAGTAGGGGATAGCAAAGATGAGAAGAATAGGGGATAGCGAGAGGAATAGGCGATAGCAATGGTGAGAACAATGGGGATAGCAATATAAGGTGAGAGGAATAGGTGATAGCAAGGGCGAGAGGAATAGGGGATAGCAAGGGCGAGAGGAATATGGTGAGAGGAATCGGGGATAGCAAGGGCGAGAGGAATAGAGGATAGCAAAGGCGAGAGGAATGGGGGATAGCAAGGGCGAGAGGAATAGGGGATATCAAGGGTGAGAAGAATAGGGGATATCAAGGATGAGAAGAATTGGGGGTATCAAGGGCGAGAGGGATAGGGGATATCAAGGGTGAGAAGAATAGGGGATATCAAGAGCGAGAGGAATTGGGGATAGCAACGGTATGAGGATAAAAGATAAAATTGTTATGTACGAGGGTATGCGTGCATGCGTTGAAAAATAAATAAATACATACACATAGAATGAGACGTGATGTTCAGAGCATCCATAATCATACACACACGTTAACAGGTTATCAGTGTGTGTGTGCAAGCTCGATAAAAAACAAGACTTACAATTAAAGCAAAATGCTTGTAAATTAACGCACAGTCACAGTAACCACTTCATGCATTATAACTATACACAAGGCCTAGCCTACACCTCCATTCTTTGATACTCCATCCCCTTGAAAAACGACAGTTCACAAAAGTAGAAAAAATAGGTGCATGCAATAGCTAAATCTTTGCTGCTCTTCGTTTGCAGTTTCTGTACTGTGCCCACACGTTGCACAGCTAAATATCCAGCACGGTATCTTGCGCCTGTGCTTTACCCAGCACACCTTTCGCTTCGTTCAACTTGAGAAAGGCATGATTCTCGTGCAAAGAAGTCAAGGCTGTCCGATTTGCCTGAACGTTTGAGCGGTCTTTGCACTTCTCGCTGTCATGTCATGGTGGATGGCAGGTTTTTGAAGAAAAAGGACGAAGTACCACCCAGTCACATTACTTGTTCTGAAGATCTTATAATTATACGTTGTACATTGGCGCGCGAACATTCGAGTGTGTAATTGGTAAGGACTGCGTGAGTCAAATCCTGCACTTTAGCAAACCAGCAAACACAAGAACAAAAATTACAATTTTGTTGTTAGAAATACACCTCAGGATTTCAGAACACGATGTTTTTAAGCTTTAAAAAAAAAAAAAAAAAGACGACAAAAGCAAGACATTTTTGACCTACTCGGCACCAGTCCCTAATAAGCCCTACGGTTTCTGTGGACGTTAAGCACCATGTTTACTTACTTCGTACTCGGCGTCAAAACGTGCCACACTGGGTCTCGGCATTTTTTACGCATTGAACACCATTTTAGGTTGTTTCTTGTCCAGTCTTTGTTTTTGAGTAACAAAATGTTATCCCTTCTTGCACGGAGTAATTGCAAATGGCGGCAGTTTCGGTTCGCGGTCCTCAAATGGTATGCGAATGTGTGTGTTTGCATTTGTGTGTGTGTGTATGTGTGTGTGTGTGTGTAGACTGAATGAACTTGAAGTATGCACTACGTTGGCATATCCACATATCGGTAAAATCCAAGGAGACGGTCGGAAATTCCTGGACCGTTTTAAAAGTTTGGGTCACAAATATCATCACAATCATTAAATGAGATCCATATCTACCGATTACAGCCAAAATCCGCAACAAAAGGTGAGTTTTTTTCCTATAATTTTGTCTTTGATTGTCAGTTCGAGTCGGCGCATGTTGCCCTTTGACGTTTTCCCAGTAACGACGTGGACGCTTCCTTATATTAGTGCCGATTTTGGCAAGACAATCGTACTCACGACGCAGCGTTCTCAGATTGCAATTTTTTCCCCGTACATTTTCCGTGGTTTTTAATTGCCATAGCTTGTTTAACGAGGCCGCTTACCTAGCAGCACTTCGTCGGCTTCGTTCGCCATTTGCTATCAATGACGCCAACTCGAAGCAATCAAAGACAAAAATATATGAAAAAAATCACCTTTTGTTGCGGATTTCGGCTGTAATTAGTAGATATGGACCTCATTTAATGATTGTGATGATATTTATGACCCAAAATAACTTTTAAAACGGTCCAGGAATTTCCGACCGTCTCCTTGGATTTTTACCCCACAGATCAGTTCCCACGACACAGCATCAGCCATATTTCTGATTTCCGACGGCGGCTCCCTTGGATACTGAGCAGCTGGAATGCTAACGATATCGGTAAGGAGAAATCGGCGAAAACGGTGGGAAATGTCTTCCTTTTCCTGCTTTTCTAGCAGAAAATATCGTTTATCTGATATCCTGTGATGTGGGCCTATTTGTAACAAAATCTTATTTTGTTTGTGCTTGTATTTATTATTTCGCTATAGTGCAGGTTAATTTGTGTGCGTGTTAGACCCATTCTGTTTTTGGTTGTTGCAAATTTAACAAACACCGTGAATTTGAGGTCATCTAACGCCCATTTTGCTTTTGTGTGTTTCTTTTCAAGCGAAAAAAACTTTACAAATTACCTTCCAATGGCCAGACTATTGATCTTGACAAAAATGTTTTTGTTCGTCTGCTTGCTAGTTCATCTGAAAATATTTCCTCCTCTTTCATCCGAAAGACGACAGATCTTTGTTCAGCATACGCTTCAAGATCCCCCCCCCCCCCCCCCCCCCCCCCCACACACTCTGTTTTGTATCGTTTTTTATTTTAGCAAAAGGACGACCCCCCCTCCCCGTTCGTGTGCACTTACCGTTTCAAACTGTTGCATGGTATTTTGTCGAAAACAGGATGAGCGCGTTAAAAGCAGCAACAAAACAAGAAGAACATACAAGATGGCTGCCACGCACGGTTGCGTCAGTACCGCTTGATTGCCCGTGTCACGGCTGACGTCTAGCAGGTGTGTTTCCAGGGATGGTTTCGGTCCAGACTCCATAAAGCACAAGACCACGCAAACGAAATATGCAAGCAGCCATCTGTTGGCTTCTGTCATGGGTAAGTATAGAGTGTGTTCCATGGAAGCAGGAGAAATCATTGATACAACCACGAATAGCTGAACAGTTGACGAACATACTGGAGGCGTAGGTGTCGTGGTCAACACACACGTTTGGCCGTCATGTTGTCAAACAAAGGATAAAGGTCAAGCAACTGGAGTTTTCTCTACATTCTGTGTGTGTGTGTGTGTGTGTGTGTGTGTGTGTGTGTGTGTGTGTGTGTGTGTGTGGCGCGCGTGTTTGTTGGAAATGATGAGAGAGACGTTGAATGAATGTTGTAGTGTATTTGTTCATAATTATAATTGGTAGGGTTTCTGTTTGTTTTTTCCTTCAAAACATAATTATGTACACTTTTGTCGACTTTTTTGTTGTTTTGTTTTGCATTATCCGCTTCCGGCTGACCTTTGGCGCAGGCGCTGAAAAAACATTGTTTTACATTACGTGCCCCTTGGCGTGGTGTTTTGCTGACTGTTGCGCCACTTCCGCAGTGTCCTGGCCTCTGGTGTGGTAGTAATTAAACCACGCGCAGACCACATGCGTCACAGCCTCTGGCAGGGTGATTTCACTCGTAACCGTAAACATGTCGTAATCAGGCTCAAGATTCCCCCGGGTCTCTCCACAGCATTAACGTGTCGCCGAGAGAGAGAGAGAGAGAGAGAGAGAGAGAGAGAGAGAGAGAGAGAGAGAGAGAGAGAGAGAGACGGACGGAGACAGATAGAGCTTGAACTCGAACTCTAAAATTTTAATACTCAAGGATAGTAGCGTTAGGTCCATTTGGACCTAAGAGCCAGTCCTTGCTATACTACAAACACAAATAAACATAATACCACAAACAAATATTAAAAGCATGATTAAACAATTGATTAATGCAGTTTCACAGTTCCTACAAATGTGCAGAAACATCAGAATTAAATTTATTTCAAGGGCATACAAGTATACATACAACACTCAATTTTTTAGGCAAACGTGTGATTCAAACAAATCCGTCCAAATTTGACGAAAGATTACCGTAGGTCATTGTTTCTCAGTGTGCTCGTGTGACGTGTTCCAACGCTAATTAACTCCCTTTGTTTGTCGATTCTGTACGATCAGACGAACACTGGAACCGTTTCAAAGACAACGTTGGGGAAACTTCTGAGAGACGGGGTGGAGCGCATATTATGGGCTTTTCCATCTTGATCTGATCTGAACTGACCTGTACAACAACTACAGTTTTACAACACCTACAGTTGACCTCTCAACCCCTTCACGTGGATGTCAAGTAAAATGTCAGCATCTCTACCAGACAGTAGTAGGCTACGTCGCACGACAGGGTCCAGAGTCCTTTGCGAACGGGCATGATGACGACGACGACGACGACGATGATGATGATGATGATGTAGAGCAATGCAACACATCGCTACTGTACGTGCGACGCTCGGTGCGCACCCCGAGTTATAAAACTCGTAAACGATGATCAATTGGCTGTTGCCAGGCAACGCGCGCGGAGCGTGCCATCCGGCCACTGTGGCGTCACAGCAAATTGAACGCGAGACCTCCGAGCCACCGTTAGGATGCAGGCGGTGCTGCCCTCGAGGTCCGTCCCGGGCTGTTTTCGCAAATGGCTATCGGATACGTGGCACATACGTCACCGGCGTCCGGCCTCGGGGAGCTGTTGTTTCACCGGTTACAATAACGGTACGCGACGGAACCGCTGAGCGCTCCGCTCCTCTCGGCCGCGCCTTAAATTCATTTCTAGCGTCTGTCTCTCTGTGTGATGATAATTACTGCACAAGGCAGCGGAAGTTAACGGTCCTCCACACGCGCCCCTTCACCCCTCTCAGTCCCGCCTCCCGGGTGGCACCTTGAGTTTTTAGTTTTTGCCTTGACATGCAGTAGCGGGCTGGAAGCTGATTTTCAGTCTCTGAGGTGATGGGAGGAGAGAGAGAGAGAGAGGGTGTTGGGGAGTTGTGAGGAGAGAGAGGGGGGAGGAGGCGGGGTGAGAGAGAGAGGTGTTGGGGGGTAGGGTGTGGGTGGGGGGGGGGGGGGGGGGGGGGGAGGAGAGAAAAAGGGGGGCGACGGTGGGAGGGGGTGAGAGAGATGTTTATGTATGTGTGTTTGTGGCGCGTGAAGAAGGCGAGAGAGAGAGAGAGATTGATTGATTGATTGAACTTTATTTCTCAACGGTGAAGACATTAGCACAAAGGCCAACTCACATATCTGCCGTTGCTACAGTACTACTAATAACCAAGACATTCACAGAGAGAGAGAGAGGGGGGGGGGGGTGACGAAAGAGAGAGTAAGAGGTATTGAGACAGAAAGAAATGAAAAGGGAGGGGGTGCTGAGAGGAATGAGGGAGGAGAGAACGAAGGGAGGAGAGGCGGTAAAAATGAGGGAGAGAGAAGGGGGAGGGGAAGGGGATGTGAGAGGAAGGAAAGAAAGCGGGAAGCTCACAGGTGGGGTGGGGTGGGGTGGGGGGTAGAGAGAGAGAGCGAGCGAGAGAGAGAGTGGTGGTGGGTGGATGAGGGGGAGGGTGTGTGAGAGGAAGGAAAGAAAGAGGTGACAGGTGGGGGGGGGGGGGGGGGGGGAGAGAGAGAGAGAGAGAGAGAGAGAGAGAGAGAGAGAGATAGGAGGGAGTAGGGTATGGAGAGGATAGGAAAAAGATAAAAAGAGGAGATGACAGTGAGAAGAGAGAGAGGAGAGGTGGAGAGAGAGAGAGAGAGAGAGAGAGAGAGAGAGAGCATCCCACGCACAACCAGTCGCCTTCTCCCGGCTACTGCCTACAGATTGTGGCGTCAGCTTTCAGCGGAGCGTGGCGACGGCGGTGAAACCTTGGATCGCAATTACCACCTCCCATCTCACTCACGGCGGTTGCAGCAGTTGAGCGCATCGCCAATCAGGAGTGTGGAAAAAAAGCAACAACAAAAAAAGCAACAAAAAAAAAGCGAGATTTTTTATATATTTTTTAAAGCAACTCAACCACACCCAACACCGCGTTCCAGAAAAGTTGTCAAACTTCTACACAAACGCCTCGTGCGGAACGGTACGTTACGGAACTGAGCGGAGCTGTGGTGCACATTTTCCTCGGTTTTGAAAGAGGAGGAAACTCGCGTGCGTGCGGCGTACGGTGCAGAGTGATCGTTCTGTGGTAGGTACAATACAAATCGATGTGTGAAAGAGCAGTTTCGGAATTATTTGACTACCCAGATAAACTAATGCTGCACCCATTTCAAAGGAGTCAGTGTGCTTAGCATTTTACTTGCTTTTTGGGATTAATAACAGTTTTATTTTGCAAGTTGGTTGGCATTTTCGTTCGTTGTGTGTGCATTCTGGCGCTTGAAGGAAAGAAAACTGCAACGTTAGTTTTGGTTAATGCGTCGTCGTGAGCACATCGTCACAACCAAATGTCCAGACGGAATATTCCGCAACAGTTGTCAAATTAACGAAACAAAACGACAACACCATTGGTTTGATACATAACCCCGGCAAAGCCCATCTGTGACACCAGTCAACCGCAAAATAGCGTGGAGGCACGTGAAAGAAAGTATTGCTGATTTTCCGAGAAAAACAACAACAACAACAAAACACGAAAACCGTTCTACTCACTTCGACGTCATCAAAGGAGGAACACGAGGAGGAACACGAATATAACAGCCGCCATTGATCTTGCGAGGTAAAAATTTAGCTCATCTATTTTTTTTGGTCATTTTACCAGGTGTTGTCCGTTTCTGGTGATGGTGGTTGGGGTGGGGGGCAAGTGTTCATTTTCGTCGTTTTGATGTCAAATACCCATCTCTCTGTTTGTTGCCGGTAAAAGGCAGATTGTCCGAAATATTTTCAGTGATGTGTTTCGATGAAGTGTCCCAAGCCATACATGATTATGTGTTGTGATCGCTCTCCAGAGGTCTTTCTTTTACGCCCCCCCCCCCCCCCCGCCCTCCCCCGCCCGTTTGACTTTTTTCTCGCTGATTTACCTATTGTGTTGTTTTGTTCCAGTTACTATCTTTCTCTCCTTTCTTCCGCTTTCCGGCTCATCAAACACTAACTTCCGTTTGTCGGCTTACCTAACACTGACTTTCGATTATCCTTTTACCATACACCAAATCTCCAAGCCGCTGCCTCTCGATTCAAAGTCCAACACCTTAAAGGAACTGTACAGTCTTCTAGGAACATCTTTTGTTCGAGACGCAGAACACATAAAAATAAAACCTCTAAATTAAAGATTTTTGTTTAGGAAATGCGCTGTTAATTTTTAGTAAACGTTTCGCGAGAGACCAGGAGCGGGACTGGACGCAGTGAGTGTTGTTTTGGGGTTAATGCTGAAGTGTTGCTTTACGTCCACAGAAACCGTAGGCTTACCAGGGACGGGGAGCCCAGGACGGCCACCGTACCTGGACTTTCACACAGCTCCTGAGCTCTGGTTTTGGGGTTCCAGCGTTCTCTCAGTTGTAGTTGAGTAAAATGTAAATATGGAGCTGTGCCCGCTATATTGACCGTTTTTAGCTTGACTACGATTGCTGTTGCCTGCGTTGTGTCCAACATTGTGATTCATCTTTTCACTTGTAATTTAGTGGCTTGTGCTCTGAACTGGTGATGTGAAAGAACTGTGAATGTGATTCGTCCTGAGGTGAGTGACCCTATACGGTTGACAGGACGTTAACTCTTTCTCTGCGATTATTACATCATAATGAGTGTGTGTGTGTGTGTGTGTGTGTGTGTGTGTGTGTGTGTGTGTGGTGTGTGTGTGTGTGTGTGTGTGTGCGTGTGTGTGTGAGTGAGTGAGTGAGTGAGTCAGATGTTACCACTGCTGATCCGAAACCTACCGTGGCCATTTTGATATTTCGATTTCCTTTAGTTGAAATTCTTGGCACTCACGCACGCACACCCACGCACACATCCTGTATGTATGCATCGTGTTTATTTTAAGGGGCCGGAGCGCTATCAGTCGGAATTTTGAAAAAATATATCTGAAACAGAACGAGGCCCAGAGCGGCAGTGCTGAATCAACACACAAGGGAGTCAAATAGCGCTCGAAATAAACGCAACACAAATGCAACAACAAAGACCTGACTCGCCAACGGCAATTCTCACCTGAGGATGTACCTCTGGTGGAGTTTATGTACTTTGTATTTACACGCATGCCAGGTGAGAGTTACTGTAGGCGACTCAGGTCTTTGTTGTTGTGCTTGTGTTGCGTATTTCGAGCGCTGATTAACTCCCTTGTAGAGGATGTCCCTCTGGAGATTATGTACTTTGAATTTACACGCATGCCAGGTGATAGTTACCGTAGGCGACTCAGGTCTTTGTTGTTGTACTTGTGTTGCGTCTTCGAACGCTAATTAACATCCTTGTGTGATGCTTTAGATGTTTTTTGAAATTATCTGTAGTGATTTGTTTTAGATAAAGCAGACACTTTTCTGTGAGGCCCAGTTGAATGGATATCCTCAGACTAGTAATTATTGAGAAATGCAAAGTCAAAGAAGGGGCCATCGAAATTGATGACATTTTCAACTATGACTACTAGGGTAGGCATTTTGGGGAATTGTTTCCCTAAAGGTCAGTAGAACAATTTTGTTTTTCAACCACTTCAAATTTTGAACACGCGAAATTAGCATCGGTGGCCCAGTCTTCATATATGAACAAGTTGCAGTGATATCAGTACACACATTTCATGAGTAAAAGTTTTTTTGTTTTTTTTTGGCACTATTTACCAAAACGTTTTGTTTCCTAGGGCTTAAAACATAGAACATACAAGAGATGCTATATGCGTAAGTATTAGTTGCAAAATGCAGAGTTTTGATTGAGATAGTTTGAAAGTTAAAGGGCATGAAACATAAAGATATTTTCGGATGCTATTTTTCATTTAACAAATTTTACATGCAAAGTTAACAACTAAAAGTACTAACATGTATATTATTAAAATATAATGTTATCTGACCCATCTGCCAAAATCTTACTGGTGTGTGTCAACATGTTGGTGGAAAACGATTCAAAGAGAAAGTGTACTGATGTGCAAATAAAGTTTAATAATACAGAAAAGGAAGGGGGGGGGGGGGGGGGGAGGATGTCATGTCATGTTTTTGATTTTGTGATTTAAAAAAAATCTGAAACGAGATCCAAACCCATAAAAGATTCAAAGAACGCTTATTTATTATGACATAGACAGCACAATGCAATCGTGTTGTCTATGTCATAATAAATACGCGTTCTTTTGAATCTTTTATGGGTTTGGATCTTTTGTGATTTTAATCTTCCCTGGCTAATTACTTTTTCCACAGAGAGAGTTAGTTATCGCTCGAAAGACGTCGAATTAACAAAACAACAAAGACCTGAATCGCCTATGGTAACCTATAGCAGCTGGCATGTGAGTAAATGCAAGGTACATTAACTCCACCAAAGATAGGTCCTTTGATACAATAGAGGATACCGTTGAGGCTATACATTAAGGTACATTAGAGGATATACGTACTTTTGGTGGCTGATGTACCTTGTATTTACTCTTATGCCAGGCGAGAGTCAGTCAGCGTAGGCGAATCAGTTCTTTGTTGTGTTTATCGTATGCGTATTTGAGTTGGGATTGACTGGTGCGCGCATAGGCGTGCCCCTTCCCGTTCCTCTCTGCTTCTGTCTCTGTATCTGTTTCTCTGTCTCTGTCTCTCTCTCTCTGTGTCTCTCTCTGTCTCTGTCCCCCCCCCTCTCTCTCTCTCTCTCTCGTGTGTGTGTGTGGTGTGTGTGTGTGTGTGTGTGTGTGTGTGTGTGTGTGTGTGTGTGTGTGTGTGTGTGTGTTTTGTATCTGTCTCTCTCTGTCTCTCTGTCCGAGCTCTATCTCTGTCTCTCTCCGTCCAAGTTCTGTCTCTCTCGTCTGTCTGTCAGTCTGTCTCTGTCTTCTGTGTGTGTGTGTGTGTGTGTGTGTGTGTGTGTGTGTGTGTGTGTGTGTGTGTGTGTGTGTGTATTTGTAGTTAATGTTTGCTAGATGATAATATTATGGCAGACTACAATATTTAAGGTTCTGTTTGTTGAAACAGTTTCTGTTAGTGTGGTTTTTATCTTGAGTTGTTTGTATAGCGCGGTGAATTGCGCTTTGTAAGAATTATTTATTATTAAAAAACAAATTTGAAACAAGAATGATTGCTAGCGTTCTAAAACAAAATCCAAACAATCCAAGCAGTGGACACAAAAACAGCCTAGCAACCAAAAGCAGATAGGTATCTTACATCTCATTTCTTACCGTTTCACTCTTGTTTAATTATTGTTTTGTAGCTTGAAAAAGTAATTACTCCAAAAAGTTGCATGTTTTTGTCCTAATAAACAGCGTTCTTTTGAACCTTTTATTTGTTTGGATATTATTATTATTATTATTATTATTATTTATGTGACGTCTTTCAAATGCTGTCTGTGTTGATTCTACACTCGCGCTGTCGTCCTTATTGTGTTTGAGATTATTGTTTTTATGTATTTTACTTTGACTAGAAGCGCCACGTTTATTCCACAGACCTGAATTCGTGACTGTCATTTTCCGTTTTGGTTGTATTTTCAACGCAAGAGAGCAAGCAGCTTGATCATTTAGACAATGTCACAATGACTTCGTACTCTGGTTCTCTGCGTTAATAAACCGTTAAAAAAAGGAACGAAAGAGAAAACAACGATGAGAATGTCGAAGATGAAGAACACCCTGCTGGTTCCTGTGTGTGCAAAACTCGTTATAATTATTAGAACCCTGTGCACAAGGAATTGGTGTGAGGGGGAGGGAGGGGAGAAGGTGGGGGGGGGGGGGGGGGGAGGTGGAAATTAGAGCGGGGGATGAGTGGGGTGTGGGAGGCAAGAGGAGGAGGAAATTAGAAGAAGAAGCGGTGGTGGAAGTTGGCTCTCATAATAGAAATCTCTCCGACATGTATGTGCGTACGTCAGAGCGAGCGTGGAGATCGCTTCTCAAGGCAGGCAGGCCAGGTACGCCGAGAGCGATGATCATTTCCGTTTCCGGTTTTTTCCCTTCCGGCACCCCGCCCACTACCCCTTCTCTTCACGGGCAATGAGATATTGCTGGCACTAACATTACCCCTTCTCTTCACGGGCAGTGAGATATTGCTAGCACTAACATTACCCCTTCTCTTCACGGGCAGTGAGATATTGCCGGCAATAACATTACCCCTTCTCTTCACGGGCAGTGAGATATTGCTAGCTCTAACATTACCCCTTCTCTTCACGGGCAGTGAGATATTGCTAGCTCTAACATTACCCCTTCTCTTCATGGGCAGTGAGATATTGCCGGCACTAACATTACCCCTTCTCTTCACGGGCAGTGAGATATTGCCGGCACTAATTCCCATGCCATGCACTCCACACGACTTGCACTCTACAGGACTTGCGCTCCACAGGATTTACACTCCACAGGACTTGCACTTCACAGGACTTGCACAGGACTTGCATTCCACACGACTTGCACTCAACAGGACTTGCACAGGACTTGCACTCCACACGACTTGCACTCCACACGACTTGCACAGGACTTACATTCCACACGACTTGTACTCCACACGCCACTTGCACTCCACAGAACATGCACTCCACACGACTTGCACTCCACAGGACTTGCACTCCACACGACTTGCACTCCACAGAACTTGCACTCCTCAGGACTTGCACTCCACACGACTTGCACTCCACACGACTTGCACTCCACATGACCTGCACTCCACACGACCTGCACTCCACACGACTTGCGTTGCTAATGAAGGCCCGCGGCGCGGGCACTGCGGACGCAGAAATTATGGTCCCCCTCTGTTAGGAACCCAGAGCTGTAACGATACACATTAATCACCGTTTAAAGCCAGGAGTAGGTCAGAATATAGCCACATATTATCCAAACACGTGAAAGTTCAGAAGAACGCTATTTATTATGACAAAACACGACGCGCGAATTTTCATGGTAAGCCCCATTCTCAAGCTGCAAAACAACAGTTAAACGGTGAAAAATGAGATGTAGGATACTTACCTGCTTTTAGTTGAGCTGTGTTGTTTTAGTGTCCAGTGTTTTGCCACACGGTTTACCCACTGCCGGGAATGCCTTTCTGGGATGGGGTGATATGAGAGAGAGAGAGAGAGAGAGAGAGAGAGAGAGAGAGAGAGAGAGAGAGAGAGAGAGAGGGTGTTTCGGATGGAGTGATGTGTGTGTGTGTGTGTGTGTGTGTGTGTGTGTGTGTGTGTGTGTGTGTGTGAAGTCAAGTCGAATAAAAAAACTTTAATCATCCCTCACAGGGCAATTCAACTTAAGTAATATAAGGCTCATTAATTTAAGAACATATAAAGGAACGCTAAAACATTTCCGATTACATCAACATAGGCAAGTTATCTGTGTGTGTGTGTGTGTGTGTGTGTGTGTGTGTGTGTGTGTGTGTGTGTGTGTGTGTGTGTGTAGTTTCTACCCTCACAGTACATTCAACTTCATTTGATCAAACTGCTCTCTCCTCTTTTTCCTTACCTCAGGTGTGGCTTAATTACGCAGGTTTCCGTGTGGGTCTGTGGATTAAAATAGGTTTATTCCAGGCACATCGTGACAAACGTGCGCTGCTTCGGCCCAGTGGTTAGGCGTTACACTGGTAAACAGAAGGGCATCGGTTCGATTCTGTTTCGGCTCTCCTTTCTCTTCAAAAGCTGTGGTCTCAGTGTGGTCATTGTCTTGTGACTTTCCTCGCGATTAATGAAACGTTAAAGTATGGCTATGGTCACTGCCCATCTTAATGCGTGAGTCATTCTGGTTGTGTAGTGAAGCGTTGGGTACAGTCTTCCCATTCTCTCCACCTCCTGGGATATCGTTTAACTCCAGATTTGTCTCCGAAGTATCATTGGCGGGAGCTGCTACAAGTATCATTTTTGTCGCGACAAACATGTGTTCATTACCATCAGACGAGGAAGATACATTGATAAGAATGGTTTATTATGACAAGACAAGGAAGATATATTGTTAAGAATGGTCTATCACGACAACACGAGAAAGACATATTGTTAAGAATGGTCTATTACAACAAGACAAGGAATATATATTGTTAAGAATGGTCTATTAAGACGGCACGAGGACGGAAGAGGTATTGTTAAGAATGGTCTATTATGACAAGACAAGGAAGACATATTGTTAAGAATGGTCTATGATGACAACGTGAGGAAGAGATGTTAAGAGTCTATTATGACAAGACGAAGAATAGTCTATTAATGACAAAAGAAGGAAGATGTATTGTTAAGAATGGTCTCTCACGACAAGACGAGGAAGATGTATTGTTAAGAATGGCCTGTTATGACGACGTGAGGAAGAGAATGGTCTGTTACGACAAGACGAGGAAGAGGTATTGTTAAGAATGGTCTGTTGTGACAAGACAAAGAATGTTCTATTGTGACAAGGAAGAGATGCTGTTAAGAATGGTCTATTACGACAAGACAAAGAATGGCCTATTATGACAAGACAAGGAAGAGATATTGTTAAGAATGGTCTGTTACGACAAGACAAGGAAGAGGTATTGCTAAGAATGGTCTGTTACGACAAGACAAGGAAGAGGTATTGCTAAGAATGGTCTGTTATGACAACGTGAGGAAGGGGTTACGGAGGATACCGCCCGGTAACTTGTTGACACAGCCAGGCGCGGCAACTCACGCAGGAACAGGGAGCACGTGCACGGCGCCCCCAGCAGGGCAGACTCACGCCGGCACGTGCAAACCGTGGGCTTGCCAGTTTAAAGATTAGAAACCGATTTGATTTGAATTACTTGGTAGCACACGTTATCGCGCCATCGCGAATCTTTCCGCCCCGTTTCCCGTTTTTTTAAATTCTGGTTTATCTTTATAGCTTTAAGAGTTCATTCGTCTTTAATGGAAAAAAGGTATAATCCCCCAGTTTTCGAAACACACAAGCACACACACATATACGCACACACATACACACGCGCGCGCACGCACGCACGCACGCACGCACGCACGCACACACGCACACACACACACACACACACACACACACACACACACACACACACACACGATACTCACACAAGCACACACACATATACGTACACGCGTACACACACATCATCAACACCACACACACACACACACACACACACACACACACACACACACACACACACACACACGATACTCACACAAGCACACGCACATGGTACTCACACAAGCACACACACATATACGTACACGCATACACACACATCATCAACACACACACACACACACACACACACACACACACACACACACACACACACACACACACACACACAGAGCTATTTTCTATCAAATGTAATATGATATCAACGGAGCATTCTAAAGCAAAGTTTGAAAGTCAAGGCCAACCTTTTAATTCTGATATCTTCAAAGCGTTTAATTAAAGAACTCGGTAAGTATATTAGCGAAGGCGACAGCCTTCTAGTTCAATTAATATTCCTAACTCGAAGAAATTGTATTGGATGATTGCGATATGACAGTGTTACGTTTCTGTACCATACTGCCTTACTTTAAAAATCCCGTTGAGTGAATGGAACAATGGTATCCTCTCCACTCGGGTCCAATCAAATATTGGGGCTGATCTCTTGGGAAATCAAAGATAGTAGTAATTATTTAGGTTGCATATTTTCAATGCTGCCATCATCGGCCGCACTGAACGCTTTCTGTGGATTGAGGACATTACTTGTCGAATGCTGTGTCAGTTTTTCTGGGTGTCTTTTCATGCTGTTGTCAGAGTTATACCTGTGAACAAAATCGTGAATCGTTTCATCCTTGTGTCTCATCTTTGAATGCTTTATAAAATTACCCCCCCACCCCCCCCCCCCGCCCCCCCTCCCACCCCCCCTGCCACGCCCCCTATTTAGAGATCTCATTACAGGAGAGAGAGAGAGGAGAGAGATGAGAGAGAGAGAGAGAGAGAGAGAGAGAGAGAGAGAGAGAGAGAGGAGAAAGTTCTTTATATACGAGGGTAATAGATAAGAGAGAGAGAGAGAGAGAGAGAGAGAGAGAGAGAGAGAGAGAG